>QRFJ01000496.1:608562-986005 GCA_006176705.1 Cocos nucifera
GAACTAGAAACTATACATAATAAAGATTCAAATGTAACTTTAAATTTTTTATCACAAAATTGGCTAATACTAAGCAAATTGTATTTTAGTTCATCAACTAACAATATATTTTGAATAGAAGTGGATGGAGTGATACGGATATTACTAACGCCAATGATACATCCTTTTCTATTATCCCCCAATGTAACTACTCCTCCATCTTTAGGTTCAAAAGTGATAAATTAGGATTTATCACCCATCATATGCATTGAATAGCCATTATCAAGATGCCAAAGTCTTTTCTTCTCTCGGACTGCAAGATATTCTTATACAAAGAAATCAAGTTGAGTTTTTAGGTACCCAAGTCATCTTGGATCCTTTGGAGTTAGTACTCATGGTTCCTTTTGGAATCCAAATTATTTTAACTATTTTTTTATTTAATTTTCTGAAATCACATGTACAAGATTTGTGATCAAATTTACCATAATAATAACATGAGAAGTTTGACATAGAATTTGATGAAGTTTTAACAAATAGATTTTTTAATAATTTTTGCTTCTTGTGAGATTTGAATCCTAATCTTGCCCTATTAAAAATAGCTTTTTGCTCATTTAATAGCATATTTAATTTTTTGGACTATAAGTGAATCTTTCTACAAATGGTTTGATTTTTGTTAATTCATCATTCAATTTTTTATTTTCATGAGTTAGCAAATTTAGTTTTTCAAATTTTTTTTCATGAATAAGTTCTAAATTTTACTTTTTTAAAATTATTTTTCTATATTTAGTCATAAGTTTAGAAAAGCATCTTGTAATTCATCAAATATGAAATTTAAAAAGTTTTTCAGCATTTATCTCCTCACGATGTGTAAGCAAAAAATGGCCACTTCTTATGATTCTTCTTCGGAGCTAGAGCCCTCATTATCGCTCCAAGTGGCCATCATCATCTTTTTTTTTTTAACTTTTTGGTTGATTTCTTGAGAAGGAGACAGTCCATTCTAAAATGACCGAATTTCTTACATTCGAAGCAAATTGATAGCTCCTTTTTCTTTTCTTTCTCTTTTTCTTTACTTGGCTCACCTTTGAAGGTCTTCTTCTTAAATCCTTGCTTCTTCTTTCTCATGAATCTCTTGAACTTTCTTGCAATCAAGGCCAAGTCTTCTTCTTCCTCTACATCGGATTCTTTGCTTTCATCATCTTTGATAGTGGTTTTGAGAGCTATGGTCTTCTTCTTTTTGGTTTCTTTCTCCATATTTTGCCTCATGTTTAATTCATGAGTCATTAGAGATCTAAGAAGTTCTTCTAATGGTAACTTATTGAGGTCCTTGATTTCTTAAATGGTGGTGACTTTCGCTTTCCAAGCCTTTAGAAGTTACCTAAGAATTTTTTGAACAAGCTCACTTTTAGTATAAGATTTTCCTAGGCTTTTCAAATCATTAATAATATCGATAAATCAAGTAAAAATTTTAAAAATAAATTCATTAGCTTCCATTTTGAATAGTTTATATTTATGTATAAGCATATTTATTTTAGACTCCTTTACTTGATTGGTATCCTCATGGATAATCTCTAACCTACCCCAAATCTTCTTAGCTGAAGCATATGTAAAAATTCTATTAAATTCATTAGGATCTAATGCACAATATAAGACACTAATAGCCTTAGCATTTAATTTTATCATTCTCATATCATGCTCATCCCAATCCTCTTCGGGTTTGAAAATTTTAATATTCTCTACTTTAACTATGGGAGTGTGTGGGCCTTTGATTATCACTCTTTAAAGTTGATAATCAAGTACTTGAATATAAATGCACATACATGCTTTTCAATAAGTGTAATTTATTCCATTGAACAAAAATAGATGGTTGGTTGACTATCCTTCGATAAGGGATGCGCTCATATGAGTTGTCATTTGATCTTAACTCTTGATTGTTAAATCAAATAAAGTGAGTAACAAGGCTCTAATACCACTGGTTGCCCAGTAAGACAACCCAAGAGGGGAGGAGGGTGAATTGAGTTTTTCAAAATTTAAGCAAATTGCATGGTATTTTCAAAATCTAGTGAAGTGTTGAAGTGTGTTTTAAGTTCTATGCAACTAAGTATGTAGAAGTGCAGATATATAAATACAATGAAAAGCAAGAAATAAAGCAATCACAAACATAAGAAAATTTATAGTTGTTCAGTGCCTTCGTCATCCTATTATACTTACGTCCACTTTCCAAGATCTACTCTGAAAATTTATATATATATAATCTCTCACCTTATAGTTAGATATTATTTGGCCTCATTATCTAAAATTTAGTTGGTTATAACTAGTTCACCAACTACAACCAATCTTAAGCCAACCCTTGGTAACAACATTCTTGATGACTTCTAAATAGGACTTCCTTTAGCTTCAAATTCTATTGAAGCTAAGTTATAAGAAATACAAAAGAACAACAAAAATCAAGCACAATGCTCCTTTGATGAGCAAGTAAGTCGATGAAGCTTTTTGGAATCTTCTTTGATGGAGGCTTTTGATCAGATAAGCTTGTCTTTTTACTAAAAGAAATCTCTTGATTTTATGTTTCTTAAGTTGGAGGTCTTCTTTCGAATGCTCTCTTTGTTCTTTCTTTATTATTTCTTGATTCGTTCGACGTATCAATTAAAATGGTCAAGTCACTTCATCTAGTTGGTATTTGTAGCTCATTTTCTACGTTTGTTAGGCTGGAGAGAGGTTTTTGATCATTGGAGAACTGAAAAGAGCCATTTGAAAGTAATCTACATAGTTTTGAATATTCTACAGAAACTAGCCATTGGAGCTTGAGTCGACTCCTCATTTTTCTCGAGTTGACTCGATCGACTTGTGCCAAAAATCAGACTTTCTATATTTCTCTGAGATCTCGACTCAAGAAACTTGAGTCGACTTGACCCTCTGCTCGAGACTATGCCGAACTTTGTCCTAAAAATTTCATTCTCTAAATTTTTCTAAGACTTCGAGTTGAGGAACTCGAGTCATCTTGCCTCTATTCGAGACTATGCCAATTGAAACTTTTGCATGCCAGACTTCTTTTACTTCCCATTTTAGCTTGAGCTAAATAGTTATTTTCAAGGGTCGACACGAGGCCTTTTATATTGAAAATTTTTATTTTGTCCAATTCAATTCTCCTTCAATTTTGATCTTGAAGTACCTTCTTCAAGCCTTTCTTTGAGTGTGCTTCATACTTCAAAAGCCTCCAACTTTTTCTTATCAACTTTCAAATGCATTTTTTGGGATGTTTCATTTGATACTCTATAATGCATCCTGAAACATGATCTCAACCAATTCATTAGTCTAAACATATACTCAAATATTTTATTACTCATCAAAATCAATTCTTGGGGTTAATAGTTTTCAATTAAGTAAAATCTTAGCTAGGATAGTCAGCCTTAGGATAATCTTTTTAGAAAAGAAGTTTCTTGGTGAAGGAACTGTTACCTCTAAGGTTGAATTTGATGAAGTTCAACAGGTAGAAAAATCGATACCTGTAGCTGAACTTGAGTCGAATTTGATTAGATTAGATCCAAAGCTCATGTACCTACACATTTAAGCGATTTGGTAGAAAAATCTAGAGGAGAAGGTCTCCTCTAAACCTAGCATAAGAGATGTTTTCAGGACATTAACTGTTGATGTCCTGAAGAAGAAAATTTATCTTCTCCTAGGGTTTTTCATATATATATTTTTTTGATTTATGGGAGATCCAAGGGTTGGATTTCTTTCTCATTCCTCCTCATGTTCTTTATCTCTTGGATTGTCCAAGAGATCTAAAGAATATGTATTTGATTAACCATCAGGAGAGATCTACGAGAAGCTAGCACTTCGAGCGGATCTTTGTTCGACGAACCTCTGATCTATGTTGTAGGTTCATGTGGATCATCTGTAGAGGTCGGACATATGTGTGGCTCCAATGGTAATAACAAATTTAACCATGGAGTTCTCGACCCATGCTAAGGTAAGAGATTTGATCTCTTGGTGACCTTGATGTGATCTAGGGTTAGATCCAGAATTATTCTAGGTCTAGGTATTGATGTAATCAATACCTCTCATGATTAATTTAATTTTAAATTTATATTTACATCATAACATGTTATAGATCTTTGATGTAGAGTTTTGTAATTTGATTACATAGATGTTGTAGATTAAATAGTTTAATCTATGTCTTCCGCTACTCTATATTTCAAAAAGGTTTTGAAATCTATGCATAAAACCCTGCATGTATCCTATTAGTGGTATCAGAGCATCTAGGTTTGATTATAACATATTTATATATGCTTTAGATTAAATCTAAAAATTAAAGTTAATTAAAGATTGCACATACTTCCATAAGGTTGTCCTGTTGTAAGGTTAATCCCTTATAATGAAAAGGTTGTCCTAGTATGTGCTGATCTAAATCAAAATCATGCATTATTTAGATTAGATCTAAGAAAATTTATGATTTAATTTTTTGATTTAAATTTAAGATTTAATAGATATTAGATCTATTTTAGATTATTTAGATTAGATCTAAATAATATCAAAATTGCACATACTGCCATAAGATTATCCTACCGTAAGGTTTGCCTCTTATAGTAGAAAGGTTATCTTAGTATATGCTGATTTGAGAAATTTAAATTATAAATATATTAGATGAGATCTAAAGTGATTTATGATTTATTTTTAAATTTTAAATCTAATTTTAAATGGTTTATGATATGATCCACATGATGTATTTTATGTTTAGATCTAATCCTCTTATTGCATATGTTGATATATAATTTTTGTTTTAAATCTAGAATGTATATATATGACATATTTATTTTATAAAAATTAAATCACAAACTTACTTTCTACAAAATCCTAGATTTGAAACCCTAGGACATGATCTAAATAATGAAACAAATCAGATCTAAAACTATATATTGAATATGATTTAATATAATTTAAAAATATTTTAAATAATAAAATCAGAAACTGTTCTGAGATTCCATAAATCTAAACCCATAAGACTTGAACTTAATTAAGAATTAAGTGATTGTTTAGGATCTAGGTTTGTGATTTGAAGATCTTAAGATAATTTCATAAAACATGGGTTAAAGAAAAATGGGTTAGCTTTGATCAGGTCCTTAATTGGGTTAGATCTAGGGTTAGATTAAATATGAACATAGTTAAGAAATTGATCAAACCTAATTAATAGTTAATTAGGTTAGTATTCTATAGTCACTTCAATAGTTGTAGTTGATCAAGTCCATACATCTAAAAATGATCCTGATCATCGCTCATGTCGAGCCTAGTCTTTAGGCAATCAAATCAAATTGATAAATCAATTGGTGTCTAAGTTAAGTCTGACATCCCAATCGTGGTTTTATTGCAGCTTGCTTACTGCCATTTTTGATGGTATCTAAGGTAAGCCTTGGCAGACCTCACGATTCACTTACTGGCCAATGTGTTAATCAAGTTTTTGATTAGTTGCCATTGATTCGTGCTAACCCATGTCACATAGAAAATCATGAGACTGATTTTATTCAGTGAGATTGATTTAGGTGCATGGCCATAATTGATCCTATCCTCATCAGTGACTTAGAAGTCAGTGGGAGGACTTGACTTGGTGAAGTCAGTGGAGCAATTGGTCATATCCTTTCTATCCTTAAATCACTAATAATTTAAATCCTCTAAAATTATTAGATCCTTAAAATGATAAAGTTATGGGATAACTGAGTCATAGCCTCCCATTAGTGTTGATAATGGTCATTACTCAATTGGAGACCCATAGGCCAGTGCTTGTTGACAAATGAATTATCATCCATCATATGATGACTTGATTGTCTCTCTAATGGTGGTTGGATTGGCCAACCAAGTTGGCCTGATCATTCATTGGTTGATGGCCAAGTATGTCATGTAATGGTTGGACCTAACTGGACCCTTTTTGAGAAGCCAAAGCCAACTAATAGGCCTGGGGCAAAATTAATTTACTGAAAATTATTTGGAGAAATAATTAGTTATGAATTACCCTTAGATGTACATGGATGGCAACAAAATTTGGGCTCGTGTGCAGTCTATGGTGGATTCTAGTATTATAGAAAATTAAAGTAATTCTCGAATTGAGGTAAAGGGCTACCAGTTTCAAATAAATAGTGGGAGAACTTTTAACTAAGTCCAAGTCTTTAGTTTAAATGATTCATATACATAGGTCTTTTCCTATTAAGCTAAATCTATGCTCTTCATTTTAGCAGGAAGACTTATGACCCACTTCAATAATAAGTACGAAAGTTAATATTGGTTCAGCAGTCGAATGGTTCGTATTCGGCTTTGAGCTAGTCAAAATAATTAGTCCAAGATATCCAATAGTAATAGTTCTATGTTGAAAGGTTTAGAAAGAGATTGTCTGTTCCTGCCACATGTTGACAAGAGAAGAAGCAAAGTTCCTACTAAACATTTATAACACTTAAATTTCTATATTATTCATCTAGGTATAGACAGTGTCTTATAAATTCTTGTAAGGACTAGGTAGTGAATATAACACCTAGTTGATTATCATGGATGTCTAGTTTGATTAAGCTTATCAATAACAAGAAAGGAAATATTAGTGGAGAATCGATATCAATGATTGGTCATTGATAGCCTTGATCTTATCTTCTTGGAAAATGACAAAGTCCTTTTACTGAAAAGATGAAGGAGGATAAAGTTCTAAGTCTCATAATGTGATGTATGTACTTGAACTTAAGTGCGGAAGAATTTTTTCTTACAGATACTATTGGGCGGGGTACGTTGGATAATCATTGATGTTCAAATTCATAATGAAAAAAAAAATAGATAAGATATAAACTCTCATCATGAGAGGAATACTTATCGGAGTTTGTACTATTAGGAAAGAATAGGATTCTCTCTCAATGAATTTCTTTTTGGAACATAGTGTATCTAAAAGGAGAAATTGAACTTTGTTAGACATGGTTCAATCCATAATAGGGTATACTTGTCTGTCTGTTGTAGGGTTATGCTCTTGTGATTATTTTTTTTACTCTAAAAATTTATACTAAGTTAATCTATTGCATTGAGTCCATATGGGATATGGATTAGACATAGACCTAGACTCTCTCACTTTCGGATTTGGAGTTGATCAGCCTATGTCATATATTTGTACATAGATAAACTTGGATCCTGGTCCAATAAGTGTTTAAGGGTTATTAATTTTGCTATGCGAAAGAATATAAGATGTTCATTAGCAATAGGGCATTCCTTTTGGAAAAGAGTTTCTTAGAAAAGAAAATGATGCCTATCAAGTTGAACTTGTAAAAATTTGATTGGTAGAAAAAAATCGACGTTATTTGATAAACCTACAAAATCAGATTTGATCAGATCAAATCTGGAGCCTCTTAAAGTGTCACCTTTAAGGAGATTCAGTAGAGTACCGTATTAGCCGGACAGAAACTTTAGTATCTAGGTCTGGGATGGCGATCATGTTGAGCTCGATGAGAACAACAAGGATCCGATCACCTATAAGGATACAGTGTAGTGGCCTAATTCTGAGAAGTGGCTTGGAGCCATATGATCCAAATTGAAGTCTATGAAAATCAATAGTGTATGGACACTTGTTGATCACCTGAAGGGATAAAATCCATTGGGTGTGAATAGATTTTTAATAGGATCTGAGTAGCGCAGACGGAAAGGTAAGGATCTATAAAGCCTGTCTGAGTATCATCTTAGAGTTCGAACATACGTTCTAAACGTATATCTTAGTTATGAACAAAGACAAACCCTATACTTATTATTGGATAAAATGTTTTGTAGTGTTATTACTTGTGATGTTTGAGGATAAAATTCTCTTAATCCGGAATAGCATTCCAACATTGTAAGGAATAAAGGTTTAGCTATCATCTTACTTATCCATGTATGAGATTAGACATGGTATACTCACTAGAGGTAGTGAGCAGATACCAGTCTGATCCAAGTAAGAGCCATTGGAGGATTGTATAGACAATCCCTAAGTATTTGGGAAATACTAAGGTCCAGTGACTCAAATATGAAAGTACTAACTTAAAATATATGGATGTTTTGATTTTAGTCAGAATAAGATGACAACAAAAGAATGTCAACCCATATCCTAATTATAGGAGCAATTTGTTGGAAAGGTTCCAAGCAGGATACTTTAGCATATTCAGTTAGTAATGTAGAGTACTTAATGGCATATGATGTTGTCATGTAAGTTGTATAGTTACTGAGGTTCATTAACAAGTTGGGAGTGGCACCCTCCACCCATGGTCCAATCCTATCGTAGCACTAGAGCCATAGCTCAGGCTAATGAACCGAAAGACCAGCATATTCTACATCATTTTTATCTTAGATATTTGATCTGGGTGACGTCGATCTTTAGAAGATCGATGTAAAAGGAGAACTTCACTGATCCATTTGCTAAGGCCTCAGAACTAAGAAGTTCTATGAACTCAAGTGGAAGATAGGATATTTGATATCATTTTGATTGGCTTTAGTCCAAGTGGGAGTTGATAAAAAATATGTCATAAAGCCAATCATCTAAGTAGTAGATGATTGAAATTAGTATATGAATTATCTAATAATAATAGTAATTTGGCTATTTCATCATAAAAGTTCTATATTTCTTAAATAAACTTCTTAGTTATGATGAAGTCCTTAGAACCACAATCAATCGATAAAGAAGAATTTATCGGATGGTTCTTAAATTGTTCACGATCAAATGATAAGTTATTAATAAGGATGATAACTTATCGAGCGTAGGTCGCTGTATGCCATTGCATTGGTTATCCTTGTAACCAAGTGGTGTGGAGACATTGGTATGGCATCTAGATGAGATGTAGGAGTATATCTACACTAAACGTAACCAATGTAGCACTCTACTGTCAAGACTAGCTAGCTAAGGCCAATAGGTATAAGTATCCCTCCGACCTAAGATTGCCACAATGACTTGCGAGCAACTCACTGTACTTTGGTGCTGGACTACCTATATTTCTAATATAGGTGATAGAAGGTTTTTGGGTATAGTCAAGTACTTGTAAAATTGGTGTGTGAGTCAAGATGGGATTGACCACTCCTGATTAACTTCAGGAAGAGAATGTCTCGCTGTGTTTTAATTTAGCAAAACCTAGGCCTGGATAATTCTCGTGAGGTATCACGGGATTTGCAAAATTTTGAGATATAATAAAGATGACTTGTATAAGTGTTTGATAGCATACTCAAAGTCGTCTTGAGCATTATTGATCATAGGGATGAATTATATGGTAACCATGGGCCAGGGTTCTAAGAATGTTGTTTTGCATACATTCGACCTATCCGGACGTCGAGAACCATTGCTAGATGGTAACTTCGATTGGTACAAAAATTGATTCCTATGATATCGACTTAGGTTCAAACTTATGAGGTCATACATATTAGAGCTTGTAACCTTATTGGATGGTTAATCTATGATTGAGAATCGTTTTGGGGTCAAACATTCAATGCGATTGATGTTTGACCTAATGCAAGTATTGCAGGAGGATCGATTAGCAATTGAATTGCTAATTGACTCAATTTGATTGAGTAATTAGGCTGAGATGAAGTCTAATTGAATTAGATTCAATTAGAATTGGTTTGAATTTAATTAGATTAAATCTAATTGGTTTATTGGATAAGCCAATTGCAAGGAAAGAACAATTCCTTGTTTGACTAGAACTTGGGTGCACCTGATTGACTTAGGATTTAAATCAAATTTTAATCTTAATTTAATCTAATTTAATTAGTCTTGTAGTTGTACTAGGATCACTTTTAATTGGGTTATATTTAATCTAGTTTAAATAGAATTTAAATTAGTTTAAAATAATTTTGACCTAGTCAAACAAGAGGAGTTCCAATTGGACTGGGACTCTCTCTCTATTACTTGCACCTAAGAAAGCCCATGCCATATTTTAATTCCAAATTTTTTTTTCTATGATTTTTATACCTAAGAAATGATTTCCCACAGCCCATTATCTCATTAATTGAATTTAAATTTGATTTGGTCAAAATTAGAAGGAAGTTGGAAACTATTTTCTACTTGGAAGAGTCCTATTTGACCTAAACTCTTCCCTCCTCTTGTGCGCACAATTTCCCCATGCCTCTAATATTATTTTCACCCTTTCTCCCTTTTTTTAGGGCATTGGTTTTCTATTTTGCACACCAAAAATCAAGGAAGGGGCATCCAAGAGTTGGACGCCCCATAGAAGTTCTCCTTTGACTAGGTTTTGACCTAGTTTTGCAATATAAAGGAGACGCCTTTTTCTTTGACCATGGAGGATGTAAAAAATCCTAAAAAAATTATGAAAAATCATATAAAAAAGAGGAGAAGGCGTGGATGATTTGTGGTGTCAAGATTCTTGGAGAAGAGCCCTCAATTAAGACATCAAGGGTTGATATCTTGAAGAGACAAGGTAAGAGAAGATTGTCTTCTCTTATATTTTTTATGTTTCTTTGTTCCTATTTTATTTATGATTTTTATATGATAAAATTTTGAGAGAGAGAGAGAAAGGGCTTGAGGAAAGATGGTGCCAAGATTCTTAGAGAAAAGGTCTTCATCTGGACATCAATCATTGATGTCATGAAGGCACAAAGTTAAGAGAAGATTATCTTTTTTTTATTTTTTTTTAAAGTATCTTCTTCTCCATTTTATTTATAAGATTTTTATGAAAAAAATCTGAGGGTGTGAGATCTATAAAAATAAAAAAAAATATCTAGAGGAGAAGGTCTCCTTTGAACCTAGCATAAGAGATGTTTTCAAGACATCAACCGTTGATGTCCTGAAGGAGAAGATTTATCTTCTCCTAGGATTTTTTATATGTATTTATTTTTAATTTATGGAAGATCCAAGGGTTAGATTCCTCTCTCATTCCTCCTCATATTCTTCATCTCTTGGATTGTCTAAGAGATCTGAAGAACATGTATTTGATTAACCATCAGGAGGGATCTGCGAGAAGCTAGCACTTCGAGCGGATCTTCATTCGACAAACCTCCAATCTGTGTTGTAGATTCATGTGGATCATCTATAAAGGTCGAATGCATGTGCGACTCCAAAGGCAACAATGAATTCAACCATGGAGTTCTCGATCCATGCAAAGATAAGAGATCTAATCTCTTGGTGATCTAGATGTGATCTAGGATTAGATCCAGAATTATTCTAGATTTAGGTATTGATGTGATCAATACCACTCATGATTAATTTAATTTTGGATTTATATTTACATCATAATATGTTATAGATCCTTAATGTAGGGTTTTGTAATTTGATTACATGTATGTTATAGATTAAATAGTTTAATCTATATCTTCTGCTGCTCTATATTTCGAAAAAGTTTTGAAATCTATGCATGAAATCCTACATATATCCTATCAGTCAAATCACTGATTTATGATAATTACTCCATGAAGGATGGAGCACAGCACTTCAGACCCAATTTAGGAGGCACCTACCGACGCATGATGCAGGAGGCTTCCGAGCTTCTTAAAGCCATTAGACATTATCCCAAGAGACCTCAGCAAGTTATAAGTTTACTGCATATACTGAAATCTCCAACCTATGTTCAAACTTCAGCAAATGGATCTTCACTGCCTACAAGTCATGATAAATGACAACTCATCCACCATAACAAACTCCACGTGGCCTAAACAGCCCACTATCAGATGGTTACAACTATCACCATCAGTTTGTTACATGCTCCATCTATAAGAGGGATCCTCTAGATACGTTTTCCTCCAAGCTCTCTTCTCTCTCATGACTCTGTTTCTCTATTTTCTGAGCATTCCATTTCAGTTGGTTGAAAAACTGACTTGAGCATTGGAGGATCCTATCGGAGCCACCCACCTTCTATTAGGATTTCATTTTACAGATCCAATTGGTGGTCTCATCTTTTCAACTTCAGCTGTCTCCGACGTCCTCACAAATTTCTGCACCAACACTTATGATATAGCCAAATTCTTAGTTTTAAAAAAAACTTTTTATCTTATATTTTTAAAGCTTAAAGGTATTTCTTAAACTAAATTTGAAAAGTATTTCTTTTTAAATCTATAGTTTACAAAAGAAAAGTACTATTAAAATTATATTTTCTAAATAAGAAAGAAATATTTCTTTAACTCAATCTTATTATGATTTGGTTGAGTTGTGTTGAAAGAAATAACTTTTAAACTTAAAATGAAATCACCTATATTACTTGATTTGTTCATCTTTGATTTAAGCATTTATATATTTTTTGACTTATCAATTCATTCTTTGATTGATTTGATTATGTCATCATTTCTAATGATCAATGAATATTTTAAAAATGCTTTATATCGATTGATCATTTTGATGTTGTCATAATTGAAAACATCCTATTATAAATATTCTATTTTAAAATCAATAAAAGTAAAATTTTTATTAAAAAAGAATTCTCGGTATCATGATTATGATTGATTATTTGATTGATGATTGATTGTTTGAAATTTAATATGCTTACTTTAAATATGTGCAATAGAAAAAGTTAAAAAGTAAATTAATCCAGCTACTAATATGAAAAATAGGAGGAGAGATATTTTTTAATTTAATTTGATTGAAAATATTAATAAACTTTTGATCTTAAATTCTCAATCAATTATTTTATTCTAAGCTTTATTATATTGATTTTAAACTTTTCATCAGATATCTTATAGTCTTTTCAATTTATGCTTTTATGTATTTATTTAATTTAATTTACTCAATTTAAAGTGCTATTAATTTAAAGTAGTATCAAACAAACAATTTGTTATCCAATGTTGAAACTTGCTTAAAGTGGTATGATTCATATATTGGTTTCATATTTTGATTTGCATGATTATTTTTGATAGTTGATTGGAGTTAAATTAAATTAAAAATATATTCTTACTCTAAAAAATAAATTTTTAAATTTAAATTTAAAATTTATTTAAAAATTTAAATTTAATACTAAACTTTTATTGTGCATTACAAAATTCTTATGAATTATTTATATTAAAGTAATTTTTACTCAAATCAATAAATTTAAAAATATGACTATCATTTGCTTTGATACTATTTATTGTATTTTGTTTGATATATTTCTGATACATATCTTTTTTAAATTTAATTAATTAAATTTTTTTTAAAAAATAAAAGATTAAGTATTGAAGTTCATATTATGCTTAATATTTTAGTAAAATCTTTTGAAAAGCTCTATTTCTCTTAAAGCATAAAAGTATATATTTAAAAATTTGATTAAAAAAAATTATATTCATTCCAAAAAAGGGAGAGCCATTAATATTTAAATTCAAACTAATTTTTAAAATTAAATAACTTTTTTAAACTTATTTTGATTTAGTGGATAAATTTTTAAAAGGGAGATGATTAATTTAAATTAATTTTTTAAACTTGATACATCTCCTACTTTGATACATTCATCTTGTTAATTTTGATGATATTTTTTTGCTCTTTCTCATGAGCTTTTTGATGCTATCAAAAAGGAGGAGAGGAATGTTGAGTATATGCTTGAAGAATTAATGCAGAAGGAACTCAATAAATTTGATACTTAAAATCTTAATACTTATTAAGTTGAATTAAGATATTAGTTTGAAATATGTATATAAAATATGTGTAATGAACTAAATATGTACAATAAACTAAAGATTAATTGAGAACATTCATGAAGTATGCATTCATGTGTTTGATCTAATACTTCATGATATATATTGGCAAAATATATTGAAACATATTATTTATTTTTATTGAATATATACTCAAAGTTTTGTAATCATTTAAAAGAAGAAGATTGTTGATCCTATGATTAATTTTGATGATTATAAAATATTGAGTAAAAATATTACTAATCATGTATTTCAAGATTGGATGTAGGATTTTTTAGGTGTTCACATTAAAGAATTTCTCTATGAAAGAAATCCTTTCAACATGCCAAGCCAAAGCACTTCAAGAAATATATTTTTATAAGTTTGGATGGCTCATTATAAAGAAAATCAATTTGAAAGCTTTGGAGGTAAATTTGAAAAGTTTCAAAAGTTGAATTGATAAAGATGCTTGAAGAAGGCCAAAGTTATAATTTCATCAAGTTGGCAATCAAGAAAATATGTTTCAAAAATCTCAAGAGCAAGTATAAAAGAATTTTGATCTTTTGGAGGTAATTTTATAATTTTTGAAAGTCAAAATTATAAGAAAATCATGTTTGGGCAAAAAGGGATAACCCCTAGGTCATCTCCTTTTGAAATGGATAGCTTGGCATGCTTTGACATGTTGTTTTTGTATGGACTCACAAAAGGATCGATCTTTAGTGAAAGGGTCAATCTTTATTGCATAAAAATAAAAAACAAAAGCTGAATTTTTAAGTGCAGTCCAAGTGCTGACACCTGAGCATAAGGTGTTGACTCCAGAACATAAGGTGTCGACCCCAGATCAAAAGTATCGACCCCTGTAGAAAATATGTTGACCCAAATGTTGGAACAAGCTATAATGGCTAGTTTTCTATACTTTTTTAATGAACTATTTTTATTCTAAATGGCTAGTTCAAGCCCTCCAATAATCCAAACTCTTTCTGTAGCCATTGTGAAGACTACTAAAAGATGGAGAATCAAAAGAAAAATGAGAAAAGTAGATTGAAAGTAAAAATCATTCAAATTATGAGGTTCATTGATTATCTAAAGAAAAAAAAAGAAAAGAGAAGACTTTGTGCATCAAATTTAGAGAGCTTCCAGGTGTAATCATCCTCAATCATTCAAGCTTTCTCTGAAGGAAAAATCCTATTTTTCTAGCACAGGATCGTTCAAATCTAATTGGATCTGAAGAAATATTTCAAAATTTTTTTCTTATGATGCTAATCAGATCTGAGACATCTCAGATTTGATCCTCAAGATTTGATATTATATAATAAAAATAAAATTAAATCTAATTTAATTTCATACCATATTTTTGGGTAATTAGATTATCCTGTGATGATCCTGAATGATCCTGAGGTTCTAGAAGGAGGAACGCAAGTGCCTGACCTCTATCAGTGTCCACTCGGGCAGGATCTGGAGGTCTTCTCCTTTTGAATTACTTCTTCAAAAATTAAATCTAGATCTGATGTTGAAGTTCTTCAAAACTTCTTTTGAAGAAGCAGTAGTCGTCTCTTTTAGCAATGCTGCCTTCTTCCTGATCTGGGCACCTTTCTTCCTTGGATTGCACTTGAACCCATGCCCAACTCTTTTGGGCATGGAGAGGAGAGAGAGAGGATCAAAGTGAGGTATGAAATAGAGGAAGGCAGCCTTGCGACATGGTAAAAAGAAGAAGCTCTATAACCCTAGGCGCAGACAGGGTTTAAATAAACCTTACTGCACCATGCAGTGCCACATCATCCCGACCAATCAGAGGCTTTTATTCAATCAGATCTAAATCTGATTAGTGGGATGATATCATTTGATCCAATCAGATGAGAGTTCCTCAAAAATTCACATAAGTGGCGCCAACATTAGATAAACCCAGAAGTCTTTGGCGCCTAGGTGTTTAAACCTACCAGAAAACCCTGGAGTCTCATCTGAATGAAACTCCATCCCTTATCCATATGGGGCACACATCTAGGGTGGTGTGCATTCTCTCTCTTACCTCTTTTAGTAGAAGGACAAGATCCCCTGGTGCTCTCCTATAGGCGCATGACACATGGCCCTATGTCCAGGTATCCAGGGTCAACTGTTGACCTATGTCCAAAAATAGGAATTAGCAAGTGACAGAAATTGATAGATGTTATTTTAAATTTATCTAATGAATTAAGATAATCATTTTCTGATTTGGACAAGCTCCAGTCTGACTAAGATAAAGTTTCTGAGTGAGCTCAAATAAATTTGGCTCAGCCAAGACAAACCAAAATGATTACAAAAGAAGAATGTTAGGCTCAATCGTATGCTGGCATGATTTTTTTGAACCTAATTAGATCTAATCTAAATCAATTGAACTAGATTTGTCCAATTGATGATATCCAGACCTAAATCCTTATTTGTGTGATCTAGTTAGGTTTAGTTTTGTATGGTGATGAGACATGCCATGATCTCTATCATCGACATCATCAAAATATCTTTCGATGGATCAGAACATTTTTAATTCATACAATTAGAATGATCGATCATCTAAATTATTCTAATTGCTCTTAAAATCCACCAGTAATGCCTAACAGTATATGGTGGCAACCTATCAGAACCAAAAGTGAATCTCTCGGTGCAGCTGTCTGTGTGATTGGTTTCTTCTATCTTGACCCTTGACTGGATTAGGGTTAAGGTGAATTTGTCAAACCCAATATCCGTCATATGTATTAATCATTCAACTCGAGTTCGATGTGAAATCCTAATAGAAACTCTTTCTATTATCTTTACTCTACCATGGCCATGGGCTTAAGAACTTAATCTCATGATTATCATAGGGTTGTTCCTCATATGCCTAGATAGATAGATCCCCTATTGGTGCAATCCAATACCTACAATGAACATGCTATAGCCAACATACACCTCAGAGTTTCGAATGGTTAGGAGATTGAGTTATGGTGCAGTCAAACTATAACACCTTTAAGGTGAATTGCCAATGCATCTCAGGTCAAAGAACAAAACACATCATTGTAGCATCGAGCCAGTCATCGACGAGAAGATAGACTTTCTTATGACTACTCGAGGTGGTCACACTCAATGTCCTCATTCTCTAATGAGTACCTATACTTTCACTCTGGTGTCTCCACACCATAGACTCAAGACACATCTATCCTAAGAAAGCGATCGTACACCAATCTTCTAGATCAATCACCATCCTTGTGATGATCCTACGGTCGGAAGCAGTTTATGAGTTAATTATGAAAATTCATGTCTCAAATTTTCAACTCTTGAAAATATGAATTGTCATTACCATTAACTCCAAGGATGTATCACAGGCACTTTAAATATACACTATGATAAAAAATAATTTATTTATTAATTTATAGTTAAAATTATAAAATTATTCTTAGAAGTGTATTACAAGTGTCAGTCAATCTGGCTTCTAGGGCACACATCTAACAAACTCCCACTTGACCTAAAGTCAATTGGCTACAAATCTAAGTCCCATCTTCTCAAGGTGGGCTTTGATCTTTTGCTAGCTTAATGGCTTTATCAATGGATTAGCTGCATTATCTGTAGTGTCGACTCTCTTAACCTCAACGTATCCCTTCTCGAGGTGGTATCACCGCTCGATGTGCTTGGATTTCTGATGAGACCTCAACTCCTTAGTTAGGGCTATGGTGCCATTATTGTTGCAATACAGAGAGATGGCATTTGATAGCATCACTCTGAGCTCTGTAGTGAACTTCTTGTACCAGAACATCTTCTTTATAGCTTTCAATGCAGTGATGTATTCTGCTTTCATAATGGAGTCTGTTATCATCGTCTGCTTGAAACTCTTTCAATTGATAGCTCCACCATTATAAATAAACAGACTTCCAGATGTCGACTTTCGATCATCTATGTCGGATATAAAATTCGAGTCTGTATACCCCTGGACCTGGAGTTCTCCATTACCAAAGACTAGAAATATATCCTTAGACCTTCTCAAGTACTTAAGGATACATTTTATAGAAGTCCAGTGCTCTTGGCCTGGATTTGACTGATACCTGCTCGTGACACTCACATCATGGGCAATATTAGATTGTGTACATAGCATGGCATACATGAGGCTCACTATTGCTGAAGCATAAGGGATCTTGCTCATGTGTCAATCTCCTCAGGTGTGCTAGGACACATCTTCTTGGAGAGATGAATGCCATATCTGATGGGTTCTAAACTCCTCTTGGAGTTTTTCATGCTAAACCTCTTTAGCACCTCCTCTATGTACATTTTGTATGAGAGACCTAGCATCCTATTCGATCTATTCCTATAGACTTTAATTCCTAGAATAAAGGATGCCTCTCCTAGATCTTTCATAGAGAACTTCTTAGACAACCATATTTTAACTATAGTCAACATAGGAATATCATTTTTAATTAGGAAGATGTCATTCACATATAGTACGAGGAAGACAGCAACGCTCCCATTGATCTTTTTGAAAACACAAGACTCCTCATTCTTGATGAATTCAAATGATTTGATTACATCATTAAAATGAGCATTCCAGCTCTGAGATGCTTACTTAAGTCCATATATGGATCTTTGCAGCTTGCATACCTTATGATCATTATCACTAGATGTGAAACCTAGCAGCTATTCTATATAGATATCTTCCTCAAGATATCCATTTAAGAATGCCATTTTTATGTCCATCTACCATATTTCATATTCAAAATAGGCTACAATAACAAGCAATGTGTGGATGGATTTGAGCATGGTTACTAGTGAAAAAGTATCATGATAGTCAGTGCCTTCGCACTGACTATACCCTTTCGCTACAAGCCTTGCTTTGAATGTCTCTACATTTCCATCGGCACCTATCTTTCTCTTGAAGATCCATTTACATCCAATAGGTACTATACCTTTAGGTGGATCTACCAAGGTCTAGACTTGATTCGAATGCATTGAGTCAATCTTTGACCTCATTGGCTCTAACAATTTTTCAAAGTCGATATCTGATATTACCTCATTATAAGTTTTGGGATCATTACCATGAACCCTATTTCTTGTGAGGAACATTTTCTCAATGTCTTCTGATATAGTACCTAAGTACCTTTCGGATGGACGAAAAATTCTACTTGATCTACAAGGTTGAGGAGGTAGTGTCTAGGTTGGCTCAATCTAATTGGGTTTCATAGGTTTCTTAGCTCATTTCTCATCGGAGACTTTCTCCTTAAGTTTAATTTATCTTCCGATGCCACAATCTTGAATAAATTATTTTTCAAGAAAGATGGTATGTCGACTCACAATCACATTATGATCTTCCAAAAGATAGAAATAATATCCTAATGACTCTTTAGGATATCCAATAAACTAAGCTCTAAAGGATCTAGACTCTAATTTATTTGCCTATTGTCTCTTGACATGGGCTGGACAATTCTAAATTCTAAGATAACTCTGACTTGGTTTCTTACCATACCATATCTCATATAGTATGGTAGGAATGATCTTAGAGGAAATCCTATTTAGTAAATATATAGCAGTCATCAAACTATGTTCCTAAAGAAACTCAGGAAGGTCTGTGAAACTCATCATGGATCAGACCATATCTAATAGGGTCCGATTTCTCTGTTCTAAAATTCTATTAAGTTGAGGCATTCCAGATGGAGTCCATTGAGAGACAATGCCATTATCCTTAAGATAGTCTAGGAATTTCCTGCTAAGATATTCGCCTCCTCGATCTGATCGAAGAACCTTAATGGGTTATCCTTTTTGCTTTTCTACTTTGAGTCTGAATTTCTTAAACTTTTCAAAAGTTTCAGACTTATGTCGCATCAAATACATATAACCATGCCGAGATAAATTATCGGTAAAGGTTATGAAGTAGACATAATTATCCCTGGCTGGCACATCAAATGGGCCACATACATCAGTATGTACTAGGGCAAATAGGTCTGTGGTCCTTTCCCCATGTTCTACAAAAGAGAGCTTGGTCATTTTGCCATGAAGGTATGATTCACAAATCGAATATGACTCGAGAGTCAACAGACTCAATAGCTCGAATTTCTCCAATTTGTCAACCATGTCTTCAGCTATATGACCTAGCCTAAGGTGCCAAAGATACCTATCATTTAGACTATCCTGAGGTCGTTTTGATCCTATGGCATTCACATTTTGCTCGATATTAAAAATAGAAACATCAATATGTAATTAGTAGAGACTATTTATAAGGAAACCACTTGCAATTTTTTTACTTTCATAAAGAATATTACAATGATCCTTAAGAAAACAAATTATATAGTCTTTTTTGTGCTAAACATGAAATAGAAATTAAATTTTTGCTTGCTACAAGCACATAAAAATAGTTCCTAAGAACTAAATCTCAACCTTCTACTATCCTCAAGATCCTGCATAGAAGTGCACAAATGAGCACTAGAACTAGAGTTAAGCACTCAACTGGATGCAGAAGAAATTGTAAGATTAGATTCTATAACGAGCATACCTCTAGAAGGACCTGCTTCCTTCTTATTCTTCAGGCTGGCCAGGTACAAAGGGCAGTTTTGCTTCCAATGGCCGTCAATATTGCAATGAAAATATTTTTCTTTATCGGCCTTCTTCATCGGCTCTACCTTCTTCTTCTTTCCATCATCCACCTTTTGCTTTTTCATGGACTTCTTCTTCTTTCTAAAAGACTTTCTCTTAGAAGAAGTCCACTCCATAATAAGTACTAAGCTTTTAGAACCTTTAATAGAAAGCTCAGCAGTAACCAGCATGTTCATGAGTTTAGCCAAGGTATTCTAAAGTTTATGCATATGATAGTTTATGATGAATTGCCCATACGCATCAACCAAGGATTGCAGAATTATATCAATCTATAGATCCTGATCTAACTTGACACTGAGCTTCTTAAGCTCTTCTAAGTCTTTAATCATCATCAGATAATGATCTTGGATCGACTGTCCATCAAGCATCTGTGCCTTAAATAGTCTTTTAGTGATTTGATATTTGGCTGCATAACTCTATTCACTAAACAACTCTTGCAGGTGAGCCAACATTTGGCAGCTAGTTTTACTGTCTTCATGTTGGTGTTGGACCTCATCAGACATCGAGCCTAACATGTAATACTTGACTTTGTTATCTTCATCCATCCACTTCTCAAGAGACGCTCTCTGATCAGTAGATGGACAGGCTGGTAAGATGGGAGGATCCTATTCCAACACATGAGTCAACTTCTTAGAACCCAAAATAATTTTAAAGTTTTGAAGCCAATCCTTATAGTTGGATCCAGTCAGTCTATGGGTGTCCAGGATACGGGCTAGTGGGTTAGATTCAAACATTTTTCTATAGAGAGTCAAAATTTTTAGTTAGCTTTTGTAATTAGACTTGATCAATTTGTTTAGCGATTTTATTTTTAAACAAATTAAGCTTCCACTATTTACTCGGATCCTTATACTTTCTGGGTAGAGATACAAAAATCTTCATAATTATTGATTTCTAATGGGTGGTGTGGTCCCACCAACTGGCTCACCACCTCACCTAATAGTTATTAGTGATAGGTCAATCGATGAGTGGACAACTCTTATCCAATGATTTTTTAATCATGATGCACCTAAACCTGATCTTTAATTCATGAATCTCACTGTGTCCAGAATATTGATCCACTCCTTAGTTAAGTCAGACCCATCATTTGTATGAATTGGATTCCTGATTGGATCCCTCATCGTATCCAAAATATTGAGCCCAACACATCTTCCAGCCTGTAGCATCCAATGCCTAATAGACATGGTTGCAGCTTTTTGGTGCAACTGAATCACAGTATCCAGCGGAGAATAATCAATACCGAAAAGGACCCATACATCTACAATGGTGGAAGACCTTAGACTTAATATTTTCTTAGGAAGATTTAATTTAGGTCTCTTTAAACTTGACTTGACTTAGTCATAATAATTATGACTAATCTAGTGGCATAGGTTGACTTGAATTGTTAGCCACCTCAAATCAAAACTGGGTTGACACAAATGGCCGGATAAATGAGACCAATGGAAGGGATATGCCATTAACTTGATAAGAACGCATTCAGGTCGAGTAGCTCCTAACTAAAAACTAGTCGATCATATCTGCCAGACTTACCTTAGATATTAAATTATCGAATCAAAATTAATTGGATTAGCCTACAATCCATGCTCAAACTGTAGAGCCAAATTAGGTCTTGACTTGATCGAGTCACATCTCAATGTGATTCGATCTTGACCCAGACATAATCCTATTAGACCGGTTAAATCTAAGCTTTCTTTGATCCCACCTAATTAACTCTTGATTTGATTTGATCAACCGCTAGACCTAATTAAGCTACCCAAGTCCAAACCTAATTTTATGAATATGTCTTAGATCTAAAAATTAATAATTTTTAGATCTAATTAATTTTATAATATTAATTCTTAATTAAGTTTTGGGTTCATGAATAAAACATGTAACAAATCCCTAGGGTTTTAGGATCTAGGATTTTGCAAAAAAAAAGTTCTAATATCTAATTAAGGATGAACGCGTAGCATCCCTATACATGATAAGAACACCCCATCGAATGATAGGAGAGGACCTTTAAATCCTACTTTATTCTCATGACTGGATGGCCAAGGAGAATGCCTTAACTAAAAATATAATTTTTACTACAAAACTAGTTAGATCATGTATCATATATACAAAAGATCTAACTTATACATGTCTTACATGTATCTTATGTATCATAACTTAATCAAACATGCAAACTTTTAGATTTAAAATATCTTGTTGGTGTGAAATCTGGTTATCACCAGAATTGAGGCTGAAGTCGGAGAAGATGAGGCCATCGTCGGTGACCCACAAAATAAGTCTCGTCTAAAGTCGGAGGTGGTGGCTTCGATGAAACTCTTCGATGATTAAGTCAGTTCTTTTGGCCAATAGAAATGGAGTGCTCAAAGAGATTTTAGCAAAGTTCTTAGGAAGAAATCAAGAGCTTGGAGAAGAATGCATATCTGGAGGGTCCCTTATATAGGCAGAGCTCGTAACAAATCGATAGTGACAGCCATAATCGCCTGGTAGTAGGCCATTCTGTGCCACATGGGATTTGTTATGGAGGATCATGTCTGTTGTCATGATGTGCCAATCTGTTAGAGTCTGACAACTCAAGTGAAGGAAAATCCTGATTTTTCGGATCAAGTTCATTCAGATATGATCGGATCAAGAGATATATTTCAAATTTTTTTCTTTTTGATCCTAATCAGATCTGGGATGTTTCAAATCTGATCTTTATTATTATAATAATAAAAATAAAATATAAATAAATTAAATCAAATTTAATTTACCTTGAAGTGGGTAATCCTATTACCCATTGATGATCCTGTATGCAGCGGAAGGTTCTGGATCTAGCCACGCAAGTGCCTGGCCTCTACCGGTATCCACTCGGGTTGGATCTGGAGATCCTCTTCTTCTCTATCACATCTCCAAAAATCAGATCTGGATCTGATCTGGAGGATCTTCAAAACTCTTTTGAAGATCAGCAGTCGTCCTTTGCAGCAGCGCAGCCTTCTTAGCTTTTGATCGCCTTTCTCTGATCTGGATCGCACCAACCAAGAATCCAAAACTCCTTTTGGACGTGGAGAGCAAGAGGGAGAAGGTGGGTTTGGCATGGAGGAAGAGGAGGAGAGGCAGCCTTGGGGCATGGAGAATTGTGATTCTCAATGAATTCTTTTCAATTCTTATCTTTGAGTTGGGCGCAGGGTCTTATTTATAGACTAAGCGTGATCCAACTCCTCTTCTTCCCAACCAATCACAACCCTTTGTGAAATCAGATCTAAATCTGATTGGTGGGAATAGAGTCCCCTGGATTCCTCCTTAGAGGGCGCCTAAGACCAGTCAAAGTTGGTTCTTAGGAGAACTCTAATTGGAATCCAAAAAGGAGATGGAGTCCTTGTCCAACAAGGACTCCTAGGCGCCTCCAACTTGGGCACACGCCTAGGGTGGCGTGCGCCCTTCCTCCTTGCCAGGTTCTGGCAGGGGGACAGGCCCCCACCAGCTCTCCAATAGGTGCATGACATGTGGTCAAAAGTCAAAGTGTCAATGGTCAACATTTGACCAGTCAAAGGTAGACTTTTGACCAAAGTCAAAGAACAAGAAATGGCAGGTGACCAAAAATGGCAGGTAATGTCTTACAAAATAAGACAACCTTTTCTGACTTGGACAACCTCCAGTCAGACCATATGAAGGCCTCTGATTGAGCACAAACTCCTTTGGCTCAGTCAGGACAACTTATTTATGATAGTAAAAGAAGAACGTTAGGTTCAATCGAGTGCTAGCACGATTTTCCTTGAACCTAATTGAATCTCATTCAGATCAATTGAACTAGATCAGTTCAATTGATGATCACCAGATTCAAACCCTTGTTTGTGTGACCCAGTTAGGTTCAGTTCTGTATGGTAATGGGATATGTCATGATCTCTATCATCGACATCATCGAAACTCCTTTCGATGGATCAGAACTCTTCTGATTCGAACAGCTAGAATGATCGATCATCTAAATCATTCTAATTGCTCCCAAAATCCACCAGTGACACCTAGCAGTATATGGTGGCAACCCATCAGAGCTGAATGCGAACCTCTTGGTGCAGCTACCTGTGTGATTAAGTTCTTCTATCTTGAGCCCCGATCAGATTAGGGTTAAGGTGAACTCGTCAAACCCTAGTCTCTGTCATATGATGTAATCATTCGATTCGAGTCCAATGTGAAAATCTAAATAGAAACTCTTTCTATTATTTCACTCTACCATGGCCATGGATTTCTGGACTTGATTCTCATGATCATCATAGGGCTGCTCCTCTACCACCGAGGTAGATAGATTCCATCTTGATGCAATCCAGTTCCTACAATGAACATGCTATAGCCAACATACACCTCAGGGTTCCATATGGCTAGGAGACCGAGTAATGGTGTAGTCAAACTATAACACCCTCAAGGTGAACTGCCGATGCATCTCAGGTCAAAGAACCAGACACACTACTGCAGCATCGAGTCAGTCATTGACGAGAAGGTAGACTCCCTAATGACTACTCGAGGTGGTCACGCTCAGTGCCCTCGTTCTCTAACGAGTACCTGTACTCTCGCTCCGGTGTCTCCACACCGTAGACTCAAGACTCATCTACTAAAGAGAAGCGATTGTACACCAACCTTCCGGATCAATCACCATCCTCGTGATGATCCTATGGTCGGGAGCATTTTATGAGTTAATAATGATTATTCATGTCTTAAATTTTCAACTCTTGAAAATATGAATTATCATTACCATTAACTCAAAGGATGTATCACAGACACTAAATACACATATGTGATAGAAAATAACCCATTTTATTGATTTTAGTCAAAATTATAATTTTGCCCCTAGAAGTGTATTACAAGTGTCAGCCAATTCTGGCTTCTAGGGCACATATATCTAACAATCTCCCACTTGTCCTAAAGCCAATTGGCTACAAGTCTAAGTCCCATCTTCTCAAGGTGGGCTTCGATCTTCTGCTGGCCCAACGGCTTTGTAAGTGGGTCTGCCACATTATCTGCGGAGTTGACTCTCTTGACCTCGACATAACCCTTCTCGAGGTAATCGCGGATGAGGTGGTATCGCCGCTCAATGTGCTTGGATTTCTGGTGAGACCTCGGCTCCTTAGCAAGGGCTATGGCGCCATTGTTGTCGCAGTATAGAGGAATGGCATCTGATGGCATTACTCCAATTTCTGCAGCAAACTTCTTGTACCAGAATGCTTCCTTCGCAGCCTCTGATGCAGCGATATATTCTGCTTCCATGGTGGAATCTGCTATCACCAGTTTGCTTGGAACTCTTCCAGCTGACAGCACCACCATTGCACACAAACAGACTCCCAGATGTCGACTTTCGATCATCTATATCGGACATGAAATCCGAGTCTGTGTATCCCTGGACTTGGAGTTCTCCGTTACCAAAGACCAACATCATATCCTTAGTTCTTCTCAAGTACTTAAGGATACATTTCACAGAAGTCCAGTGTTCTTCACCTGGATTTGACTGATATCTGCTTGTGACACTCACAGCATGGGCTATATCAGGTCGTGTACATAGCATGGCATACATGAGGCTCCCTATTGCAGAAGCATAAGGGATCTTGCTCATGCGTTCTATTTCCTCAGGTGTGCTGGGGCACATCTTCTTGGAAAGATGAATACCATGTCTGAAGGGTATTAATCCCCTCTTAGAGTTTTCCATACTAAACCTCTTTAGTACTTTCTCTATGTACATCTTCTGTGAAAGTCCTAGCATCCTATTCGGTCTATCCCTATAGACCTTAATTCCTAGAATAAAGGATGCTTCACCTAGGTCTTTCATGGAGAATTCCTTGGACAACCATAATCTTGACTGATGTCAACATGGGAATATCATTCCCAATAAGGAGGATGTCATCCACGTACAATACGAGGAAGACAACAGCGCTCCCACTGACCCTTTTTGAAAACACATGGTTCCTCTTCATTTTTGATGAAACCAAACTTTTTGATCACATCATTGAAACGAGTGTTCCAGCTCCGAGATGCTTGCTTAAGTCCATATATGGACCTTTGCAGCTTGCAAACCTTGTGATCAGTATCACTGGATGTGAAACCTAGCGGCTGTTCCATATAGATATCTTCCTCAAGATATCCATTTAAGAATGCCGTTTTCACGTCCATTTGCCATATTTCATAATCGAAATAGGCTGCAACGGCAAGCAATGTGCGGATGGATTTTAGCATAGCCACTGGGGAAAAGGTATCCTGATAGTCAATGCCTTCGCGTTGACTATAACCTTTTGCCACTAGTCTAGCCTTGAATGTCTCCACATTCCCATCTGCACCAATCTTTCTCTTGAAGATCCATTTACACCCAATAGGTACTATACCTTCTGGTGGATCTACCAAGGTCCAGACTTGGTTTGAGTGCATCGAGTCAATTTCTGACTGCATTGCCTCTAGCCATTTCTCGGAGTCGATATCTGATATCGCCTCGTTGTAGGTTTTGGGATCATCACCATGAGCACCATTACCTACGAGAAATATTTCCTCTACTTCCTCTGAAATAATACCTAAGTATCTTTCAGGGGGACGGAAAACTCTTTCCGATCTACGAGGTGGAGGAGGTAGTGTTCTTATTGGCTCAACCTGATTTGGTTCCAATTGGTCCTTAGCTCGTTGTACTTGTGAGACTTTCTCATCAAGCTTAATCTGCTTTCCAATGCCGCTATCTTGAATAAACTATTTTTCAAGAAAGATGGCATGTCGACTCACAATCACATTGTGGTCTTCTGGAATGTAGAAATAGTATCCTAATGACTCTTTAGGATATCCTATGAATCGAGCTCTGAAGGACCTAAACTCTAACTTGTCCGCTTGTTGTCTTTTGACATGAGCCGGACAACCCCAAATTCTGAGATGACTCAGACTTGGTTTCTTACCGTGCCATATCTCATACGGTGTGGTAGGAACGGTTTTAGAGGGAACCCTATTCAGTAGATAAATTGAAGTTAACAATGAGTGTCCCCAAAGAAAATCAGGGAGGTCTGTGAAGCTCATCATGGATCGAACCATATCCAATAGAGTCCGATTTCTCCATTCTGAAACCCCGTTGAGTTGAGGTGTTCCTGGTGGAGTCCATTGAGAGACTATGCCATTATCCTTGAGATAGTCTAGGAATTTCCTGCTAAGGTATTCACCTCCTCGATCTGATCGAAGAACCTTAATGGGTTTTTTCAGTTTGTTTTTCTACTTCATGTCTGAATTCTTTGAACTTTTCAAAAGCTTCAGACTTGTGTCTCATAAGATACACATACCCATACCTAGACAGATCATCGGTAAAGGTAATGAAGTAGACAAAATTGCCTCTAGCCGGCACATCAAATGGGCCGCACACATCAGTATGTACTAGGGCAAGGAGATCTGTGGCCCTCTCCCCATGTCCAACAAAAGGGAGTTTAGTCATTTTGCCTTGAAGACAAGATTCACAAGTTGGATATGACTCGAAAGTCAATGGACTCAATAGCCCATTTTTCTCCAATTTGTTGATCCTATCTTCTGCTATATGACCTAATCTCAGGTGCCATAGATATCTGTCATTTGGACTATCCCTAGGTCGTTTGGCATTCACGTTTTGCTCGATAGTTAGAACAGGTACATCAATATGTAGCTGATAAAGACCATTAATAAGGAAACCATTTGCAATTTTATTTCTTTCATAAAGAATGTTACAATGGTCCTTAAAGAAGGTAATCACATAGCCTTCTTGTGCTAAGCATGAAACAGAAATCAAATTCCTGCTAGCTGCAGGCACATAATAACAGTCTTTCAAAACTAAGTCTAAACCAGATGGTAATCGAAGAGGGTATGTTCCCATGGCTACTGCAGCAACTCTTGCTCCATTACCGATGCGTAGGATCATGTCTCCATCCCTCAACCTCCTGCTATCCTCAAGACCCTGCATGGAAGTGCACAGATGAGCACTAGAACCAGAGTCAAGCACCCAACTGGATGCAGAAGAAACCGTAAGGTTAGACTCAATAACGAGCATACCTCCAGAAGGACCTTCCTTCTTGTTCTTCAGGGTGGCCAGGTAAGTAGGGCAGTTCCGCTTCCAATGGCCGTCGCTGTTGCAATGGAAACACTTTCCTTTGACATCGGCCTTTTTTCTTCGGCTCTGCCTTCTTCTTCTTTGATCCTTCCACCTTTTGCTTTTTCACAGACTTCTTTTTCTTTCCATAAGACTTTCTTTTGGAAGAAGTCCGTTCCATAGCAAGAACTGAGCCTTTAGAACCTTTCATAGAAAGCTCAGCGGTAACCAGCATATTCATTAATTCGGCCAAGGAATTTTGAAGTTTATGCATGTGGTAATTCATGATGAATTGCCCATATGCATCAGTCAAGGATTGCAGAATAATATCGTTCTGCAGGATCCAAGTCCTAACTTCACACCGAGCTTCTCAAGCTCTTCCATGTCCTTGATCATTCATCAGACAGTGATCTTGGACTGACTGCCCATCACGCATCTTAGCCTTAAAAAGTCATTTCGTGACTTGATATTTGGCTGCGCGACTCTGTTCACCAAACATCTCCTGCAGGTGAGCCAACATTTGGCGAGCAGTCCCGATATCTTCATGTTGGCGCTGGAGCTCATCAGACATCGAGCCCAACATGTAATATCTGGCCTTATTATCTTCGTCTATCCATTTTTCCAGAGATGCTCTCTGTTCAAGTGGATGGACGGGCTGGTAAGGTGGGAGGGTCCTGGTCCAAATACATGGGTTAACTTCTCAAAACCCAAAATAATTTTGTAGTTCCTGAGCCAATCTTTATAATTGGGTCCGTCAGTCTATGTGTGTCCAGGATACGTGCCAATGGGTTGGACGCAGACATTTTCCTATAGAGAGTCAAAGATTCTAGTTAGATACTGTAATTATGACTTGACCAATTTATTTAGGAATTTTATTTTTAAATAAATTAGCTTCCACTATTTTCTCGGATCCCTACACTCCCTCTGTAGAGATGCAAAAATCTCCACGATTAATGATTTCTAGTGGGTGGTGCGGTCTCACCAACTGACTCATCACCTCACCTAACAGTTATTGGTGATGGGTTAGCCAATGAGTGAACAACTCTTGTTCAATGATTCTCTAATCATGGTGCACCCAAACTTGGTCTCTAATTCATGAATCTCACCGTATCCGAAATATTGATCCACTCCTTAGTTAAGTCAGACCCACCATTTGCATAGACTGGATTCCTAATTGAGTCTCTCACCGTATCCAAAATATTGAGCCCAACTCATCCTCCAGCCCATAGCATCCAATGCCTAATAGACATGGTTGCATCTTCTCGGTGCAACTGAGCCACTGTATCCAGCCGAGAACAATCAACCCCGGGAAGGGCCCGCACATCTACAATGGTGGAAGACCTCAGACTTAATCTTTTCTTAGGGAGAATTGATTCAGGTCTCATTAAACTAGACTTGTCATAGTCATAACAATTATGACTAACCTAGTGGCATGGGTTAGCTCGGATTATTGACCACCTCAGATCAGAACTGTGTCAACAGATATGGCCAGGTAAGTGAGATCGGTGGAAGGAATATGCCATTAACTCGTACAAGAATGCATTCAGGTCGAGTAGCTTCCAATTAAAAATCAGTCGGTCGTATGTGCCAAACTTACCTTAGACACCAAATTATTGAGCCAGAACCAATTGGGTTAGCCTACAATCCAGACTCTAACCTCTGAGCCTAATTAGGTCTTGCTTGATCGTGACTCGATCTTGACCCAGACTTAATCCTATTAGGCTGGTCAATTTAAGCATTGTTGATCCCATCTAACCAACTCTTGATTCGGTTTGATCAACCGCTTAGACCTAATTGAGCTACCCAAGCCCGAACCCAGTATTATGAATATGTCTTAGATCTGAAATTCTCAATTTTAGACCTAATTAATATTTCATAATCTTAATTTTTAATTAAGTAGGGTTCATAAACAAAATATGCACAATAAATCCTAGGGATTTCAGGATCTAGGATTTTGCAGAAAGTAAGTTTTGGGTTTCTGATTAAGGACGAACACGCAGCACCCCTACACATCATAAGAACACCCCATCGGAATGGAAGGAGAGGGCCTTTAAACCCTTCTTCATTCTTATGACCGGACGGCCAAGAGGAACGCCTTAATCAGGAACATGCAATACTACAAAATAGTTTTAGATCTATATCATATATCTCATATACAAATTAGATCTAATCATGGCATATTTTGCATACATCTCATGTATCGAATCATGCATATTTTTAGATCTAAATTATCTCATAATAATCTAAAAAATTAGATTTAAATTGATCTAATCAAAATAAATTCTAATCTAGACAACTATGTAGAACTATTCTACAACTAGTCTAGACATGCATCAATCATATCTCATATGATGTTTAAAATTAAATAAATTTTTTTATTATTTTTTAGATATTATTATAATAATTATAATATCAAAAAATAGTAAATAAATAGATCTAAAATATGATTTAATCAGATTAAATCGTAAACATGCAAGACTATTCTATAGAACTATTCTATTTTAGAACTAGTCATGCATATTTTCTAATCTTAGATCCAAATCATTTAATTTTAATTTTTTTTGATTTTAGATCTGATCACATCTCATGTGACATCTAAAATTACTTATTTTCTAATTAGAATAAATTTGAAATCAGATCTAAATACTTTAGAACCTTGGCTCTAATACCAGTTGAAGGGAAATCCTGATTTCTCGAACCAGATTCGTTCAGATCTGATCGGATCAAGAGATATATTTTAAATTTTTTTTTTTTAATCCTAATTAGATCTGAAATGTTTTAGATCTGATCCTTATTATTATAATAATACAAATAAAATTTAAATAAATTAAATTAAATTTAATTTACCTTGAAGTGGGTAATCCTATTACCCATTGATGATCCTGTATGTAGCGGAAGGTTCTGGATCTAGCCATGCAAGTGCCTGGCCTCTACCGATATCCATTTAGACTAGATCTAGAGATCCTCTTCTTCTCTATCATGTCTCCAAAAATCAAATCTAGATCTGATCTGGAGGATCTTCAAAACTCCTTTCAAAGATCAACAGTCATCCTTTGCAGCAGCGCAGCCTTCTAGCTTTCAGTCGCCTTTCTCTCATCTAGATTGCACCAACCAAGAATTCAAACACTTTAGATATGGAGAGGAGAGGGAGACGGTGGATTTGGCATGGAGGAAGAGAGGAGAAGTAGTCTTGGGGCATGGAGAATTGTGATTCCTTTTCCAATTCTTATTTGAATTAGGCGCAGGGTCTTATTTATAGACTAAGCGTGATCCAACTCCTCTTCTTCCCAATCAATCATAACTCTTTATGAAATCAGATCTAAATTTGATTGGTGGAAATAGAGTCCCCTAGATTCCTCCTTAGAGGGTGCCTAAGACCAGTCAAAGATGGTTCTTAGGGGAACTCTAATCGGAATCCAAAAAGGAGATGGAGTCCTTGTCCAATAGGGACTCTTAGGCATCTCCAAATTGGGCACATGCCAAGGGTGGCATGCGCCCTCCTCCTTGCCAGGTTTTGCAGGAGGACAGGCCCCCACCAACTCTCCAATAGGTGCATGACACGTGGACAAAAGTCAAAGTATCAATGGTCAACATTTGACCAGTCAAAGGTCAACTTTTGACCAAAGTCAAAGAACGAGAAATGGCAGGTGACCAAAAATGGTAGGTAATGTCTTACAAAATAAGACAACTTTTTCAGACTTAGACAAGCTCCAGTCAGACTAGGTGAAGACTTCTGAATGAGCACAAACTCCTTTGGCTCAGTCAGGATAACTTATTTATGATAGCAAAAGAAGAACGTTAGGTTCAATCGAGTGCTAGCACGATTTCCTTGAACTTAATTGAATCTTATTCAGATCAATTGAACTAGATCAGTTCAATTGATGATCATCAGATTCAAATCCTTGTTTGTGTGATCCAGTTAGGTTCAGTTCTGTATGATAATGGGATATGTCATGATCTCTATCATTGACATCATCAAAACTCCTTTCGATGGATCAGAACTCTTCTGATTCGAACAGCTAGAATGATCGATCATCTAAATCATTCTAATTGCTCCCAAAATCCACCAGTGACACCTAGTAGTATATGGTGGCAACCCATCAGAACTGAATACGAACCTCTTGGTGCAGCTATCTGTGTGATTAAGTTCTTCTATCTTGAGCTCCGATCAGATTAGGGTTAAGGTGAACTCGTCAAACCCTAGTTTCTGTCATATGATGTAATCATTCGATTCAAGTCCAATGTGAAAATCTAAATAGAAACTCTTTCTATTATTTCACTCTGCCATGGCCATGGATTTCTGGACTTGATTCTCATGATCATCATAGGGCTGCTCCTCTACCACCGAGGTAGATAGATTCCATCTTGATGCTATCCAGTTCCTACAATGAACATGCTATAGCCAACATACACCTCAGAGATTCTGAATGGCTAGGAGATCGAGTAATGGTGTAGTCAAACTATAACACCCTCAAGGTGAACTGCCGATGCACCTCAGGTCAAAGAATCAGACACACCACTGCAGCATCGAGTCAGTCATTGACGAGAAGGTAGACTTCCTAATGACTACTCAAGGTGGTCATGCTCAGTGCCCTCATTCTCTAACGAGTATCTATACTCTCACTTTGATGTCTCCATACCGTAGACTTAAGACTCATCTACTAAATAGAAGTGATTGTACACCAACCTTCCAGATCAATTACCATCCTCATGATGATCCTATGGTCGGAAGCATTTTATGAGTTAATAATGATTATTCATGTCTTAAATTTTTAACTCTTGAAAATATGAATTATCATTACCATTAACTCAAAGGATATATCACAGACACTAAATACACATATGTGATAGAAAATAACCTATTTTATTGATTATAGTCAAAATTATAATTTTGCCCCTAGAAGTGTATTACAAGTGTCAGCCAATTCTGGCTTCTAGGGCACATATATCTAACATCAAGTTTGGATGGGATAGCTATAGGTAACAAACAATTCTTAGCTAACTCCAATCTAGAGGAGTTTAGAGGTTCTGGAGATCTGCCATGCTTGGACCATCGTTTGCCATATGATGAGCCGATGCCGAGGCCTTTTCGGGCAACTGATAAGAGAAGTCCAAGAGGAGCTCGACAGGTAGAGAAGCTCGAGAAGAGTTTGACTGGTGGTGAAGCCTATCTGGAGTTCGACCATCGAAGGAGTCTGACTGAAGAAGAAGTTCGGCAGGAGTTTGATTGCTGAAGGAGTCTAGATAAAGGACAAGTCCGATAGGAGTTCGACTGCTGAAGGAGAAGTCCGGTAGGAGTCCGACTGCTAAAGGAGTCCAAGAGATCTTATGGATTCAAAGGTCAGACATTTTGATTGAACTTCGATAGAAGTGGATTTATCCCCAACAATAGTTTCTCTACTCACGAGTTCGAAATTCAAAAGAAGGAAGTATGGATGCGACTGTCGAAGTTTCTTTTCTGCGTCTATTTGAAAGAGATATTTTGGCATCTACCGCATCAGCTCTTGGGATCATTAAATTTGAAATGACTTTGAGAAGACAGCCCTTTAAATTTTCCACCGTAACACTACCCTAGGTATGGCATAATTAAAGACCTACCCATTGCCACTCTCCTATCATGATGAGTGGGACGCGATGCACATGGAGCGGCCGAGTAAGATCTGCAATCATAATCGCCTCAGGTTGTCCTTGGCTATTTAAGACCTTCTCCCTCCTCCGAAATTCATTCTTACTTGAGTCTTCTTCCCTCCTGAGCCCTTGCCTTCTTCTTGCTCGAGAGCACCGACTCTTTCTTGCATCCTCTCTAGTTTTCGGTGCTCCTCCACTAGATTTTTGTCGCACCCATCGCTTCTTTGTCCCTCTCAATCAACTTAGGTCAGCCTCCTATCACTTATTTTTAATTTCTCTAGCATCTTTTTTCTTTTTGCTCTTTCGATTTCTATGGCAGAAGCTTCTATAGTGCATTTTTCCTTGATTTTTGAGGGTTTTCTTGGGGTTTTATTTTGATTTGAATGTCTTCCGAAACCTCTCATTCCATTGGTTCTTGGAGCTTGTCCGGACCGGCCTTCCTTGATCTTGCACCCCAGGCCAAGGTTGAGCCTAGGAACATGTCTCACCAGTCTTTTATTTCGGATACCATCCCTTCGATTTTGACTTCGAACGACCTTTTGTTGATCTGCATCCAATATGGGATTTCCCCCGAGTATGACCTCAAGCTCCCTAGGTTGAATGAATGTGCTAGCTCGCCTTCGCCAGTCGATTTTGCCTATACATAGAGACCTTACGTGCCAGGCTTTGGCTTCCGCTGCCCCCCTTTGTAGTTGCTCTCTTCCAGTTCTTCTCTTCTCAGTTCGATAAGAAGGGGTTACTGAAAGGTGCTCCTTCTTCCATTCATAATTGGAAGGAGAAGTACTTCTTCGTCTGATGTCTGCTCTTAATGCTTGACCTTCTTCCTTGGGGCTTTCTTAGGGAGTCAGTCCATCGAGCCCCTAGTTTAGATGGAGTCGACCTCGAGTCTTCTAACAAGCTCAAGGCATACCGAGCTCCTTTCCTTCCCAATCTTCTAAAGGAGCAGATCTTATTTAATCTTGGTTTGAGTCCTCTTAACCCCATCGGTATTAAATATGTTTATATGCATGTATATAAATATACATATGAACTCTCATGAAGTTTCATATGTACCTTGGCTGACTATAATTTTTTCTTTATTGTAGAGATGGATACTGATGCTATGGAGAGGCTCACCAAGGGCCTTTATGCCCAAAAGAAGAGGAAGGGGATGGCCCCAAGTGGGAGTTCGAAAAGGGCAAAGGCCGACAGCTCGAGTTCCAAGGTTTTAGACATCTACACGGTTGCTCCCGAAGTCGCTCCAGGCATTGAGGTCCTTTTAATCATCGAGGGCAGCATCGGAGGTGCGGGCTCTCAGCCTCCCACATCCTTGAGCCTCCTTGCAGGAGGATCGGTGTCAGAGCCCTCCATTGAGAGAGAAAGAGGGGATGGAGATGACAACAAGAAGAAGGCCATTGTCATGAAGGTGGTCCATAAGGCTCGTCCAGGCGGATCAAGCAACAATAGTAGTGACGATCTAGGGATAGACCCCTTCGGCAACCCAAACATTATCTGGGATCTGACTGACAAGTTTGCTCTATCCGAAGAGGTGGACCACCTAGCTGACCTCGATCGGACGTAATTTGTCTAGAAGTTTCTTGGAACTTTTCTTAAGGTAATCATCTTGCCATGCTTCTTTTTCATTTTTCCCCCATTCTTTCCTTTATCTTACTATAACTTGTCCATGGCAATCAGGCCACCACATACTGGACCACCTCAAGAGGACAAATCACCAGAAGGCGGAAGCACTGAAGGTCCAGGGGGACCTTCAAGCTAAGATCGATTGCCTTTGGGAAAAGGTTGTCGAGGCTAAGTGCCTCGTAGAGGAGAAGGTGGTGGAAAATGAGTGTCTTCAGGGAGCGCCTCGAAAGGAGGAGCTCATCTCGATCGAGCTCAAGGCCGCACTGGTCCTAGAGGAGGAGAAAAAGAAGGAGGTCGAGATCAAGGTCACTAAGCTAGAAGTCAGAATATCGAAGTCTATTTTGGAGGTGATAGTCTGAGCCATAGAAGAGTTCAAGGCCTCCTCCGAAATGAAGGACTTAAAATATTGCATTTGGTTAGAAGGCATTCATAAAGGGCTTCAAACTCTATGAAGGCAGGGTGGCCCAAAGGTTTCTTGAGCTTGATCTCAGCTTCCTAGAAGAGGAGTCCGACAAAGAAGTGGGGCCGTCTGGTGCTACAGTTGACCCCTCTCCCATCGAAGTGGTCTTCGAGTCCTTCAATCCTGCTGGTGAGGTGCCCGAGCCCATGCAGGAGCTCGAGGTTGTCTCCGAAGTGCCAGTCGAACCCATTCCTGAGCTCGTGGCTACTCGTGGAGTGCCAAGCTCCTCTGCTGCTTCCCCTTCGGAGGTCGAGGGTCTTTAGTAGTTGTATTTTCTTTTTTGCTTTATCTTGTACTTAAAAATATTTTAGTCAATGAAAGTAAAACTTTTAATCAATAGCTTAGAATGCTTTTCATGCGTTGGATGCAGTCCCCCATTTATTCCAAGCCACTATCTTAGGGAATTTTTTTAAAATTGATAGTTAGAAATTTGAAGAAGAAAGTTCACCACTTGAGAAAGAAATTAAAAAAGGCTAAAGATGAACTTCAAAAATCTAGAAAGAATGCATCGGAGGTGACAATTGAGGTTACCCACCTTCACAAGCTGCATATGAAAGATTCTATGACCTTCACCATCAAGAAGGGCAGCTTCGAGAGGGAGTTAGCAGAGCTTAAGAAAAGTGCCAGCGATAAATCTTGGGCGTTGACAGTGAAGGTTGGCTCCCTCGAAGTCGAACTTCAGGTAGCGAAGGAGAAGATTCAGGTATTGGAGGGAAATTCACCATGGTCTTCTGATAAAGTGCGATATGAGTGGGATTGATCGAAGAAGTTCTCCATACTTCAAAAGTAGTTGTATGATGCTGAGCTTGCAAATGATACCTATCGGCTAGGTTGGAGTGAGAGGATATCCAAGCTTGAGCAAAAGCTTCGTGCTGCTAACAGCGAGGTGACCCGGCTCCACAAATAATTTGATGACAGTCATCAATCCAATGTGAGCAGGGGATTAGAGCAGGTTGCCTCCTTGACGAGGACTCTAGGCGTGCTTTCAAAAGCGGTTGGGAGGGAGAAGGTCAAGGTTCAACAATTGAAGATCCAGCTATCATGCAAGCAGCAAGTTGTTAAGGATGTTGAGGCTGAGTCTGAAGTCCTAAGAAAGAAGCGGCGAGAGTTTGAAGGCAAATTCGGACACATTAATAGAATGTATATAGATAGCATATACCAAAAGAGAGAGCTCGAGGAGGAGATCCTTAGATTAAAGCAAGCCCTGGTGATGGCTGGGGCTGACAGCCCAAAATTTGAGGAGTCCAGTCCATCCTAGGACTTCGATCTTTTTCTTTTTTTCTTCCTTTTCATGTAATTGGCCTTGCCGATCTTTATCTTGCTTGTAATGAACTTGTATTCTCATATGATCAGTCTTGCCGATCTATATCTTGCTTGTAACGAACTTAATATTTGCAATAAAATGGTATCCTTTTCGCTATTGTCTTATACAAATTTGATGCTGGTTAATGGTTCCACTTTCTTCATCTCAGTTTTCTTTGCTTTGCCTTCTAATGAGATACTTGTTGTAGATGTCGAGCTAGGATCCCTTCCACAAACTTGGGTGGGTCCTCCATTCATATTTATCGTAGCCGTAAGGGGGATACGTATCAGGGTCGTCGGTATGGCTTTTTTCTTTACTTCATTTTAGATTAATGAGGCCTTAGCCTCCCTCGTATTAGGATGAGGTTCTCTTCTATTCCTTGTACGATCGTAGGGGTATGTTAGGACCGTTGATGGGATCTCTCCTCTCATCTTGCCTTGGGTTAATGAGGCCTTTTTCTTTGCTCACATTAGGATGAGGTTCTTCTTCTATTCCTAACATGGCTATAGGGATGCATTAGGGCTACTAGAGGGACCTCTTTCCTCATCTCGTCTAAGATTAACGAGATCTTCACTTTGCTCATGTTAGAACGAGATTCTCCTCTTGTTCCTAACAGGGCCATAGGGGCATATTAGGATCACTAGAGGGGCTTTTTCTCTCATCTCGTCTAAGATTAACGAGGTCTTCGCTTTACTCATGTTAGGACGAGCTTCTCCTCCTATTCCTAATAGAACTGTAGAGACACATTAGGACTGTTGGAGGGGCCTTTTCCCTCATCTCATCTAAGATTAATGAGGTCTTCTCTTTGCTCATGTTAGGATGAGGTTCTCCTCCTATTCTTAATAGGGCTATAGGGGCATATTTGGGTCTTGGAAGGGCCTCTCCCCTCATCTCATCTTAGATTAACGAGGTCTTCGGCTTTGCTCACGTTAGGATGAGATTTTTCTCCTATTTCTAACATGACTGTAGGGGTACATTAGGACCGTTAGAAGGATCTCTCTTCTTATCTCATCTTAGATAATGAGGCCTTCGACTTTGCTCATGTTAGAACGAGATTCTCCTTTTATTCCTAATGTGGCTATCTTCATTTCATGGTTAAGTTTGGGAAGTCATTTCATTATAGATTTGCAACAAGGATCGAGGAGTTAAAGTAGAGGGATTTTATTACGATCAGGTTATCGATAATACATCCATAGGTTTTTCAAGTTCCATGATCGGGATTTGTTGGTTCCCCCAAGCTTCTTCAGATAATACATCTCGGGCTGGACAACTTCCTTGACCTTATGGGTCCTTCCCAATTTGCGTTCAGCTTCCCTTGGTTTTGAGGCTGAGAAATGGTTGCTCGCCAAAGCACTAAGTCTCCTACTCTGAATACTTTATCTTTGACTCTAAAGTTGTAGTATCGGGCCATCCTTCACCTATAAAAAGCCATTTGAACTTGGGACTCCTCTCATTTTTCCTCCAACAGGTCGAGATTAGCTCTGAGGTCTTGCAAATTATGTTGCTCATTGAAGGCTACAACTCATGTTGATGAAAGTTTAAGCTCGATTGAGATGACCACCTCTGTTCTGAAGGCCAAGGCAAATGGTGTTTCTCCAGTCGATAGTCTTTAGGTAGTTCGGTATGCCTAGAGGATATGGTAGAGTTTATCCACCCAAGTCCCCCTTGCTCTTTCAAGTCTCGCCTTGATACCCTGCAATAGGATCCTATTGGTCACTTCTACTTTACCATTGGCTTGTGGATGGGTCATCGATGTAAAATGATGGAAGATGTTCAAATCTTCACAAAACATAGCAAACCTCATTCTGAAAAACTGTCGCCCATTGTCCATTATGAGAGTTCGAGGCAGACCAAACCCACAAACAACTATTTTCCAGATGAAGTTTTTCACTTTGGTCTTAGTGATTTTTGCTAGGGGTTCGGCCTCAATCCACTTGGTACAGTAGTCAATCGTAACTAAGAGAAACTTTCATTGTCTGGATGCCATCGAAAAAGGTCCAAGTATATCCATCCCCCATTGTGCAAATGGCCAAGGTGTGCTTAGTGGGGTAAGCTCGGAGGCCGACTACCTTTGTATACTCACATTCCTTTGGCAGCGGTCGCATCTTTTAACATACTCAATATAATCGTGGTGCATGGTTGGCCAGTAGTAATCTTGTCGAAGTAGCTTGTGAGAAGGGGACCTGGCACCCACATGGCTCCCATAAATTTCTTCATGCACTTTTCATAATGCAAAATTAGCTTTGGAAGGTTGGAGACACTTCAGAAGAGGCAGGGAGTATGACCTTTTGTACAGTTTACCTTCATAAAGGATATATCGAGAGGCCCGGTTTCTCAGCTTTCGAGCTTCTTTAGGGTCATGAGGGAGAGTCCCATCTTTGAGATAGGCGGCCAAGGGGTTGATGCAACAAGGCTCCTAGTCGATCTGCATTATAGTCAGTGGTTCTTCCATACTCGAACATTTTAGTACCTCGAAGTATACCTCTTTGGGAAGTTCATTGGGGGCAAGTGTGGCTAGCTTGGATAGGAGGTTGGCCCTGGCGTTCTCTACTCTTAGAATCTGCCGGATGCCAAAGCCATTGAAGGCTGGGATCAGGCTCTTCACTTTTTCAAGATACTTCATCATATTTTCCTTTCGAGCTTCAGAGCTGCTGCCGACCTGTCCCACCACCAGCTGTGAATCACTATAGACTTGAAGTCGATCGGCTTCTTGTTCCTTAGCAATCTTGAGCCTCACTATCAGAGCTTCATATTTTGTCCCATTGTTTGTTGTAGGGAACTCGAAGTGCATATTCAGTAATGACCCCCTTAGGGTTGATCAGGATCAGCTCAGCACCTGCACCCGAGGCATTGGAGGAGCCATCCATATACAGGGCCCAAAATCCTTTGGAAAGATCTACTCTCTCCAAAGGAGCTCGACTGCAACCATGGAATGCTGGCACTATTTCATTCGAGTTCGACATCATCCAGGATCGTACACTCTACTATAAAATTGGCTAGTATCTAAGCCTTGATTGACAGCCAAGGTTGATAGTTGATGTCGAACTCTGTTAGCTCAATAGCCTACTTTGCTATTCTTTTAGAGGCATCTGTTCGATGAAGAACTGCCTTGATCGGTTGATCAGTGAGGAGTGTTATGGTATAGCCCTGAAAGTAGGGCCGAAATCTTTTGGCTACAATCAGGAGTGTGTAAGTTAATTTTTTCAATTTAGTGTACCTGATCTCCGTATCTCTCAAGACTCGGCTTATGTAGTAGATCGATCGCTGTACTTTCACCTCTTCCTTGATCAAGACTGCTGCCAGGGCTACAGGAGAGACCGTCAGGTATAGGAACAATTCTTCTCTTGGCTCGGGCTTTGCCAATAGTAGAGGAGAACCAAGGTAGTTCTTGAGTTCTTCGAATGCCTGTTGGCACTCTACCATCTAGTACAAGTTCTTTGGTTGCTTGAGGACCTGGAAGAAGGGCATACACCACTCGACCGACTTTGAGATAAAGTGGTTTAAAGATGCCACATTTTCGATCAGGCGCTAGACTTTTTTTATCGATTTTGGGGTGGTCATCTCTTGGATGGCCCGGATCTTCTTTGAATTAGCTTTGATCCCCTGCCTTGAGATCATGAACCCCAAGAATTTTCCTGAGGTCACTCCGAAGGCACATTTAGTCGGGTTCAGCTTCCTTAGGTCACTCTGAAGGTCACTCCAAATTATCTTCGAAGGGCGTTGAAGGTTTCTTCAAGGTCGATAATATGATTGGATGAGGTCCGACTCTTGATAAGCATATCGTCCATGTAGACTTTCATGTTGCAACCAATTTGCTCCTTGAAGATCTTATTGACTAGGCATTGATAGGTTGTGCCTACATTTTTAAGCCCAAAGGGCATAACCCTGTAATAATAAAGACCATGGTTAGTAATAAAAGCAGTTTTCTCCTCGTCCTCTGGTGCCATCCAGATTTGATTATAGCCAGAGAAGGCATCCATGAAGGTGAGGAGCTCATGGCCCGAGGTTGCATCCACCAATTGATCATTTCTGGGTAGGGGGTAGCTATCCTTTGGGCAAGCCTTACTCAGCTTTTTGAAGTGGATACACATTCTCCGCTTGCCATTGGCCTTCCTAACTAGGACCACATTGGAGACCCAACTTGGATAGTGGACTTCTCGGATGAACCCAATATTGAGGAGCTTATCCACTTCCTCCTCTATTGCCTTCTGCCTTTCTGGTGCATGGCCCCAAATTCTCTCATTCACTAGCCTATACTTAGAATCGACGACCAACCGATGTTCCATAACTTCAGCATCAATTCCTGACATGTCTGTTGGGACTCAGGCGAAGATGTCAGCATTCCTCCGTAAGAAGGCAATGAGCTGCTTTCGGACTTCATCTCTTAAGTTAGAGTTGATCTGCACTGTATGCTCCATTCTTCCATCATTCAGAGGGATACTCACAAGATCTTTCATGGGCTCACTCCGCTCCTTAGTAAGATCATTGTGGACATTGAGCTCATCAATCGGGCAAGGGTTGGATTGGCTTCCTTTTTGTAAGGCGATGGAGTAGCAGTGTCTGGCTGAAGCTTGATCTCCCTAGATCTCTTCGATTCCATAGCTTGTCGAAAACTTCACTTTCAGGTAGTAGGTCGATACTACAGCCTGAAGTGTATTTCGACCTGGTCAATCGAGAATTGCATTGTAGGTTGATGGGTCCTTCACTACCAGAAAGTCAACTTGTGCTTTGGCTCACTTTGGATATTGTCCAGCAGCTGCAGTTAGTGTTATTATTTCTTCAACTGGCACAGCATCGCTAGTGAAACCTACCAACAAAAAGTTCATAGGTTCCAAGTGGTTATTGAGTACAGATATTTTAGTAAAAGCATCATAAAATAAGATATCAACAAAGCTTTCTTTATCTACTAAAATATGACGTACATCATAATCAGCAATGTTTAAAAAGATTACAACCACATCGTTGTATGGAAACTAAACTCCTTGTGCATCTTCGTTAGTGAAAGCTATGGGCTCCTCAGTTCTCCATCTCTTCATAGGCTCTGCTGATCCACTAGCCTCCCCTCGCCGAAGTCTCATAAAGATGGTGTTGATGATGCTAAGCGGGGGTCGATCTCCTTGTTCCTCCTCTCTCTTTGGTGGTTTTAGGGGTGGGGGGTTTCTCGACTAATCCTCCCATCCCCCAGGCCAACGTCACAGGAATCAACCAAGCCTATCCTGCCTGATGAGCTCCTTAATCTTATCTTGGAGCTGAATGCATTCTTTAGTATCATGACCATGGTCACGATGATAGAGATAAAACTTGTTGGGATTGCACTTGTCGGGATGAGTGCACATCCTTTTCGGCCTCGACAACTACTCTCTGATTTCCATCAGCACCTGGTTTTTTGGAGCATTGAGGAAAGCATAGTTATGGAACCTTTTAAGGAAGGAGCCCCACCATGCCCTTCTGTCAGGACTTCTTTGTCTTCGAGCCTGGGGAGGAGTTCAGACTCGCTTGCACTCAGGGGGAGTTCTGGAGTGCGGTCGAACTTCATTTGGCTTTTCTTCAGCTACAGGCATACTTGATTTGCCCACTCATCGCTCTCCAGTGGCTTCACTATCCTTGGCCTTAAAGGCCTCTTTTGCTCAAGCATAACCTTTAGCCTGAGCCAGCATATTAGCAAAATCCCTTGGGTACTTCTTCTCCATGGAGAATAGTAGATCATTCTTCTAAAGGCTGCCCTTCAGTATGGCCATAGCGACAGACTGGTCCAAATTATGAACCTCCAGTGCCGCAGCATTGAATCAAATGATAAAAGCTTGGATGGACTCTCCTTCCTTCTACTTAATATTAATGAGGGAGTCCGAACATCGTTGGAGATATCGGCTGCTGATGAAATGAGTTGCGAACTGGTGGCTTATTTGGTCGAAGGAGAAGATCGTACCCAGCTTTAGCATCGACTACTAGTTTCTCATTGCTTCCTTTAGAGTAGAAGGAAAAGCTCGACACAAAATAGCATCGGATGCACTGTGGAGCAGCATTATAGTCCGGAAGGCCTCTAGATGGTCAATCGGATTAGTGATCCCACCGTAGCTTCGAACTGGGAGAGCTTGAAGTTCTATGGGATCGATTCCTACATAATTTTTTGAGAGAAAGGAGGATCAGTGCAGATGTCGTCACCATGGAAGGAGGGAGCATGGCAGAGTTCTTTGATCCATCGATTCATTTTCTATAGTTTTTGGGCTAGGAGATCCTCATGGTCGTGGATCTCCAAAGTCTTCTGGCTGAATGAGGGCAGAGTTTCCTTGGGGGTTGAGTCGTGATTAGAGCAAGGGCTGTCCATCCTCTGCTTCCTCTTTCTAGAGGTTACCAACTAACTTGACTAAGTCAATCGTCTCCAGATTAGGTCCTGAGGTTCCGAAAAGCCTACTCCGACTGAATCGGTGCTAGGGGCTACTGCTAAATGGCCTGCACTGCTTCAGTGAAGCTATGAACCTGCTGGACCAGTAAGTTAAACTGCTCTACATCCACCATTGCAGCTGATGGAGCTCGAGATGTAGGAGATGAAATAAAGGCGGGTAGATCTGGATGAGATTTGGCCGCGGAGGTTGTTGACCGTTGGATTGAAGCCTTCCTATGAGGCATCTTTATTGGGAAGAAAACTCTAAATCAAAAGAAGAAAAATCTCTACTGGGCATCCCTTTAAGAATAAGAAAACCTCATGAATGAGAGAGATCCTTTCTCTAGTGTCAATCCTATTGGTGCAAAATCTAGTTATCACCGAAATTGAGGCTAGAGTTGGAGAAGATGAGGTCGCCGTCGGTGACCTACAAAACAAGTCTCATCCATAGTAGGGGGTGGTGGCTCCAGCGAGACCCTATGATGATCAAGTTAGCTCTTTCGGCCAATAGAAATTGAGTGCTTAGAGAGATTTTAGCAGAGTTCTTAGGAAGAAATCAAGAGCTTGGAGAAGAAGGCATATTTGGAGGATCCCTTATATAGGTAGAGCCCATAACAAACTAATAGTGACAGTCATAACCACCTGATAGTGCACCATTCAGGGACATGTGGGGTTTGTTATAGAAGGTCATGTTTGTTGTCATGACGTGCCAATCCATTGGAGTCTAAGAACTCAAGTTCGGATGGGATAGCCATAGGTAATGAAGAATTCTTAGCTAACACCATTCCAGAGGAGTTCAGAAGTTCTTGAGATCAACCGTACTTGGGTCATCATTTTTCATATCATGAGTCAGTGCTGAGGCCTTTTTGGGTAGCTAGTATGAGAAATCTAAGAGAAGCTCGACAGGCAGAGAAGTCCAGAAAGAGTTCGACTAGCGGCGAAGCTTGTCCGAAGTTCTACTATGGAAGGAGTCCGATAAGAGTTCGACTGTTGAAGGAGTCCGACTGAAGGAGAAGTCCAACAGGAGTTTGACTACTGAAGCAGTTTAGCTGAAGGAGAAGTCTAGCAAGAGTCTGACTACTGAAGGAGTCTGAGAGGTCTTATGGATTCGATGGAAGCCCATCCCTAGCCACTAATACCAAACGGGCCAATTCAAAGGTCAGACATTCCGACCAAACTTTGGTAGGAGTGGGTTTATCCCCAACATATCACATATTAAATCTAAAAAATAAAATTTTAAATTGATTCAGAAGGTTGGTGTACGATCGCTTTCTTAGGATAGATTATCTTGAGTCTATGGTGTGGAGACACTGGAGTGAGAGTATAGGTACTCATTAGAGAATGAGGGCACTGAGCATGACCACCTCGAGCAGTCATAAGGAAGTCTGCCTTCTCATTGATGACTGGCTCGATGCTACAGTGGTGTATCTAGTTCTTTGATCTAAGAAGCATCGACAGTTTACCTTGAAGGTGATATAGTTTGACTATATCATAACTCGATCTCCTAGCTATTCAGAATCTTGAGGTGTATGTTGGCTATAGCATGTTCATTGTAGGAATTAGATTGCACCAATAGAGAATCTATCTACCTCGGTAGATGAGGAACAACCCTATGATAATTATGAGATTAAGTCCTTAAATCCATGGCCATGGTAGAGTGAAGATGATAGAAAGAGTTTCTATTAGGATTTTACATCAGACTCGAATCGAATGATTAATTCATATGATAGATATTAGGTTTGACGAGTTCACTTTAACCCTAATCTAGTCGTGGCTCAAGATAGAAGAACCAAATCACACAGGTAGCTGCACTAAGAGGTTCGCTTTTGATTCTGATGGGTTGCCACCATATACTGCTAGGTATCACTGATAAATTTTGGAAGCAATTAGAATGATTTAGATGATCGATCATTCTAATTATATGAATTAGAAAAGTTCTAGTCCATCGAAAGATATTTCGATGATGTCGATGATAGAGATCACGATATGTCTCATTACCATATGAAACTGAATCTAACTTGATCATACAAATAAAGATTTGGATCTGGATGTCATCAGTTGGACTAACATAGTTCAGTTGATTTGGATTAGATCCAATTAGGTTCAAGAAAATCATGCTAGTAGATGATTGAGCCTAACATTCTTCTTTTGTAATCATTTTGGTTCATCTCGGTTGAGCCATATTTATTTGGACTCACTCAAGAACTTTATCTGAGTCTGACAGAAGCTTCTCCAGGTCAAAAAAAGATTGTCTTAATTTATTAGATGGATTTAAAAAAATACCTACCAATTTCTATCACCTGCTAATTTCAATTTTTGGACATTGGTCAACAGTTGACTCTGGACACTTAGACATAGGGCCATGTATCATGCATCGATAGGAAAGCACCTATGGCTCTTGTCCTCCTGCTAAAAGAGGTAAGAGAGAGGATGCATGCCACCCTAGGCGTGCACCCGACTTGGATAAGGGATGGAATTCCATTCAGATGGGACTCCAGGATTTCGTGATAGGTTTAAACACCTAGGCTCCAAAGACTTCTGGGTTTATCCAATGTTGGTGCTACTTATGTGGATTTTTGAGGAACTATCATCTGATTAGATCAGATGACATCATCCCACCAATCATATTTAGATTTGATTGAATGAAGGCCTATAATTGGTCGGGATGATGTGGCACTGCATGGCGCAGCATGGTCTATTTAAACCCTATTTGTGCCTAGGGTTATAGAGCTTCTTCTTTTCACCATGCCATAAGGCTGCCCTCCTCTATTCCATGCCTTCCTCTGATCCTCTCTCTCTCCTCTCCATGCCTAAAGGAGTTGGGCATGGGTTCGAGTGCAACCCAAGGAAGAAGGTGCGTAGATCAGGAAGAAGGCAACATTGCTGAAAGAGACGACTGCTACTTCTTCAAAAGAACTTTTGAAGAACTTCAAGATCAAATCTAGATCTGATTTTTGAAGAGATGACGTAGAAGAAGAAGACCTCCAAATCTTGCCTGAGTGGACATTGGTAGAGGCCAGGTACGTGCGTGGCTCCTTCTAGAACCTTAGGATCATTTAGGATCATCATAGGATAATCTGATTATCCAAAATAAGGTATAAAATTAAATTAAATTTAATTTTATTTTTATTATATAATATTAGATCTTTAGGATCAGATTCGAGATGTCTTAGATCTAATTAAAATCATAAGAAAAAAATTTAAAATATTATTTCAGATTCAATCAGATCTAAATGATCCTATGCTGGGAAAATAGGATTTCTTCTTCAATTGGTATCAGAGCCAGGTTAGCAGTTCATTAGATGTATTTTAGATCTAATTTAATTTTTATATATGATTTGATATTAAAAAATTTTAGATGTCACATCAAATATGATTAGATCTAAAATAAAAAAATTAAAAATTTTATGATTTAGATCTATAATGTATGAGATGTATGACTAGACTAGGAATAGAATAGTTCTATGTGTAGTCTGGTATAATCATATTATTGAATTGGTTAAATATGATTTTAGATATATTTTATTTTTATTTTTTGATGTTATAAACACTATAATCAGATCTAAAAAATAAAAAATAGAATTTTGGTATCAGAGCCAGGTTTCAATCCTGAGACCTATGGGTTATGGTGTAGTCAAACTATAACATCTTCAAGGTGAACTGTCGATGCATCTCAGGTCAAAGAACCAAATACACCACTATAGAATCGAGCTAGTCATCAACGAGAAAGTAGACTTTCTTATGATTGCTCGAGGTGGTCACGCTCAATGCCTTCGTTCTCTAATGAGTATCCATACTCTTGTTCCGATATCTCCACACCGTAGACTCAAGACACATATATCCAAAGAAAGTGATCGTACACCAACCTTCCAGATCAATCACCATCCTCGTGATGATCCTACAATCGAAAGTAGTTTATGAGTTAATTACGAAAATTCATGTCTCAAATTTTCAACTCTTGAAAATATGAATTGCCATTATCATTAACTCAAAGGATGTATCATAAATACTTTAAATACACACTATGATAGAAAATAATCTATTTATTAATTTATGATCAAAATTATCCTTAGAAGTGTATTACAAGTGTTATCTAATCTAGCTTCTAGGGCATACATCTAACATTCTCTCAGTCTTCAAAGGAGAGAATACATAGCTTCAAGAGCCATTTTTTAGTCTCTTCATCAAATTTCAAAAAGAGTTCTTTTTTTTTCTTATTTTTGTACTAAATTCTTATACTTGTATCTTTATTTTTTTACAAGTTTCTTTTGGAAAAGAAACTTGGTCGGCTAAGTCTCAGTGCATAGGCAAAATAGAAAGCTGTGCATTTGGGACTACTGGCATAGAATAGGACTAGATCGGCTCAATTTCAGGCTGAGCCAATCCAATGGAATTTAGCTAGCTCAGTGCTGAGATTGAGCCAGCTCAGTGCGCAGGCAGAGTTACATGAGGGTCTATTTTGGGCTAGGATTTGGATTGATCCTAGGGATCTTAAGGCCTGATTTGAGAGGTCTTAAGAGGGCTAACTCATGTATGGGTCAGGTCTAGGTTCAGAGGATGAGAGCATGTGTGACTTGGGCTCAGCGAGTGCTTTCATGTATTGGGTTAGCCAAGGGAGTTTTTGATTGGGCCTAATGACTATGTATAAATACATAGGTTGTATTAGGGTTTTCAAGATTGAAATCAATACAGATCTTTTCTTCCACATCTCTCTTCTTCTTTTTTCTCTTGAGTTGCCATCCTAGGATTCTTGAAGAAGCCCTAGAGAAGGGGGCATCTCTCTCAAGCCCAAGAATGGAGGTTCCCCATCACAGATTCAGGTAGAGGATCGGTGGTTTGCTGTCCATAGAGAATATCATAGATTTCTTCAGATCTGTGCTAAAGATTAGGAGCTTTCACAACATGGTATCGGAGCTTGTGATGCTAAGGATGATTGGCGTTCGAGCGATATCATGAAATAACAATTGGTATCAGGGAGAGGTGATGCCAGTTGGTGTGCTTACATCTGGTATCAGAGCCTGATGGTGCATGAAAGTGAGGGAGAAGTCGTACAAGATAAAATCAAAAATCTGCACAAGAATTCCATGGTATATCTCAAATCTCTCTTTGTTATTACTGTGGTTTGGCCAAACAGGAGCAGCAGGTTGAAGGTGGAGATTAAAAGGTTTAATAGAAAGGGATTTTTTTGAGGTGGAAGGATTTTGTAAATGATTTTTTGATCGATCTTGATGGAAAGGCCGAGGTGTATGATGGTTATGTGACAGGCAGGGAGCGCTGGAGTGCTGCAGTAGCATTTTTCTAAAGATGCAGAACTAAGAGAGGCTCGATGATGCAGCAATCGAGGGAGGTATCTCAGCAAAGAGCATCAGGGTTCTCTAGGAAGATGGGCAGTGTAGGGCTATTGAAGAGAGGTTTCCCAAGGAGGCTGAAGGAAGGCTGAAGAAGTGACTATATGTTCTTTGGTGTCAGAAAGGTTGGAAAATAGTTGGAGATGTATTCAGTGGTTCAACCAGAGCATGGATTTGTGAAGCCTTGGGAGTGATAGAGATGGATGATCCATGGAGGTCCAACAGATTAGAGCTGGATGGCTATAGAGCGGCGTAGAGATGGGTTAGAGAGTGCTGGAGTGCTATAGGAGTGCTACTCTGGAGGCACGAGATTGAGAGAGGCTCGGTGGTGCAGCAGCCAAGGAGTGTATCTCAGCAGAGAGTGTCAGTGGTATCTCAGGAAGATTGGGTGTAGATCTTAGAGAGAGCCGGGGATCTCAGGGAGCGTCAGGAGGTCTCTAGCAGTTGGGAGTATCAAGGATCAGGTTTCTTCTATAGGGGCACTAGGAAGAATCATAGTTTAGATGGAGGATGGTTCTTCGATCGCAAATGAAGCGATGGCTGGTGTAGGGGCAGAAGAGAAGGACTAGGGTGGAATTTCCTAGGATTTAGTCACTGGATTCAGAAGAGTTAGATGACCTTTTAGGTTTCGGAGGTGTCCGCGTATTGTAGAGGTATCCAAGATGGCTTCAAAGAGGGCCACAAGCATGGAGGGTTCGAAGGGGCAGCGATGGTGTTTGAGATACAGCAGCAGGTTCAGCAGTGCAGTGTTGAATGGTTGGCCTCGAGGGCTCGATGATAAAGTTGACTTCTGCAGCATCAGGTGGACTTTGGATATAGGTGGAGCTCCATAGTGGTAGCTTCATAAATGGAGAGAAAATTTGGCATGCGTTCAGAGCATCGGTGATGAATAGTTCTAGGTGGAGCGGTGCATGCAAGTGGATAGGCATAGCTCTAAGGAGATTGTATCAGATGGTACAACATGTGCTGGTGCAAAAATGCTGTAGGTTCTTTAGAAAAGTCCAGAGAAAGTGATGCAGCTGCTAAGCAAAAGGGATCCTATAATTTCAGGGTGGTGCCATGAAGCAAGCATAGATCTTCAGCAGTGGAGACGGTCATCCCAAAGGCCTCAAAGGTGCACAATTATTGAAGAGGATTGACGGAGGTGATGTTTGCATAGGTGCTATCGAGTGCGTAGGGACAGTGGGATCATGCAGGAGGGCATTGCTGAGGGGTTTGCTAAGGCTTGGGAGCACCAAGGTGGAGATTGTGAGAATTTGTGGTGCTCCCAAGCCTTGGGAGCCCATGGCAGAAGTCAGGATGTTGGCTTCGGAGATTTTAGGGGCATGGTTAGTGCTTCGAAGATCTAAAATTCAAGATGAAGCAAGGAACCAAAGTCGAGGAATCATGACTACAAAAAAAAGATTTTCTGTAGGTTAGCTGGCTCAGTCCAAAACTGGATCTGCTAAGTCTCAGTGCATAGGCAAAATAGAGAGCTGCGCATTCGGGACTGCTGGCACGGCACTGGATTGGGCTAGCTCAGTTTCAGACTGAGCCAACCCAGTGGAACTTAGCTGGCTCAGTGTTGAGATTGAGCTGGCTCAGTGCGCGGGTAGAGTTACGCGAGGATCTATTTTGGGCTAGGGTCTAGGTTGATCCTAGGAGTCTTAAGGCCTAGTTTGAAAGGTCTTAAGGAGGCTAACTCATGTATGGATCGAGTCTAGATCTAGAGAATGAGAGCATATGAGACTTGGACTCGGTGAGTACTTTCATATATTGGATTAGCTAGAAAAGTTTTTGGTTGGGCCTAATGGCTATGTATAAATACGTAGGTTGTATTAGGGTTTTCAAGGTTGAAATCAATATAGATCTTTTTTTCCTCATCTCTCTTCTTCTCTTCTCTCTTGAGTTGCCATCCTAGGGTTCTTGAAGAAGTCCTAGAGAAGGGGATGTCTCCCTCAAGCCCAAGGAGGGAGGCACCCCATCATAGATTCAGATGGAGGATCGATAGTTTGCTGCTCATAGAGAACGTCACAGGTTTCTTCAGATCCGTGCTAAAGATCAGGAGCTTCCGCAACATGGTATCGGAGCTTATGATGCCAAGGATGATTGGCGTTTGAGCGATATCATGGAACATCAATTGGTATCAGGGAGAGGTGATGCCAGTTGGTGCACTTACAGGTTGGCCTTTCTTGTTTGCTTTACTTATCTTTTAATTTTTATTTTGCATTGCTTTAATTCTTGCATAGTTTAAATTATAGTTGGTTTTGATTGTTGCATATTGTAATCACCTCACATCTACTCAAGTTTTGCTTAAGTTGAAGCACATGTTTACTTAGAGTTTAATTTAGCTACAAATTTTAAAGAATCTAATTCACCCTCTCTCTTGAGTTGCTATCTCTGGGCAACACAGGTGAGATACATGGGTACATCATCACTGAATATGACCAACTCTGGAGCATTCTGCTATCAAGATTTTCTCTAACGGGATATGCATATAAATGTCCCTCGGACCTGAGATCACCACAGTGACTTGCAAGCAACTCAATGTACTTTGGTGCCAAACTATCTGAATTTTTAATTCAATAATGAAAGATTTTTGGGCACAGTCAAGTACTTTTGAAGTCGGTGTGTGAGTCAAGATGGGATTGACCAATTCTGAATTTAGGAGCTGTGTACAATTGTATTTTCAATTTGACAAAACCTTGGTTAGGGTAGTCCTTATGAGGGGTCACAGATTTGATTGCTTTGAGAAATATTATGGATGCACTATTACTGGATTGATAGTTTAATCTTGAGTCATCCTAAACATAGAGGTCAAAGGGATGAATTATACGGTAACCATATTCATATGGGTTCTAGAATGTTGCTTTACATATATTTGATCTATCTGAATGTCAGGTATCATTGATAGATGGTCATTTTGATTGATATAAAAATTTATTCCTATACTACCAGCTTAGGTTCGAACCTATGGGATCACATATATTAAAGGTTTTAATCTGATCGGATGGTTGATCAATGATTATGAATCATTTTAGAATCAAATAGTCAATACGATTGATGTTTGATCTAGTGCAAGTATTATAGGAGGATTAATTAGTAATCAGATTGCTAATTGGCTCAATTTGATTGAGCATTAGGGCTGAGATTGAGCCCAATTAAATGAGATTCAATTTGGTTTGATTTGGACTTGATTAGATCAAGTCTAATTGGTTTATGGGATAAGCCAATTGCAAGAGAGATCAATTTCCTATTCAATTAGGATTTGTGTGCACCTAATTGCTAATTTGATTAGAATTTAAATCAAAATTAAATATAATTTAATTTAATTTAAATGGGCTCCTAGTTGGACTAGGATCATCTTTAATTAAGTTGCACCATTTCTAATTTAATTGGATTTAAAATCTTAGTTTGACTAAAGAAAATAAGAGAGCCTAGTTGTACTGGAACTCTCTCTCATCTCTTGCGCCAACACTCCATCCGATGCCAATCTTCTCTTGGTTTTGCATGAGATTTCTCATGCCTAGAGAAGGCTATGCATGCCCCTTATCCCTCTTCTTTCTAGCATGGAAATTGGTTTTGGACCAAGTCAACACAAGTAAGTTGTTTTGACCTAGAACTTTATTTGATAGTGTTTGATAACTCGCCAACTCTATCCATTATGAGGCACCAATTATAATTAGATTTGATATGATTTTGGCATTGGAAAGGAAGGCCTTTTTGCATGCATTTTTGGTATCCCACGCTAAGAAAAAGGAGGTGCCCAAGAGTTGAGCGCCCCCTACAAGGAAGGCCTTTTTGCATGCATTTTTGGTATCCCATGCCAAGAAAAAGGAGGTGTCCAAGAGTTGAACGCCCCCTACAATTGCTCTCTTTGGACATGCCTTTCTAGGTATTGGACCTAGAGGACTCCTCGTTATCTCCCTATTTAAGATGGCTTTTGGTTTGAAATTTTTAGATGTCTTTCAATGTGAGATAGTCTCTTTAGGCATGGGAGTATTGGGCATAGAGAGCCTTCAGGATGGGAATATTGAGGTGTAAACACTTTGTGGGCATGGGGTACAACTTTCTAGGTTGTTCTGGTGAGAGAAAAGAAAGAGAAAAGAAGGGGTTCTTCTCTAAGATATTTTTTCTTCCCTCTTCCACAAATTTTTGAGAGTTTTGAGAGTAAGGTCTTCTCTCCTGAGTCCTCATCTTCTTCATTCCTTAGAAGGTCCAAGAAATTTGGAGAAAAAAATTTAAGATCAACCATCAAGGAGGGATCTGCAAGATGCTAGCACGCTGCATAGATTTTTGATCACCGGACCTCCGATCAGATTTGAAGCTTCATATGGATAATCCATAGAGGCTGGATGTTCTATGCAGCTCGAAGCGACAACCTCAACCATGTAAATAGTAAGCAGAGTTCTTGACCCGCGATTAGGTATAGAGATCTAATCTCTATAGAGTTCTAGATTAGATCTAGTCTAGGTATTGATATGATCAATATCTTTCAAGTTATTTATTTAATTTTTATATTCAATACATGATAGTATCATGTTATAAGATCCAAGATCTAGGAGTTTTTACATGCTTTAGTTGATTAATATGATTAATCTAAATTTTCTACTTCCATTTACTTTTGAAAAAATTTTGAAATCTAACCATGTAATCCTAGATTTTTCCTTCAAAATTGAGCCAAGGGCATGTGGGTAGAGGAGCTCTATTATGTACTATGGGCATCTTGGACCACATAATGGAACCCCATCAGTGAAATGCCCTTCAACCTCACCTTTGATATAGAGGCTATTGTCTCACTCGAGGTTGGTCTCCCACCACCTTGGGTCAAAAACTTCGATGAGAGAATTGAAGAAAAATATGGATAGTTCCATGCATGCAATACTACTAAAGAATGGGATTACAATAGCGCTTACTATTGCAATGGATCCAAAACCACTGCCATGGGCTCTACGACAATAGTTATAGCTAACTGCTGCCATAGACTTGACCTATGGTAGTGGTTATACTTAACCACTGCCATAGATCAGACTATAGCAACAGTTAGGTATAACTGCTACCACAGGTCAAATTTATAGTAGTGGTTATGCTTAACCACTATCAAAGATTTAATTTATTGCAGTGGTTAATCAACCACTATAATATGTTCAATTAATGAAAGTGGTTATCCATAACTGCTGTCATAGATTAGACCTATGGTAGCAGTTTTATGTAACCACTGCTACAAGTCAACCTATGGCGATGGTTAGGTGGAACCGCTGTCATAGATGTATAATATAATTTTTTTTATTTTTTTTCTAAATATGATATAATTTAAAATTTAAATTCTATTTTTATTATTCGTTATCTAAATAATCATCATTAGAGTATCATTATAAAAGATCATCTTGATCCAATAGCCCTAGCTATGTCGATCAATAAAATTTGATTTCAATGGCCACGAACAACCGTATAATGATCTGATAGATAAAGACCATCGATTGATTCAAAAACTTACAACAATGATGTTGGTGATATTTATATTATACTATTAAAATTTTACTATAATTAGACATCATTATCATGGTCAATCTAGTGCGGAATGGTTACGACCATTAAATAAAAAATGAGTGATCAAAAGGCCAAATAGTGTTCGATTATAAGATGATTTTTTAGATAAATAATCTTTAGTATTACTTTGATCATTTGAATAATCAAAAACTATATATCTTCTGATACTCATTCTTAAAGGTCTTATGTAATTATGCTTGTGCTTTTATAAGATATGTTTAAGTCTCCTGATACTCATTCTTAAAGGTCTTATGTAATTATACTTGTGCTTTTGTAAGACATGTTTAAAGTGGATAGTTTATATACATAGTTTTTATTTTATGATCACTACCATACAAACAATTAAAGTAGTATCAAATATTAATTATCTGAAAAATCATCTACTAATCGAATGCCATTTAGCCTTTTGATCACTTATTTTTTATTTAACGGTTGAAATAATCTAGTACTAGATTGACCATGATAATGATGTTTGATTAAAGTAAAATTTTGATAGTATGCTACAAACATCATCGAGATCATCATTGTAAATTTTTGGATCAATCGATGGTCTTTGTCTATCAAATTATTATGTGGTTGTTTGTGGCCGTTGAAATTAAATTTTATTGATTAACATAGCTAGGGCTATCGGATCGAGATGGTCTTTTTTTATGATACTATAACGATAATTATTTATATAATGAAAGTGAAGATAGATTTTAAATTTTAAAATTATATCATATTTATAAAAAATATAAAAAAATTATATTATGTATCTATAGTAGTGGTTGGCAAAATCGCTGCTATAGTGTCTATTGCAGCGATTGATAACTACTGCTATAGTATTTATTGTAGTGATTGATAACCTCTTTCGATCTCGACCCCATCCCTATCAGCCTCACCTCCCTCGGCTTCGTTCCCTACCACCCCTTTTCTCTAGCACCATCATGGGCTCGCCCCATCGCCGGCTTTGGCCTCCTTAGCCTAGGCCTCCTTTGGCTGATCCCTTTCCTCTAGCATCGCTGCTGGCCCTCCCTCTAGCATCACCATCAGCGATCCTCACAGTCTATGCGACCCCCTCCCCATAGTAGGTATAATTTTTTATTTAATTTCATAATAATATTAATAATCAAGTATATATAATATTTATAATAATATTTATTTATAATATTATTAATATTTATAATAATTATTAAAAATATTATTATAAATAATATTATAATAATATTATAATATTATAATAATAAATGACCCACCATGGGCTGTGGGTAAAATGGGTCGATTAGGGCTACAAAAGAATTGAGCTGCTTGTGAGCTACTCGAGCTTGACTCGAGTTCAAACTTGACTTGACTTGATTATTATCGAGTTCGAGTCAAGCTCGAATATCTTTTTAAGTCAATCTAGAGCTTTTTTTATTTTTTATTGAGTCAAGTTTGAGCTTAAGATATTAAGGCTCGATCGAGCTTGAGTCGAGTTTTGAGCTTGAGTATTTTGAGTCAAGTTAAGCTCGAACTTCTAGTTACTCGACTCGACTTGGCTTGATTGCACCTCTAGGGTTGACTCACCAAAAATCAAAATAAAAACCCTATAAACGAAGGTGGGTAATCGAGTGGGGAGGGTGGGGGATGGGGGAGGCGAGTGGGAGGGGTGGGAGATCAAGACACCAAGAGGGAGAGGTGGGGGGGGGTTGTGGCACTGGGGACAGAGTAGGGAGGGGTGGGGATGGGGGGGAAGTGAAGTAGGGCATCGAGAGATCGAGAGGGAGAGGTGGCCGGGTGGGAGGGAGAGAATTGCCAACCTACATTTTATAAAATGAAGTTGGGACTTCTGACGGTAACCAAATGTCATGCACATATGCAAGAACATAAAGATTATGCACAATAGTGGCAAAGAGAATCAAACCACTACAATTGATGGTGATGAATCTTCTCCTGGAGCTAGATGTGTCATGTCAGCACCAAATATAATTGTTGGCATGTCTGTTACACATGGAATGTTTTTACGAAGGGCATCATCAAGAATCTTGTTGCACCCACTAACCTATCCATGCAGATATATCAAAAAAAGCAATCACCTAGATTAACCAAAATGAACTTATAACAAAGTCACAAACCTTAACATTAATTTTCAATGCAATATTTTCTAGATACTACTTATTTCCCCTACTAGATACATGCTTTGGTAAGCAGCATTGCGATATAATGCCAAGCTTGGTATCGCATACCCGCTTGACCTTTTCTATCAATAAAGTATGATGTTAAAGTGTCGTAAGATTTAAATAGACTCTAGTTAGTTAGAATCTAAAATAAACATACCATAATGGCCTCTCATTTTAGGCAGAATAATAATCAGCAACTAGATATGTTCCCCCAGCGAGATAGTCTTTCTGTAGATTGATCATAGACCACTTCAAGTGCAGATTCCATATAATTTGGGCATGCCGATCGAATGCCAATAAATGGTTCTAGATTGAATACCTTTAAAGTTTAAAGTGAAATTAGATAGATTTAGTGTAAATAAAGAATTGAAGTTGCAAATAGTTGATAACATGTCTTAGTACCATCCCTTTGTCATTACACATCCCAACTAGATCACTACAAAACTGAGAAACATCATTTGGGGGTACGCATGAAAAATTCAAATATGTCTAGTATTCTACAGTTCCACCACTAACCATTTTCTACACATTCACCATGAAGGATTAACAAACTGATAGAAAAATGCAAAATTATCACAAGCAAAGAAACAAACAATATAGACATTATATTGGAAAAATAAAGAGTAGAGATCCAACTGAAGTAGCAAAAATCATGCCTTAAAAAATGGAAGAAGAATTTTCAAAAATTCTTAATATTGTTAATGTTCATTAACATTCTAGATCATGATGGCACCAAAATGCCATCTAGCTTTCAACCCCACCCCATGGTGGACTACACGGAGCTCTGCATCAGAACCACCGCCAATGCATACTCCATCCACCTCCACATTGACTTCAGCTTCTATAGCATATACTCCTCCCATTGGCACATTTAAGCCTCCACCGATAGCTACATTGGCAGTTTATGCATTTCCACCACATACTCTATCCATCGATCTAGCTTCACCAGCATCCAGGTCACATGATCCCAGTGAGAGTAGGTTTTCATTATATTAACTATTTATTTATTTTTTATATAGTTAGTGCACACTCTTATATATTTGTAATGTATTTTTATTGCAGGTGCATCATCTTGTAGGATATTTCATGATCCCACACACATGCCGTATGTGTGAAATCATTTGCATCAAGTCATGGTAGAGTACGATTAGGAGGAGAGGCCAGTAAGGGAGATCGTGCAAGAGATGCATTCCTTTTTTGAAGTGCTTGTGAGGTAGTTCGACATCATTCTCGTACTATCCATAGACTAGCGATTGATGGATGTTGGTATTAGGGACTGAGTATGGAAGAAGATTTGGATAAGTGTATCTTAATTATATTTGTACATATGATATATTTACACTATGTTTGATTAAAATAATTTTATAACTGACTTCTAATAACTTTGTGCAAAGAAGGTATGACTTTCTAGATTATGAAAGGGCTCGAGATGCCCAACTATAGAAGATTGGGGAGTTTACTGAAACTATAAGGTCAAGCTTCATAAAGGATGGCTAGAGCACCGTAGGGATGCGCGGAGGAGATGGTCGCACATTGGAGGAGCTAGGAGTTCTAGATTTAATTTATAATCTATGAATTTTTTATTATACTGATAAATTATATTTGATTTTAAGTTATGTGATTTAAATATTTTTTAGGCTACATCTCATTAGAACTGGAAGAATCGGGCTGGTTAGGAGTATACGCAAACTCTCGAATGTGAGTCTATGGCCAGTCGTGTGTATAGAGAGATAATGAATTATGACCTTTTAGTTTACAAGTTATTGAATTATAGTTTTTTTGCATGTTTCTAACAAGTTGATTGATTATTATTAGCTGACAAGAGATGGGATGATGTCCAACTATAGCGACATCTTTCGGTCGAGTCATATGGGCAAGAAGGGTAGGTCGATGAATGCTGTGATAGGAAGGATTTTTGTAAGTAATAACTGGAGTATGATTAGTATGATTACTATTATAGAATTTCTTATGAGATTTATTTGAATTTGCAATTACAGGAGCAGTTAGATGAGCTTGTGAGGGAGGGCTCGGATACCTCTAGCCCTCATGTCCATCTATCTCAGGTCTTAGGACTTGAGCACTCTAGGAGGATTCGTTGCAGGCCTGGACATACGTCGACGAGCTATTGATCTCAAGAAAGCATCTTCTCACACGCTTTTGGAGTTGTCCATTGGAAGTAGTTTAACGAGGCTTTGGCATAGGCAGCTCAGGCTCAGGAGCATGCATCTCAAGCTGAGAGGCATGCATCTTAGGCTCAGCGACGCATAGACTAGCCATAAAGCATCATATCTATTATGGTGTCATAGCTCTTTGCTCATCTTGGAGCTGATTTTTTGAGCATTTAGGATATGTTGGCTAGCGTTCCAGCTCCTCCACCTCCAGCTTTAGCCCCTCCACTCCTACTATAGCCCCTCCCGATCCTGCTTCAGCCCCACTCGATGATGACAAGATGCTTGAAGAGGATAATTTTGATTTAGAAAATTTTTGGTGTATTTTATTTTTATTTAAAAACATTGTAATACAATTTGATCAATAATACAATTTGAGTATTTGAGATATATTTCTATATTATTATTGAATTTTATATAAAATTTTTGATTCTTTCAAATTTTATTTTAAGTAATTATATATTGAACTACATCTATTAGGTAATAAAAAAAGTAAAAAATAAAAAAAAATATTTTTCTTTGCCTTCAAAGGCCTATGGTAGCTGTTAAAAATTGCTACTGTAGTCGTTCCAACTGCTGCCATAGGTACATGCCAACTGCTACCATAATTTATGACAATAGTTATAAAACCATTGCTATTGACTCTATAACCACTGCAATGACATGTACGAGACTAGATGTAGCATACTCACTAGTAGTAGTAAGTAGATACCAATCTGATCTAAGAGAGAATGACTAGAAAGTAGTGAAAGCCATCCTTAAGTATTTAAGAAATACTAAGAACCAATGGTTGATTTTTGGCAAGTCAGATCTAAAACTTATGGGATTTACAAACTCAAGCTTTCAATCTGACCATGATGACACTAGAAGCGTGTCAGATTATATGTTTACCTTAAATGGTGGAGCTATCTACTGGAAGAGTTTCAAGCAGCATACTGTGCTAGACTCTATTTGTGAGATGGAGTACAATGCAGCATCAGATGCCATTGAGGAAGCTGTGTGGTTGAGAAAATTCATTACCAAGCTTGGAGTAGCACCCTCTCTTGATGGTCCGGTCCTGCTCTACTATGACAGCACTAATGCTATTGCTCAGGTGAAAGAACTAAAAGCACGCCAGCGAACAAAGCACATACCATGTCGCTACCACCTGGTCTAGAAAATCATGGATTGAGGTGACGCCGATCTTTAGAAGATTGACGAAAAGAAGAACCCGACCGACCTCTTCACTAAAGCCCTGGTGATAAAGAAGTTCGATAACCATAAGTCGAAGATAGGTATTAGATACTATGTTGAGTGGCTTTAGGATAAGTGAAAGTTATTAAAAAATATGTTCCAAAGTCAATCATCAATCTATTGACAGTTGTTCTATCTTGTAATTATAATTAAATTATTAATAAATAAAATAAATATTTTGATATTTTTATCATAAAGTCTACATCTTCTAATGAACTCTATTATTGTGAAGAAGTTCTTAAGACTATTTAGTTTTGATAAAGAGAGGATTTATCAATTAATCCGTAAATTATTCATGATCAAATGATATGCTGTTAATTAGAATGACAACATTTATCGAGCATAGGTCGTTGTATGCCATATAGGTGGTTATCCTCTTAACCAAGGAGTGTGGAGATATTGGTATGACATACAAGTGAGATGTAAGCATTCATCGTCACTGAACATGACCAACTTTAGAGTATTCTACTGTTGAAAATTGCTTTGATGGGATATAGGTATAAGTGTCCCTTAGATCTGAGATCATCCTAGTGGCTTGTAAGTAGCTCACTGTGCTTTGGTATCGGACTAACTAAATTTCTAATTCAGTAATAAAAAACTTTTAGGCATAGTCAAGTACTCATGAAGTCGATGAGTGATCAAGATGGGATTGACCACTCCAAGAGTTGGAGAAGAATGCATCACTATATTTTAATATAACAAAATCTTGGCCAGGATAATCCATGAGATGGATTTGGTATTTTGAAATATAATATGGATGATCTAATCGAGGTTGATTATTAAACTTTGAGGTATCCTACAAGTATTTTGATCAAGGGGATGAATTATATGAAAACTATATCTACATAGGTTCTAAGGATGTTGTTCTACACATTCGACCTATCCAGCCATCAAGTATCATTGCTAGATGGTCACTTCGATTGATATAAAAATTTATTTCTATACTACCAACTTAGGTTTGAACCTATGAGGTCACACACATAAGAGTTCTCAATCTGATCGAATGGTTGATTGATGATTAAGAATCGTTTTAGGGTTAAACAATCAATACGATTGATGTTTAACCTAGTGCAAGTATTGCAAAAGGATCTATTAGCAATTCGTATGCTAATTAGCTTTATTTAATTAAGTCAGAGTATTGAGATTAAGTCTAACTAAATATAACTTAATTTGATTTTATTTGGGCTTGATTGGATCAAGTTTAATTAGTTTATTGGATAAGCCAATTGCAAGGAAGAATGAGTCCTAGTTCAATTAGGACTTATATCAACCCAATCTCTAATTTAATTAAAAATTAAATTAAAATTAAATCTAACTAAATATAATTTAATTAGGTTATTAGTTGGACTAATATCTATTCTAATTGGGTTAGATTTATTTTAATTTAATTTGGTTCAAAGATCATATTGGACCAAGTTAAAATAAGAGTCCTAGTATGACTAGGAATCCCTATCCTTAGCCACCTTAGTCCCAATGCCCCCCACACCCTCTTTCTTTTGTTTTTGCATGAACTCTCCATGCTCTAGAGAGTCTCATGCATGCCCCCCTTGTTCCCCTTCTTTCTTACATGGTAAGTTGTTGAGAACCAAGTCAAATTTGGTTAGAAGTTTTGAATTCAAACTTTATTTGATAGAGTTTGTTGTTATCAAAATTCCTCTCCATTTGTGCCACCCACATCCCTATTTTTTCTCTAAAATTTTGGGTAAAAATAGAGGAGTTTTGTGTGACAAAACAAGGTGGTCCATGCCAAAGAAAAAGGAGGGTGCGCCCAACTTGTCTTGCCCTTTTTGGACATTTCTTGCTAGGTATTTGACCTAGACAAGAATTGTTCCCTTACTCTCTATTTAAAGGGTCTTTGGCCTTGCTTTTTGAGTGATTCTAGAACCTTGAGAGAGAGCTTTGAGCATGGGACAAGCTGGGCACAATCAAGCTTGGGCATGGGGTTTTGAGAAGACACAATCTCAAGTGTCTTGGTGAGAGAAACAAGGAAGAAGAAGGATCTTCTTCTAAGGTTTTCCTCTAGATCTTTTCCTCAATCTTTTTGTGAGTTTTTGAGAGGTGTCATAGATTCACAAGTCTTCTTCCTTCCTTCTGAAAGTTGGAGAGTCCAAGATTCGAAGAAGAAAGATCTAGATCGACCATTGAAGAAGGATCAGCATAATACTAGCATAAGGTGCTGATTTTCAGCCATCGAACTTCTGATCAGAGATCGAGAGCTCGTGTGAACATCCTGTAGAGGCCGGACATGTATGTGGCTCATAGCAATAACCTTAGCCTTGGATCAGCGAGCTAGAGAGTCTAACTTACGAAGGCAAGGATGATTTGATGTCCTTAATTCATGTCTAAATCTGATCTAATATAGTTTGTTGTTGATATGATCAATATGTATTTTTCTAATCTTTTAACTTTTGATTTAATTGCATGCTTAAATCATGTAATAGGATCCTAGATCTAGAATTTTTCTTGTATTACTTATGAATTAATATGATTAATTCATCTCTTTTGCTGCATGATTTTGAAAAAGCTTCAAAATATAACCCTAAAATCTTAGATCTATTTCCTTCAAAAGAACCACTACTATATGAACTATAGCAATGATTAATGAATCACTGCTATAGATATGTTATAGTAGTGATTGAAGAACTGCTACTATACAAATCGTATGGCAATAGTTATGATAACCGCAATAGAAATCACTACCATCAATCTACGGCGATGGTGATGTAGGTGGTGTGGTGCTCCCAAGCCTTGGGAGGCCATGGGTGGAGCCAGGATGAGGGCTCTGGGGAGACTAGGATAGGTGCAGTACTAGGGCTAGGATAGAAGTTATCCTAGGGTGGAGGCGGCATGTAGCTCTCTACAGGCTCGAGGTTTAGGTATTGAGGATCTTGAGGGGCTTGGTTGGAGCTTCGAAAACCTAAGACATAAGGTGGAGCGAGGAACCAAAGCTGGGAGATTAAAGATTGCAAAAAAGAAGCTTTCTGTAGGTTAGTCGGCTCAGTCCAAAATTGGATCGGCTAAGTCTTAGAGCACAGGACAGATAGAATGTCGCATTCAGGACTGTAGGCATGGCATAGAAACTCGATTGGCTTAGTTTGAAACTGAGCCAACCCAGTCTCAGGTTAGCCGACTCAGTGCTAAGACCGAGCCAGCTTAGTCTACGGGCAGAGTTACGCATGGATTCTATTTGGGCTAGGATAGGAACTTATCCTAGGAGTCTTATGGCCTAGTTCAAGAGGTCTTAAGGAGGCTAATTTATGTATGGATTGGGTTTAGATCCAGGGGATGAGAGCATGTGAGACATAGGTATACATGAGCTTAGTGAGTGCTTTCATATATTGGATTAGCCTAGAAAAGTTTTTGAGCTGAGATTTATTAGGGTTCATGTGGGAACTCTAGGATATATAAACCAGGATATTGTAACTTTTACAATAGGGTTGGAATACAATTGAGCTTTTCTCCCTAACTCTTTGCTCTCTTCTCTCTGGTTCTAATGCCAAAACCCTAGCTTCTCTCATCCTTCTTAGATCTTCTTCAGTTTGCTGGATTAACACTCAGGTTCATGCAAGAGATGGGATCTATGATTATGGCTCCGAGCAGCCATAGAAACAATAATTGGTGTCAGAACGAGGTGATGCTTGTTGGTGGGCTTACAATTGGTATCAGAACCCGATTGAGCATGGAGAAAAAGATCAATTTTCAGCAAAGATCAGTAGTGAGATTCAGATCTAAAGGATTTCTCTAGGCTTTGTGAGGAAGGAAGAGATCACAGGGCTGCTGTCTACCATTCCTAGTCAAGGTATTTCTTAGATCTACCTATTTGCTGTTATTTGATTCGAATTGATCATGGAGAACAATGGGTTGAAGGTAGGATTAGAGAAGTTTGATGGAAAGAGAAGTTTCATGATGTGGATGGTAAGGGTTGAGGATTTGCTAGTTTAGATGAGACTGGATTCGGCCTTGGAGCATGTGCCATGATTAGGGCTTGTTTGGTAGATGAGATTTTGTATGGTGTGTTGGAGGAGAGAACACCCAAGGAATTATAATCGAGGTTGCAGTAGTTGTAAATGGAGAAGAACCTATGCAATAAGTTGATGCTGAAGAAGCAACTATATAGCCTTTAGATGCAGGAGGGCGAGGATGTTGTGGGGCATATTTAGCAGTTCGACTAGATGAGCATGGACTTGCTTAATATAGGGATGGATTTAGAATAGGAAGATAAGAGTCTATTATTGCTATGTTTGCTACCCAGGAGGTTCAAACTATTGGTGACAACTTTACTGTATGGAAAGGAGACACAGGTGTACGAGGAGATCGTATCAGTGTTCAGGTCTAACGAGCATCGAAAATCGATGACGAAGAGGGAGGTCTTCTAGGAGTCCTGTGGTTTCAAAGAAGCATAGGAAAGGAAAGAAGAAGGACGAACATAGGGGCAACAAGGGATCCAAGAGATGCTTCAAGTGCGGAGAAGCAGGGCACTTTAAGCGGGAGTGTCCACTTTGGAAGAAGTTCAAGGATGGAAAAAACTCAGATTTCACTAATTTAGTCGCTGATAATGAAGACTTGGATAAGCTCTTGGTGGTCTCAGAGGAGCCCATAGGGTGCGGTGTATCTGAGATGATTTTTGATAGGTTTGCGGAGTGCAGAGGATCCGAAGGAGTAGTGATGGTGTTTGAAGTACAGCGACAAGCCCAGCAGTGCAGCATTGGATGGTTGACCTTAGGAGACTAGGAGATAGAGTTGGCTTCTACGACATTAAGGGGACTTTAGTTCCAAGTGGAGCACCGGGCAGAGGTGGCTTCATGGGTGGAGGAAGTTATGACATGGGTTCAGAGTAGAGTGGTGCAGAGAGAGGACCTATATTCTAGCACCAGTGCTTGGGCTGTACAAATATAGGTGGAGAGAATTATGCAGGGAGACAGGCATGGCTCTGAGGGGATAGTGTCAGGTGGAGCATCAGGATAAGCGGCGAGTGTCGATAAAGAAATGTTGCACGATCTTCAGGAAAGTCCAGGATAAGTGATGCAGCTACCAAGCAGAAGGATACCTACAACTCCAAAGGTGGTGTAGAGGAACAAGCCAAGGACTTCAGCGGTGGAGGCGATCATCCCGAAGTCCTCAAAGGGAGCTCAGCAGTTGAAGAAGAATGATAGTGGTAAGGTGAGCTTGAGGGGCTATTAGGACATGCAGGGACAGTTGGATCGTGTAGGAGGATGTTGCTAGGTGTTCCAAGGCTTGAGCACACCAAGGTGAAGATTGTAGGTGGTGTGGTACTCCCAAGCCTTGGGAGGCCATGGACAGAGCCAGGGTAAGGGCTCCGAGGAGACTAGGATAGCTGCAGTCCTAGGGCTAGGACAAGAGTTGTCTTAGGGTGGAGGCGGCTGAAGAAAAATCCTAATTTTTTGGATCAGGTTTGTTCAGATCTGATTGGTTCGAATGGCATATTTCAAAAATTCTCCTCTTAGATCTAGATTATATCTGACACTTTTTAGATTTGATTTATGATCTGATAATTAAGAAAATAAAATTAAATTATTTCTAAATTAATTTTACCTTGATCCTGGGTAATCTGATTACCTGTTGATGATCCTATGGAAGCTCTGAGGTTCTGGATCTATCCACGCAAGTGCCTGACTCTACCAGTATTCACTCAGGCTAGATCTGGAGATCTTCTCCTTCTCTTTCTTTTCTCCAAAAATCAGATCTGGATCTCATTTGGATGATCTTCAAAACACCTTCAGAAGATCACCCGTCGTCTCTGCAGTAGTGCTGCCTTCTTCCTTTTTCATCAGTCTTTCCTTGCCCAACTCGCACTAATCTGAAGAACACAACTTTCTTGGGCATGGAGAGGAGAGAGAGGGCCAGATGTTGGCATGGAGGAGGGAGAGGGGCAGCATTGGGGCATGGCTAGGAGAGAAGTCTTGTAAAAGTGGGCGCAGACAGGGTCTATTTATAGACTCTGCTGCGCCATGTAGTGCTGCATCACCCCGGCCAATCATGTTACTTCGTTCAATCAGATCTAAATCTGATTGGTGGAATGAGAGACATACGGATTCATCCTAAGGTGGCACCTAAGACTGATCAAAGTCTATAGGTGAGGGTCACCTAGTTTGAATCCAACAAGCAACCTGGAGTCCCATCCGTATGGGACTCCAGCATCCCTATCCATGGGCGCACGCCATCCTAGGCATGCGCCCCCTTTCTTTTCAATTTTCAGAGAGGGGACAAGCCCCTATCTACTATCCAATAAGTGCGTGACAGATAGGCATATATCCATGGGTCAAAGATCAACATTTTACCAAGTCAAAGTATAAGAATTAGCAGGTGATGGAAAATGGCAGGTGTTGTCTCAAATTTATCTTATAAATTAAGACAACCCTTTTCTAACTTGAACAAGCTCTAGTCAAATCAGGTAAAGGTAACTGAGTGAGCACAAACTCATTTGACTCAGTCGAGACAACTTTTATGATAGAAAAAGGAGAATGTTAGGCTCAATCGTGTGCTAGCACGATTTCCTTGAACCATATTGAATCTTATTCAAATCAACTGAACTGGGTTAGTCCAATTGATAATATCCAGATCTAAACCCTTATTTGTGTGACCCAGTTAGGTTCGGTTCTATATGGTAATGGGACATGTCACGATCTTCATCATCGATATCATCGAAACTCCTTTCGATGAATCAAAACTCTTCTGATTCAGACAACTAGAATGATCGATCATCAAAATCATTCTAAGTTGCTCCCAAAATCCATCAGTGACACCTAGCAGTATATGGTGGCAACCCATCAAAACTGAAAATGAACCTCTCAGTGTAGCTACTTGTGTGATTAAGTTCTTCTATCTTGAGCCCCGATCAGATTAGGGTTAAGGTGAACTCGTCAAACCCTAATTTCTATCATATGATTTAATCATTCGATTCAAGTCCGATGTGAAAACCTTAATAGAAACTCTTTCTATTATTTCACACTCTGCCATGGCCATGGGCTTATGGACTTGATTCTCATGATCATCATAGGGCTGCTCCTCATCCACCGAGGTAGATAGATTCCATCTTGGTGCAATTCAATTCCTACAATGAACATGCTATAGCCAACATACACCTTAGGGTTCTGAATGGCTAGGAGACCGAGTCATGGTGTAGTCAAACTATAACACCCTCAAGGTGAACTGCGATGCACCTCAGATCAAAGAACCAGACACACCACTGCAGCATCGAGTCAGTCATCGATGAGAAGGTAGACTTCCTTATGACTACTCGAGGTGGTCACGCTCAGTGCCCTCGTTCTCTAACGAGTACCTATACTCTCGCTCCGATATCTCTACACCATAGACTCAAGACTCATCTACTATAAAGAAGCGATTGTACACTAACCTTCTGGATCAATCACCATCCTCATGATGATCCTACGGTCAGGAGCATTTTATGAGTTAATAATGAAAATTTTTGTCTTAAATTTTCAACTCTTGAAAATAAGAATTATCATTACCATTAACTTAAGGGATGTATCATAGATAATAAATACACATATGTGATAGAAAATAACCCATTTTATTATTTATAGTCAAAATTATAATTTTGCCCCTAGAAGTGTATTATAAGTGTCAGCCAATTCTAGCTTCTAGGGCACTCATATCTAACAAACTCTCACTTGACCTAAAGTCAATTGGCTACAAATCTAAGTTCCATCTTCTCAAGGTGGGCTTCGATCTTCTGTTGGCCCAATGGCTTTGTAAGCGGATCTGCCGCATTATCTACAGAGTCGACTCTCTTGACCTCGACATAACCCTTCTCGAGGTAATCACGGATAAGATGATATCACCGCTCGATGTGCTTGGATTTCTGATGAGACCTTGGCTCTTTAGCAAGGGCTATGGTGCCATCGTTGTCATAGTATAGAGAAATGGCATCTGATGGCATCACTCCGATCTTTGTGGCAAACTTCTTATACCAGAATGCCTCCTTTGCAGCTTCTAACGTAGCGATGTATTCTACTTCCATGGTGGAATCTGCTATCACTGTCTACTTGAAACTTTTTCAACTGACAGCTCCACCATTGCACAAAAATAGACTTTCAGATGTCGACTTTCGATCATCTACATCGGACATAAAGTTTGAGTTTGTATATTCCTGGACTTGGAGTTCTCCATTACCAAAGACCAATAAGATATCCTTAGTTCTTCTCAAGTACTTAAGGATACATTTCATAGAAGTCCAGTGTTCTTCATCTGGATTTGACTGATATGTACTTATGACACTCACAGCATGGGCTATATCAGGTCGTATACATAATATGGCATACATGAGGCTCCTTATTGCAGAAGCATAAGGGATCTTGCTCATGCATTTTATTTCCTCAAGTGTGCTGGGGCACATCTTCTTGGAAAGATGAATGCCATGCCTAAAAGGTATTAAACCCCTCTTAGAGTTTTTCATACTAAATCTCTTTAGTACTTCCTCTATGTGCATCTTCTGTGAAAGTCTAGCATCCTATTCGGTCTATCTCTATAGACCTTAATTCCTAGAATAAAGGATGCTTCTCCTAGGTCTTTATGGAGAATTCTTTAGATAACCACATTTTAACTATGGTCAACATGGGAATATCATTTCCAATAAGGAGGATGTCATCCACATACAATACGAGGAAGACAACAGCGCTCCACTGACCTTTTTGAAGACACATGGTTCCTCCTCATTTTTGATGAAATCAAATATTTTGATCACATCATTAAAATGAGTATTCCAACTCCGAGATGCTTGCTTAAGTCCATATATGGACCTTTGCAGCTTGCATACTTTGTGATCATCATCATTGGATGTGAAACCTAAGGGTTGTTCCATGTAGATATCTTTCTCAAGATATCCATTTAAGAATACCATTTTCACGTCCATTTGCCATATTTCATAATCGAAATAGGCTACAATAGCAAGCAATGTGCGGATGGATTTTAGCATAGCTACTGGTGAAAAGGTATCCTGATAGTCAATGCCTTCACATTGACTATAACCTTTTGCCACTAATCTAGCCTTGAATGTCTCCACATTCTCATCTGCACCAATCTTTCTCTTGAAGATCCATTTACACCCAATAGGTACTATACCTTCTGGTGGATCTACCAAGGTCCAGACTTGGTTTGAGTGCATCGAGTCAATTTCTGACTTCATTGCCTCTAACCATTTCTCGGAGTCGATATCTGATATCGCCTCGTTATAGGTTTTGGGATCATCACCATGAACCCCATTACCTATGAGGAACATTTTCTCTACATCCTCTGAAATAGTACCTAAGTATCTCTCAGGGGGATGGAAAATCTCTTTCCGATCTATGAGGTGGAGGAGGTAGTGTATGGATTGGCTTAACCTGATTTGGTTCCATTTGGTCCTTAGCTCGTTGCTCTTGTGAGACTTTCTCATCGAGCTTGATCTACTTTCCAATGCCGCTATCTTGAATAAACTATTTTTCAAGAAAGATGGCATGTCGACTCACAATCACATTGTGATCTTCTGGAAATGTAGAAATAATATCCTAATGACTCTTTAGGATATCCTATGAATCGAGCTCTAAAGGACCTAAAGTCTAACTTGTCCGCTTGTTGTCTTTTGACATGAGCCGGACAACCCCAAATTCTGAGATGACTCAGACTTGGTTTCTTACCATGCCATATCTCATACGGTGTGGTAGGAACGGTTTTAGAAGGAACCCTATTCAGTAAGTATATTGCAGTTAACAAACAGTATCCCCAAAGAAAATCAGGAAGGTCTGTGAAGCTCATCATGGATCGAACCATATCTAATAGGGTCCGATTTCTCCATTCTGAAATCCCGTTGAGTTGAGGTGTTCCTGGTGGAGTCCATTGAGAGACTATGCCATTTTTCTTGAGATAGTCTAGGAAATTTTTCGACTAAGGTATTCACCTCCTCGATCTGATCGAAGAACCTTAATGGGTTTTCTAGTTTGTTTTTCTACTTCATGTCTGAATTCTTTGAACTTTTCAAAAGCTTCAGACTTGTGTCTCATAAGATACACATACCCATACCTAGATAAATCATCGGTAAAGGTTATGAAGTAGACAAAAGTTGCCTCTAGCCTGGCACATCAAATGGGCCGCACACATCTGTATGTACTAGGGCAAGAAGATCCGTGGCCCTTTCCCCATGTCCTACAAAAGGAAGCTTAGTCATTTTGCCATGAAGACAGGATTCACAAATTGGATATGACTCGGAAGTCAATGGACTCAATAGCCTAATTTTCTCCAATTTGTTAATCCTATCTTCTGCTATATGACCTAATCTTAGGTGCCATAGATATCTATCATTTGGACTATCCCTAGGTCATTTTGATTTTATGGCATTCACATTTTGCTCGAAATTAAAAATAGATACATCAATATATAACTGATAAAAATTGTTAATAAGGAAATCACTTGCAATTTTATTTCTTTCATAAAGAATGTTACAATGGTCCTTAAGAAAACTAATTATATAGCCTTCTACTGCAAGGTAAGAAACAGAAATTAAATTCCTTCTTGCTGCAGGTATATAATAACAGTCTTTTAATACTAAGTCTAAATCAGATGGTAGTTGAAGAGGGTATGTTCCCACGACCATGGCAGCAACCCTTGCTCCATTTTTGACATGCAGGATCATCTCACTATCCCTCAGCCTCCTTGCTATCCTCAAGATCCTGCATAGAAATGCATAAATGAGCACTAGAACTAGAGTCAAGCACCCAACTGGATGCAGAAGAAATCGCAAGGTTAGACTCAATAATGAGCATACCTCCAGAAGGACCAACCTCCTTCTTATTCTTCGGGATGGCCAGGTATGTAGGGCAGTTCCGCTTTCAGAGGCCGTCATTATTGCAATAGAAACACTTTCCTTTGTCAGCGGCCTTCTTTTTCAGCTCTGTCTTTTTCTTCTTTCCTCCTTCCACCTTTTGCTTTTTCGCAGACTTCTTCTTCTTTTCAAAAGACTTTCTCTTGGAAGAAGTCCGTTCCATAGCAAGCACTGAGCCTTTAGAATCTTTCATAGAAAGCTCAGTGGTAACTAGCATGTTTATAAGTTCGGCCAAGAAATTTTGAAGTTTATGCATATGGTAGTTCATGATGAACTGCCCATATGCATCAGTCAAGGATTGCAGAATTATATCATTTTGCAGATCCAAGTCTAACCTCACTTCGAGCTTCTCAAGCTCTTCCAAGTCTTTGATCATCATCAAACAATGATCTTGGACTGACTGCCTATCGCGCATCTTAGCCTTGAACAGTTGTTTAGTGACTTGATACTTGGCTGCACGACTCTGTTCACCAAACATCTCCTGTAGGTGAGCCAACATTTGGCAAGCAATCCTGATATCTTCATGTTGGCACTGAAGCTCATCGAACATTGAGCCTAACATGTAGTATCTAGCCTTATTATCTTCGTCAGCCCACTTATCTAGAGACGCTCTTTGTTCAGCAGATGGATGAGCTAGTAAGGTGGGAGGGTTCTGGTCTAATACATGAGTTAACTTCTCAAAACCCAAAATGATTTTGAAGTTTCGAAGCCAATCCTTATAATTTAGTTCGGTCAGTCTATGGGTGTCCAAGATTCGTGCTAGTAGATTGGATGCAGACATCTTCCTATAGAGAGTCAAAGCTTCTAGTTAGATATTATAATTAAGACTTAACTAATTTGTTTAGGAAGTTTATTTTAAAATAAATTAGCTCCCACTATTTTCTTAGATCTCTATACTTCCTCTATAGAGATGTGAAAATCTTTACGATTATTGATTTCTACTGGGTGGTGTGGTCCCACCAACTGACTCATCACCTCACCTAATAGTTATTGGTGATGGATTAGCCAATGAGTGAACAACTCTTGTTCAATGATTCTCTAATCATGATGCACCAAAAACATGATCTCTAATTTATGAATCTCACCGTGTCCGGAATATTAATCCACTCCTTAGTTAAGTCAGACCCATCATTTGCACAGATTGGATTCCTAATTGGGTCTCTCATCGTATCCAAAATATTGAGCCCAATCCATCTTCCAGCCTGTAGCATTCAATGCCTAATAGACATGATTGCATCTTCTCGGTGCAACTGAGCCACTATAACCAACCGAGAATAATCAACCCCGGGAAGGGCCCGTACATCTACAATGGTGGAAGACTATGACTTAATCTTTTCTTAGGAAGATTTGGTTTAGGTCTCATTAAACTAGACTTGACATAGTCATAACCATTATGACTAACCTAGTGGCATGGGTTAGCTCAGATTATTGACTACCTCAGATCAGAACTGGGTCAACAAACATGACCAGATAAGTGAGATCGGTGGAAAGAACATGCCATTAACTCGACAAGAATGAATTCGAGTCGAGTAGCTCCCAATTAAAATCCAGTCGATCGTATCTGCCAAACTTACCTTAGACACCAAATTGTTGAGACAGAATCAATCGAGTTAGCCTACAATCCAGACTCTAACCACTGAGCCTAATTAGGTCTTAGCTTGATCGATCACTCATGTGACTCGATCTTAACCCAGACTTAATCCTATTAGGCTAGTCAATTTAAGCATTGTTGATCCCATCTAACCAACTCTTGATTTGGTTTGATCAACCGTTAGACCTAATTGAGCTACTCAAGCCCGAACCCAGATTTATGAATATGTCTTAGATATGAAATTCTCAATTTTAGACCTAATTAATATTTCATAAACTTAATTCTTAATTAAGTCAGGGTTCTTAAACAAAACATGTAAATAAGATCCTAGGGTTTCAGGATCTAAGATTTTGCAGAAAGTAAGTTTTCAATTTCTGATTAAGGATGAATGTGCAGCACCCCTACACATCATAAGGACACCCCATCGAATGGGAGGAGAGGATCTTTAAGCCCTACTTTGTTCTTATGACCGGACGGCCAAGGGGAATGCCTTAATTAGAAATACAACTAATCTACAAAAAAATAAATTAGATCTAAGCATATATCTCATATAAAAGATCTAATTAAAACATGTTTTGTATATATCACATATATCATGCATGCATATTTTTTAGATCTAAATTATCTCATAATCATCTAAAAAATTAAATTTAAATTTAATAATATCAAATAAAATTTAATCTAGACCTACTTGCAGAACTATTCTACAACTAGTCTAAACATGCAACTATCATATCTCATATGAATAAATTAATTTTATTTTATTTTTTATTTTTATATCTAATTATAATATTTATAATATCAAGAAATAAAAAATAAATAGATTTAAAAATTATATTTAATCAAATAAAAAATATGATTATACTAGACTACACATAGAATAATTCTATTCCTAGTATAGTTATGTATCTCATACATATTAGATATAGATCAATTAATTTTAATTTTATATTTTTTGATTTTAGATCTAATCATATCTCATGTGATATCTAAAATCACTAATTAATCAGATTAAATTATATCTAAATAAATTTATTAAGAATCTTGCTCTGATACCAGTTGAAGGGAAATCCTGATTTTTTGGATCAGGTTCGTTCAGATTTGATTGGATCGAGAGGCATATTTCAAAAATCCTCTTCTTAGATCTAGATCAGATCTGATACTTTTTAAATTTAATTTATTATCTAATAATTAAGAAAATAAAATTAAATTATTTCTGAATTAATTTTACCTTGATCCTAGGTAATTTGATTACCCGTTGATGATCCTACGGAAGCTCTGAGGTTCTGGATCTAGCCATGCAAGTGCCTGGCCTCTATCGGTATCCACTTGGACTGGATCTAGAGATCTTCTCCTTCTCTTTCTTTTCTCCAAAAATCAGATTTGGATATGATTTGGACGATCTTCAAAACACCTTCTGAAGATCATCCATCGTCTCTGCAGCAGTGCTGCCTTCTTCCTTTTTTGTCAGCCTTTCCTTACCTGACTCGCACTAATCTGAAGAACCCATCTTTCTTAGGTGTGGAGAGGAGAGAGAGGGCTAGATGTTGGCATGGAGGGGGGAGAGGGGCAGCCTTAGGGTGTGGCTAGGAGAGAAGTCTTGTAAATTTGGGCGCAGATAGGGTCTATTTATGACTCTGCTACGCCATGTAGTGCTGCATCACCCCAACCAATCAGTTGCTTTTTTCAATCAGATCTAAATATGATTGGATGGATGAGAGACCCACAGATTCATCCTAAGGTGGTGCCTAAGACTGGTCAAAGTCTATAGGTGAGGGTTACCTAGTTTGAATCCAACAAGCAACCTGGAGTCCCGTCCGTATGGGACCAGCATCGCTATCCATGGGCGCACGCCATCCTAGGCATGCACCCCTTTCTTTCCAATTTCCAAAGAGGGGACAAGCTCCTATCTGCTCTCCAATAAGTGCATGACACATGGACAGATGTCCAAGGATCAAAGGTCAATGTTTGACCAAGTTAGAGTACAAGAATTAGCAGGTGATGGAAAATGGCAGGTGTTGTCTCAAATTTATCTCATAAATTAAGACAATCCTTTTCTAACTTGGACAAGCTCCAATCAGATCAGGTAAAGGCACCTAAGTGAGCACAAATTTATTTAGCTCAGTCGAGATAACTTTTATGATAGAAAAAGGAGAACGTTAGGCTCAATCGTGTGCTAGCACAATTTTCTTGAACCTAATTGAATCTTATTCAAATCAACTGAACTGGGTTAGTCCAATTGATGATATCCAGATCTAAACCCTTGTTTGTGTGACCTAGTTAGGTTCAGTTCTATATGGTAATGGGACATGTCATGATCTTCATCATCGACATCATCGAAACTCCTTTCGATGAATCAGAACTCTTCTGATTCAGACAACTAGAATGATCGATCATCAAAATCATTCTAGTTGCTCCCAAAATCCACCAGTGACACCTAATAGTATATGGTGGCAATTTATCAAAATTAAAAATGAACCTCTCAGTGTAGCTACTTGTATAATTAAGTTCTTCTATCTTGAGCCCTGATCAGATTAGGGTTAAGGTGAACTCATCAAACCCTAATTTCTATCATATGATTTAAGGAAGTCTACCTTCTCGTTGATGTCTGACTCGATGCTGCAGTGGTGTGTCTGGTTCTTTGACCTAAGGTGCATCGATAGTTCACCTTAAGAGTGTTATAGTTTGACTACACCATAACTCGATCTTCTAGCCATTCAGAATCCTGAGGTGTATGTTGGCTATAGCATGTTCATTGTAGGAATTGGATTGCACTAAGATGGAATCTATCTACCTCGGTGGATGAGGAGTGGCCCTATGATAATCATAAGAATCAAGTCCCAGATTAGGGTTAAGGTGAACTCATCAAACCCTAATTTCTATCATATGATTTAATCATTCGATTCAAGTTCAATGTGAGAACCTTAATAGAAACCCTTTGAACTGCCGATGCACCTTAGATCAAAGAACCAGACACACCATTACAACATCAAGTCAGTCATCAATGAGAAGGTAGACTTCCTTATGACTACTCGAGGTGGTCACGCTCAGTGCCCTTGTTCTCTAATGAGTACCTGTACTCTCGCTCTGATGTCTCTACACCATAGACTCTAGACTCATCTACTATAAAGAAGTGATTGTACATTAACCTTTTAGATCAATCATCATCCTCATGATGATCCTATGGTTAGGAGCATTTTATGAGTTAATAATAAAAATTCTTGTCTTAAATTTTCAACTCTTAAAAATAAGAATTATCATTACCATTAACTCAAGGGATGTATCACAGACACTAAATACACATATATGATAGAAAATAACCCATTTTATTATTTATAGTCAAAATTATAATTTTGCCCCTCGAAGTGTATTACAAGTGTCAGCCAATTCTGGCTTCTAGGGCACTCATATCTAACAGCGGCATGTAGCTCTCACGGACTCGAGGTTCAGGTATTGAGGATCTTGAGGGGCTTGGTTGGAGTTTCGAAAATTTGGGACACAAGGTGGAAAGAGGAATCAAAGTTGAGAGATTGAAGACTGTAGAAAAAGAGCTTTCTGCAGGTTAGCTAGCTCAGTTCAAAACTGGATCGGTTAAGTCTTAGAGTACAGGACAGATAGAAGGTTGTGTTCGGGACTGTAGACATGGCATAAAAACTGCACTGGCTCAATCTGAAACTAAGCCAACCAAGTCTTAGGTTAGTCGGCTCAGTGCTGAGACTGAGTCGGCTTAGTTTGCGAGCATAGTTATGTATGGGTTCTGTTTGGACTAGGATAGGGACTTATCCTAGGGGTCTTAAGGCCTGGTTCAAGAGGTCTTAAGGGGGCTAATTCATGTATAGGTTGGATTTAGATCCAAGGGATGAGAGCATGTGAGACATGGGTGTACATGAGCTCGGTGAGTGCTTTCATGTATTGAGTTAGCCTAGAGGAGTTTTTAAGCTAGGGTTTATTAGGGTGCATATGGGAACTCTAGGGTATATAAATCAGGATATTGTAATTTTTACAATAGGGTTGGAATATAATTGAGCTTTTCTTCCTAACTCTCTTCTCTCTTCTCTCTGATTCCAATGCCAAAATCCTAGCTTCTCTCATCTTTCTTAGATCTTCTTCAGTTTGCTGGATTAACACCTAGGTTCACGCAAGAGATCAGATCTACGACTGTGGCTCAGGACAGTCATAGGAACAATAATTGGTATCAAAGTAAGGTGATGCCAATTGGTGGGCTTACAGGTGATAGTGGCAGCCATTAAGTAACTGCTGCCATAGGCTATGACAGTGATTTTTCAGGCTACGACACCGATTTTGAAACAGTAGAATAGATGTTGTAGTCCTTTCCTATAGTAGTGTAATTTTCAAAATTTTTAATGGAGTAGGCTAGATTAAATAATTTGATCTAGATTACATGCAAGAGATCAAATCTAAACGATCTTTTTCAAGATCTATAATATGATTTAAGATGCAATAAGATCTGAAATAAAAGTCTTATATCGATCACATCGATGTCTTAGATCAAATCTAACTGTTAGAACTGATCTAACCTAATTTAATGAGTTCAAAACTCATTATCTTTGCATAGGTCATCGAACACTGTAATTGATCATGAGAATCTAAGGCTCTTGTTGGTTGCTCACAGCCACACAGGATGTCCGGCCTCTATAGATCATCCACTTGAAGTCTTGATCTGATTCAATTTTTTGGAAGTGCTAGCTTATGCGAAAGGCTACTGGATGGCCGATATTCTTTCTTCTTCGAATCTTCTGAACAACTTTAGATTTGAAGAAGGAAGAGGAGAATCTGGTGGAAGAACTAAAGGGAGGAAAACTTACTTCTCTCTTTGATTTTTCTCATAAGAAAACCTAAATCAAATCTAGGTTTCTCTCTCACCCAAGAGGAACTACTTTCCTCTAGAACTAATGCCAAGAGAAGAAACCCTCCAAATCTCACACCCACCCTTGCCTCATGCCACTCTATGAGAACCCTTTCTCATGGAAAAAACTAGAAGCCAATCAGGTTTGTCGCACAAAACCCTAGGGCCTTTTAAAAGGAGCGGTTGCAAGGGATAAGGATGATGAATCATGATCAAGATAAGAGTTAGTTTGAATCAAATTCAAACTCAACCTTCTTCCAATAATTAAGACTCTTAGAGTGGGTGACAATCAGATTTGGGGCATGTGAATTCTTCATGTAAAAACACTTTTTGCGTGGACAAGAGTTGGCACACAAGAAAAGGTGGCATTAGGGTTTTGATTCAAGTCTAATTGATTCAATTAGGTTTCAACCAAACCATATTAGGTTAGGCTTAGTTAGACCATTGTGGACCTAATCCAATGAGCCTCCAAATAACCTTAATTAATCAAGAATTAATTGGGCCATTAGATCTGATCAAATAAAAAATCAAACACCCTAAGCGATTAGGTCATCTCATAACCTAATCAGGTCAAACCTAATTGAATCAAATTCAATTAGATTTGATCCAAACCTTATTACTCAATCAAATTAAGTTAATCAAAAATATAATTACTAATTAATCCTCTTATAATTCACTAATCTTTAGCGAATTAATTCATTATAACTTTTGCACAAGATTAATCATCAATCAAATTGATAATTAAACTCTTAAATGATTCTCAATCATTTATTAGCCACATGATTAGTCAGAAACTTTTTTTGAGTGTGATCCCATAGGTGCACAAGAATAATTTTTTTCTTTTGAGTGTGATCCCATAGGTGCACAAGAATAATTTTTTGTATCAATTGAAATGACCCTCTAGTAATAGTACCCGACATCTGGATAGGCCGAATATATTTAAAGCAACATCTAAGAACCTAAAGGCATATGGTTGCTGTATGATTCATCCCTTTAACCTAGAATACTCAGAGATGACCTAGGATTTAATTGTCAATCCTGAATGAGTCATCCATATTGTATTTTAAGTTTCAAATCCATCACGTGGATTATCCCGGTCGAGATTTTGCTAATTTGAAATACAATGATGTACTATCTTCAATTTTACTTGGAGTGATCAATCCCATTTTAACTCATGCTCCAACTTAACAAGTATTTAACTGTACTCAAAAACTTTTCATCACTAAATTAAAAATTTAGATAGCTCGGTACTAAAGTATAGTAAGTTGCTTGCAAGCCATTATAGTGATCTCAGATCTGAGGGACACATACCCATAGCCCTCGAAAACACCCTCAACAGTAGAGTGTTCCAAAGTGATCATGTTCAGTGCAGATGTACTCTTATATCTCACTTGTATGCTATACCAATATCTCCATACTCCTTGGTTAAGAGGACAACCAACCTATATGGCACACAACAACCTACACTCGATTTTGCTATCATCCTAGTAATAGTATATCATTTGATCGTGAATAATTTTAAGGACTCAATTATAAATCCTTCTTTATTGACTTAAAATAGTCTTAAGGACTTCATTACAGCACAAGAGTTCATTAGAAGATGTTCACAATGTGATGAAAAAGTTAAAATAACTTTTATGCATTTATAATTCATATATATTTATAATGAGCTCAACCATCTATAACTTGGATGATTGACTTTGGGACATAATTTCCAACAACTCCTACTTGGACGAAAGCTAATCGGTACAGTATCATATACCCATCTTCGACTTGTGCTCATTAAACTCTTTGACTCTAAGGTCTTTAGTAAATAGGTCAGCCAGATTCTCATTTTCATCAATCTTCTGAAGCTTGACATCACCTCGATCCACGATCTCCTAGATAAGACGGTAGTGGCGTAGAATATGCTTGGTGTGGTGATGTGACTTTGATTCCTTCACTTGAGCAATGGCTCCAGAGCTATTACAATAGAGCAGAACTGGACCATCAATAAAAGATCCCACTCTGAGCTCACCAATGAATTTTCACAACCATATAGCTTCCTTCATAGCTTCGGATGCTATGATATATTCTACCTCGTAAATTGAGTCGGCCATGATATGCTGCTTGAATTTTTTTTAGTAGATTGCTCTACCATTCAGGATAAATACATATCCTAACACACACTTGTTATCATCATAATCAGAATAAAAACTAGAGTCTATAAATCTCATAAGTTATAAATCTGATTATCCATAAACTAACTACTTGTTCTTAGTATTTTTCAAATACTTAAGGATTATCTTTATAACCTTCTAGTAGTTCTCTCTCAGATCAAATTGGTATCTACTTAGTATCCCTAGTGAGCATGCTACATCCGATCTCGTACATGTCATGACGTGCATAATAGATCCCATTGTCGAAGTATTTAAAATTCTACTCATATGCTCTCTCTCTTGAGGTATTGTCGGATAATCCCTCTTTAAGAGAAAATTTTCATGGCCTATTGGTAGATAGCCTTTCTTGAAATTTTCCATACTGAATCGCTTCAGCATAATATCAATGTACGTGTACTGGGATAACCTAAGAAACCTCTTAGATCTATCCCTATTGATCTTCATTCCTAGGATATAGGATGCTTCACCCAAGTTTTTTATGGAGAACTATAATGATAGCCAAACCTTTATTTCCTGTAATGCTGGAACATCATTCCTGATTAAGAGAATGTCATCTACATACAAAACAAGAAATACTATCACAGAACCATTAACACACTTATATATGTATGGTTCTTCTCCATTTTAACGAAGCTATACATTTTGATCACTTATCAAAATACATGTTCCAACTCTGAGATGCTTGTTTTAGTCCATAAATAAATTTTTGAAGATTGCACACCTTAGACTCATCTATAGATGTGAATTCTTCAAGCTGTATCATATATCTCTTCATCCAGCTCTCCATTTAAAAAAGCTGTCTTCATATCCATTTACTAGATTTTATAGTCTAGATATGATATGATTGCAAGTATGATCCAAATAGACTTGAGCATTGCTAAAGGAGAAAATGCCTCATCATAGTCTATATTATAATACTGACAATACCGTTTGGCAACCAGATGGACTTTATAGGTCTCCACCTTTCCATCTGCACCTCCTTTTCTTTTGAAGAACCACCCATATCCTATGGATTTTATCCCTTCAAGTGGATCAATGAGTATTTATATATCATTGATTTTCATGAACTTCATTTCAGATTTCATAGCTTCTAGCCATTTCTCAGAGTCAAACCTCTACATCACATCTATACAAGCTATGATTGGGTCTTCATTATTTTCATCAAGTTTAATAGGATCATCATCGTAGGCCCAAAAGTCATAATATCTGTCCGATTGACATGGTACTCTATCGGATCTCTTTAATGGTGGCTCTACAATGAGCTCCGAATTTGATCTAATCAAATTTAATTTTGTAGGTTCACTAGATTGTGTCAGTACTTCTACTTGTCAAACTTCCTCAAGTTTAACTTTAGAGGAATTAGCTCCATCTCCATGAAACTCCTTTTCCAAAATGACTGTCCTATTACTAATGAACAACTTTTATTCTTCAGAATGGTAGAAGTAATATCCTCTAGTTTTCTTAGGGTACCTTACAAACAAACACCTATTGGACTATGGTCTAAGCTTATCAGTCTGCAAATGCTTGACGTAAGCCGAACAATCCCAAACCCAAAAGTAGGAGAGTGCCGTTTTCAGTCCAATCTATATCTCATATGGAGTTTTTACGACTGACTTGCTCAAAATATTATTTAGAATTAAATAAGTGTCTTAAGAGCATGACCCCAAAAAGAAATAAGTAGAGACGCAAATCTCATCATGGACCGAACCATGTCTAACAAAGTTTGATTCATTCTTTTTGATATCCCATTATATTTTGGTGTTCCAAGAGGGATCTATTATGAGAGAATCCCATTCACTCTTAGATATGTCAAAAACTCACTGGAGAGGTATTCACTTCCTCGATTAAATCAAAAAATTTTAATACTCTTCCTAGTTTATTTTTCTATCTCATTACGGAATCGTTTAAATATTTCAAATGATTCGGACATATGTTTCATAAGATAGACATATCCATACCTCGAAAGGTCATTTGTGAATGTAATAAAGTAGTAATACCTTCTTTGGCACTTGTGTTCATAGGTCCACATATATTAGTATGTACTAGACTCAGAATATCAGTAGCTCGCTTACCCTTTCCAATAAAGGATGACTTCATAAATTTTTCAAGAAGATAGAAATCACAAGTTGGCAATAATTCACAATCATTGATATTGAAGATTCCTTCTTTGACTAATCTATTTATCCTATTCTTGTTTATATGACCGAGCTTACAATGCTAAAGATAGGCATCAGAGACATAATCTAGTTTGGGGTGCTTATTCAAAGTGTACATTACACTTACAGGCTGTGATAAAATGTATATGCTATTACTTAATTATCCATGCATTATTGTAACATCATTCATATTGATATCACAATAATTATCCTTTATTGATAAATGATAGCCATCTTTAGTCAATAGGCCAATAGAGATTACATTCATCATTGATAATGGAAAACAATGACAATCACTTAAAATGACAACCTTAGAATTGAAAACAAAGTCAACAACTCCTAAAGCCAAGATTAGAACATGACTTTCATCTCCAACATTCAAGAATTTCTCATCATTTTCAAATTTTCTACTAACTAGAGTCCTAGCAATGAATTGCAAATATGAATAGGACATCCGGTATCTAATATCTAGTTAGTAGTATCACAAATAGAAAAATTATAAGATGTTATCCTGTAATATCCTTGATGAGCAACTTCTTGCTCTTTTCTCTTGATATATCTATTTAGGTCAAGGGACTCTACCTTATAATGGTCAGCTTTGGACTTTCTAGTTTGATTGGGCTTAGACACCCAAGCACGAAACACTTGCACTGATAAGTATCATAAATTTATTAATAAAAATATTAATTTATTAATTAATTTATATTAATTTTTAAAAATTAAAGATCAATTTATATATATTTTTGAGAAATTAATATTTTTATTAATTTAAAAATTAATTAAAAAATAATAAAAATTAAAAAATAAAATTTTATTATCAATGAAAAGAGCTTACTTTTTTAATCATAATAAAATAAGTTTCGAATAAAACGAAGCTAAAACAAAGAAGATATAAATTTCTAAAGAAATAAAATAAATAAAAAATTAAATAAAAAAAGAAAAATGGTTTAGCCGGCTCCTCAAGCTAAGTCATCAAAGTCGACTCAGCCGCAGAAGTTGCCAGCCAATCCATAATTTAGACATAGACCACCAGCTCACCGGATATCGGTGAATCACGAAGCGACATGTGGTGGACCTAGACCCTTAAAAGGTTCACAGAAAATCCATCACGATCTATAGGGTAAAAAGGTAATTTCGCATCAAAGCAGCGAGCGTTGATTAGTTGTGGTGTATGGTGCAGTCGGTCCATGCGGTCCATGGCAACAATAAAGGTGCGATCAGATGGCTCTGGTAGCTTGCGGTCAAGATCGAACGGTGGAGGAAGTTTTTCTATATCAGACTTCACACGGATTGCCATCGAATGATAGCACTCGATCTAGGGGATGATCCGACAGTCTAGAATGCTCCCGACGATGATCAAGACTCCCGACGCATGATCAGCAGCCAAATTTTCTCCATCAATGCATGATCGGATGGCCAAAATTTAATCCGACCTGATCTGGACTGATACACATCTAATTTTGATGATTTTTGATTAGCTAGATTCCTATAAATGGCCAAATTTCATCCAGAGCAATAGAATTCATCTAGGACTCTTTTTAATCCAATTTTTACTCAGATTTCCCATATTTTGATGATCAAAGGGCTCCTTAGTCCCACATTATCCAGAAGAAAACTCTCCAGCCCTCCTAGCTCTATAGAAAGGACCCCAGGCCTCTAGAAATCGACATCTTCGATCAAGGTGAAACTTTGGTATAGGATAAAGCCAGGCTCTGTGTTAATGGCTGCTTCGAGGCAATTGGTGCCGAGAGGAAAAGCTGGGCTTCTACACCATCTTTCCACCCATGCTGATTCAAGATCAGAGATCAGACAATTTTATTTTATTTTTTTCCTTTTAAATTTTATGTATTTAAATTCTAAAATTTTAATTAATATAATATTTATTTTTATGCTCTTTAAATTCATGCTCTTTATTTTTTTTATAATTTAATTTCTATATTTTAATTATTACTTTTTATTTTATTGCAAGTAGATGCTAAGATATAACTAGTAGATTTTAGTACCAAGTTTAAATTTCTGCATCCTTTAATTTTTGCTTTCTGACCTCACTTTTAATTTCAAAATTCTTTTCTTTTTTTTTAAAAAAAATTAAAAATTTTAAATCTAAAAATACTACCTTTTCTATGGATTCGATCCAACTCACTGCTATCTACGTATTTTTAATTATTTTAAGAAGTTAGATTAAACTGATAAACACGGTGTCTTAACGACAACATCGCATTCCTATCAAATTTTTTGCATCATTGCTGGGGAAAGAATAGATGCTATTTTTTCTTTGATTTCTTTAATTTTTTTGTAAATTAATTGTTAATATTTTTTTAAATATTGCTTACTAACTTTTTATTTATTTATTTTATAGGAAAAAAAGAAAGGAAAAAGGAAGAAAGCATCTAATCTTGGTGAGATCAATCCTAACTCTACTCCTCTTTTCTTTTTATTTATTTATTTATTTACTTTATTTTCAGATTAATTTAAAAAATATCTATTTAAACCTAACTAAAAGTCTCATGATAGGATTAAAAACCCTAACTATTTAGAGCTTGCATCATATTAGTTTCATTTTTTTTGGTGATTGCTGGAGGCAAGGTAAGTCTTTCAGAATTTAATTAGTTGCATACATCTAGTTTAAATTACATACAATCCTTTGATTGAAATTTTTTTTGCATATCATATTAAATCAAATTAAGGGCAACATCCAATTAAATAAGATAAGGTGAAGATTTGATCACCCTTCCTTGGCTTACAAACAACCAACCAGCATTCTACATTGACCTAAGTCTTAATTTTAAAAATCAATTAGACATCAGTTCTAAGAATTCGAGCTCAATAGGATAAGGAACCCTAAGAGTTGAACCAGATTAGGATTAGTCAATTTGACTGGTGTCTAGGAAAGTGGTTCAGGGACAACTGGGCTTGAAGGAAGGTGGTTTCTAATTGGTTCTGTTAGCTTACCTAGCCAAGCATAATTGGTGTTTAAGGTAAGCAATGGAAGGACTCCCACCGATCTTACACTTATCTGGCTAGTTGATTAGCTGATCCTACACTTAAAGGGCTTGAAGGTGACCTTGGCAGTTAGAAGCTATCTAGATCTAGGATAACCCTTAGTCAGGATTGATTGATCAACTTGATTGCTAACCAATATCAAACCTAATTAAACCTAATTCTTCTCTCTCTTCTTAGCTCTATGACTCCTTAGGACCCTCTTCTTTAGAAATCTTCTTTCTTTCTCCTCCTTTCTCCTCTAAAAATAAAATAAAATTAAATTAAACTAACAAAAAAACATTAATAATAATAATAAATTAAACTAAATTAAAATTAATAAATAAAATAATTAAAAAAATTAATTTTTAATATAATAAAATAATAAAAAAATATAAAAAATATTCTAAAAATTTTTTTGAACCACACGTTAGGGTTGCACTAGTGCATGCACGGTAGAAAATCGTTTTACCTGAGTTGAATCCAACCATAAAATTAAAAGGCTGAATTGTATTAAATCTGATAACCAAATGGCTGAAAATTTTAGAGAACCACCTAAGCAGATGAAGGAATACTTTATTCCTTCCACCTATAATCCATTAACTTGTATCCAATTACTTGAAATTCATGCTACCTACTATGAGATCAAGTTGACTATAATCCAGATGCTTCCATCTTTCTATGAGAACACCAATGAAGATCCTCATAAACATCTAGATGAATTCTTAGAAATCTGCTCTACGATGAGAATTCAAAATTTAACTAATGATGCCCTTAGACTAATATTATTTTCCTTATCATTAAAAGATAAAGCCAAGTACTGGCTTGGCACAATAGGAAGACCAATTAAAACTTGGGCTAACTTGCAAAGTGAATTTCTTAAAAGATTTTATCCCATAGGCCAAACCAATACTATGAGGTGAGCCATCACTAGATTTGCTCAGCTCCCACGGGAATAGATTCACGAGTCATGGGAGAGACTTAAGAAACTTCTTAGAAAATGCCCACACCATGGTCTGTCTAAGTGGCAAATAGTTCAAGCTTTCTATGAGGGTTTAGAAGACCAATACAGATAGATGGTAGACGCATTCAGTGGAGGTGCATTCATGAACAAAAGTGAGGATGAAGCTTATGCCTTATTTGAAACTTTGAGTGAAAACTCGATCAATCATGCTTCATTATCTTTCTACCAAAAGCGGACAGAGATTTATGATCCAGACTCTAGTTTTAAGTCTGACTTGAACTAATTAGCTCAAAAATTAGATAAAATCGATCTTTTTGCCCAAAAATTAGATCAAGTCCTAACCCTAGGACAACAATCTCCTACATAATTCACATCATCTTCTAATTATCAGGAGATTTATTTAATCTATGCTAGCCCAACTCATTATATGAGTAAATGTCCTATGACTGTACAGTTTTTATCTTTTATCCAAGAATAAGTCTAAGCTGCTAAAGGCTACTCCAAGCCAGTTAATGATCCATTTTTAAATTCATATAACTTTGGCTGAAGAAACCATCCTAATTTTTCTTGAAAATCATAATAGACTTAGGCTTAGACCCAAACTCCATCAGTGCAAAATTATCAGAATAGACCTCAATACCAAAACTATGCTTATAACAGAGGTCAGCCTAGTAAACCATTCCAGCCACCACATCATAATCAACCCTCATACCCACCTCCTCAACAGACCAATCTAGCTGACGATAGATTTAACCAACTTCAACAATTGATTTTGACTCAACAACAATCTATCACCAGGCAAGAAGCTCAAATTGGACAACTAGCTGAATCTAACATGAGAAGAGAACTAGATCAACTATCGAGCCTACCAATTTCAAACAACTCACCTAATGTCCACCAACTACCTGAACCAAGTTATCAATTTATGTCTCACTTAAGAATCTCCAATTTGAGAATGCAAAAATAATTTCTGAACTTAAAAGCTATAGGATTCTTATGGATCCATACCAAGATCAGGTGAGAGAAGCTAGTACTGATGCTAGCCAAAATAAAAATTTAGAGGAATAGATTAATACTGAGACTAACCACATAGAAGAATTCGAATCAGAAATTAGTACTGATACTAGTTCTAGTTTAAATGAGATAGAAAAAGAAAAAAAGAGAATAGATGATTTATCCGAGACTTATAAACCTAATATCCTATTCTCTTCAATCCTAGAAGTCGGTTCTTCTTACAAAAATCAAGAGGCATGTAATGAAGTATCAATGAAGTTGTTTAAGAAAGATTATATTAATTTACCTTCAAAATTAAAACCACCTTTAGACACCCTTCCAATACCCATTGAATCAAACTTAACTCCTAAAACTCCATTCATGAGCATTTAAGAAGAACAAATAAGAGAAATTCTTAATAAACATGGGTCTGAGAATGGGATCATAAATTATGTCCCTAAAATTTATAATGATTACATCAATAATAGAATTATAAATCAACTTTCTGAGATTAGCAATCCAAAACCATTAGAATTTGTCAATCCAATATTTGACATAGGATAGTTAAGCTGCATTGTGTTTGCCTGAAGACGATAAACTTAGTGCTTATTTTTTTTAGTTTAATTTATCTTTTTAGTTGATTTTTTTAGGATAATTTGAATAAGCTGGAGGGAGAGCTTAAATTTTTAAAGGCATGTGCCGGACCAAAAATATAGTCAGGTGTATTCTTTCATGTTCTTTATTACATTCTTTATTTTTTCTTCTCCATTGAGGATAATATCGATTAAGTTGGGAGGAGAGAAAAATAAAAATTTTAAAATTTTAAGACCTCAAAAAAATTAGTATTTAGTATTTAGATACCTGATCATGCTTAAGAATTGAATTAAACTAAGAATTTTTTAATAAAAATGAAGCACAGATCAAAGAATCTATGAGATATTGAGAAATTAAGTATTAAAAAAATCTAATAAAAAATTAAGTCTAGAACATAAAAAGTTTTTTCTTGGAGCATTTCTAATATTTTCTATTAGGATCAAAGAAAAGTCTACTTTTTATAGGCTTGTGTAGGATAACTATACATTTTTTTATATAAAAAATTAAATAAAATAGTTTTTATATAAAAAATTAAATAAAATAGTTTTTAAGTACTTTTCATTGAGTAACCGAGAGTTTCACGTCAAAAGGTAGGAAGGGCAAAGAAGCTCATTATAAAACTAGTCTTAACTCGTAGCCTGTTTGATTCGAGCTAGTAAGCCTGAGGGGTATTCTATACCTAGTACCCTAAAGCCAATTGGTTTGGAAGTCATTGGCCCAAGACTCGCTACATGGATCAAATAGAAAGCTTAATGGGTTAAGACACTTAATAGTGGTACAATGTTAAAAAAATTTAAAAAAAATATTAGTTTTCCATCAAGTAATCGGGTCCCGTTGCCTAAGTAAGTAATGATATTCGCATAAAAAATTGGGTAATATGAAAATAAAAATCAATAAATAAAGGACAAAAGTAACAATACACTTACCTATATGAAAGTTTAGACAAATCAGAGATAAAGATGGGATAATTTAGAAAAAGTTCAAAAAATTTAATATTTTTTATTTAATTTTTCTATTGATAAGTATTAATACCCTAATAATATATGTCACTTAAGCTCTACTGAATATCAATGTTCATTTTGAAAACTATTTTGGTAAAATTCGAAACTCCAAAGTTAAAAGGTAATTAAAACTAAATTCTTTCTTTACTCAAGGACAAGCAAAGCTTAAGTTGGAAGGTGTGATAAGTATCATAAATTCATAAATAAAAGTATTAATTTATTAATTAATTTATATTAACTTATAAAAATTAATGATCAATTTATATATATTTTTAAGAAATTAATATTTTTATTAATTAAAAAATTAATTAAAAAATAATAAAAAATAAAAAAATAAAATTTTATTATCAATGGAAAAAGCTTATTTTTTTGATCATAATGAAATAAGTTTCGAGTAAAACGAAGCTAAAACGGAGAAGGTATGAATTTTTAAAGAAATAAAATAAATAAAAAATTAAATAAAAAAAGAAAAATGGCTCAGTCGGCTCCTCAAGCCAAGTCACCAAGTCAAGCCAAGTCATCAAAGTTGACTCAGTCATAAAAGCCGCCAGTCGGTCCATGATCTAGGCGTAGATCGCCAGCTTAGCGGACACCGATGAATCACGAAGCGACACGTGGTGGGCCTAGACCCTTAAAGGGTTCACAAAAAATCCATCATGATCTAAGGGTAAAAAGATAATTTTGCATCAAAGCAGTGAGCACTGATTGGTTGTACTGTACAGTGCAGTCGGTCCACGCGATCCATGGCAATAGTAAAGGTGCGATCAGACGGCTCTAGTAGCTTGTGGTCAAGATCGGATGGTGGAGGGAGTTTTTCTACATCAGACTTCACATGGATTGCCATCTAATGGCAGCACTGGATCCAAAGGATGATCCGATGGTTCAGAATGCTCTCGATGGTGATCAAAACTCCTGACGCACGATCAGCGGCCAGATTTTCTCCATCAATGCATGATCGGATGGCCAGAATTTAATCCGACTTGATTTGGGCTGATACACATTTGATTTTGATGATTTTTGATTAGTTGGATTCCTATCAATGGCTAGATTTCATCCAGAGCAATAGAATTCTTTTTGGACTCCTTTTAATCTAATTTTCACTCAAATTTCTCCATATTTTGATGATCAAAGAGCTCCTTAGTCCCACATTACCCATAAGAAAACTCTCCAGCCCTCCTAGCTCTATATAAAGGACCCCAGGCCTCTAGAAATTGACATCTTTGATCAAGGTGAAGCTTTGGTACAGGGTGAAGCCAAGCTTTGGGTTAATGGCTGCTTCGAAGCAATTGGTGTCGAGAGAAAAAGCTGGGCTTCTACACCATCTTTCCACCCATGCCGATCCAAGATCATAGATCAGGCTATTTTATTTTATTTTATTTCTTTTTAAATTCCATATATTTAAATTCTAAAATTTTAATTAATATAATATTTATTTTTATGCTCTTTAAATTCATGCTCTTTATTTTTATTATAATTTAATTTTTATATTTTAATTATTGCTCTTTATTTTATTGCAAGTAGATGCTAAGATCTAACTAGTAGATCTTAGTACCAAGTTTAAATTTCTGCACCCTTTAATTTTTACTTTTCGACTTTACTTTTAATTTTAAATTTTTTTTTCTTTTTCTTTTTAAAAATCAAAGATTTTAAATCTAAAAACACTACCTTCCCTATGGATCTGATCCGACTTATTGCTATCTACGTATTTTTAATTATTTTAAAAAGTTAGATTAAACTGATAAACATGGTATCTTAATGACAACATCGCATTCCTATCATGCACCTTATTCTTATTTTCTTTCTTAAAAGAATAATTCCCTAATGAGGACTTCAACACTTGAAGTGTTTCCTCAGACTGTGAATCCTCGAATTTACTACTAAATTGATTATCATAGTTGCCCTCATTATGCACCGCACTGTGATTCGATCATTGACCTACTTTTGATAAGTGTCTCTAACCTCATCACATGCATTGCGTGCGGGTTCAACAGCTGCAGGATCCATAAGACTATATAGAATTCTTTCATCCTCCAAAATTAATTTAAACTTTTGATACTAGTTATCGAAGTTGGGTCTGACAAATTTATCACTATCCAATAGTAAATGGAGTGATAATTGACTAGACATATCTGAAAAGAAAACAACGGACCTATTAGTATATGTTGGTGTAGAATCTGATTGACGTTAGAATTAGGCTAAAGTTGGAGAGGACGAGGTCACCGCTAGTGACCTACAAGACAAGTCTTGATCGGAGTGGGAGGCGGCTCCAATAGGACCCTCCGATGATTAAGTCGGTCCTTCTAGTCAACAAAATTAGAGCACTCAAAAAATTAAAGTAGAGTTTAGAGCTTGAGAGAAAACGTATCTGGATGATCCCTTATATAGATGGAGCTCATAACAAACCAATGGTGACAGCCGTAACTACCTGGTAGTGGGCCATTCGGGGCTACGTGAAGTTTGTTATGGAGGATAGTGTTCGTTGTCATGACATGCCAGTCTGTTGAGATTTCATAGTTAAAGTTCGGATGGAATAGCTGATGCATGCTAATTTATAGCTATGGCAAGTGCACCAGTCGATCAAGTAATAAAGTGAAAGAGTAGAGTATCGTCCCTAGAGGATTGAAAAATAAGTACTGAAAAGCTCTTTCCTATGCTTTATTTAGAAGATTGATTTATGAGAATAAGAAATTAAAAAAAATAAAAAAAATAATTAAAAGTTTTTAATTAAATAGAGAGAGTGTAAATTATTAGGGATTTTAAATTCAAGAGCAATGGATTACTAAGGCAATCGGTTCACCAACTCAGTCAATACAATATTCAATTTTTTAGATTAATTTTATTTCATGTGATGGTGGAGTCTCCTAATTTATTCACTATCCTTTGGTCCAGGCATAGCAAAACTATTAATATTTATTAATTATCCTTTGGTCCAGGTGTAATTTAAATAAATATTAATGCATTAGGTTTTGTGAAACCCTCTAATTAAAATACGCTGCGTCCAAAGCGCACTAAAATTTCCGCATGCATATGAATTCTAATTTGATTCATAATACAAGGTATATAATCAAGAAGCATTAACATAGATGTACTTGGTCCGTAACATCTATGTTCATCAGATCAATTAGAAGATGGCCAGTAATCTAAAAGCATTAAGATCAGATTTATATACTCTTCATGAATAAAATTTAAAAATAAGTCATACTGAATATTGCATCAAAAGAGTGGCTACACCTTAGCCTTAGTAAAATAAAATTTAGTTCATGATAACAAATTCAAAAATAGCAAATAAAATAAAAAGCATGAAGAAATTAGACTGTTTGATTGCTGAAATTGATTGTCTGCTGCTCTTGATGTGGAGAACTTGGCGAAGAAGAAGAGGCTCCTTGATCGATATCTTGATCGTCGAAGAAAAATCAAAAAAAACCTTTTTTGATTTTCTCACAAATCACTTTTCTTTTATCTCTCTCCTCTCTCTTTCTCTCTCTCTTCTCTCTCTCTCTTTCTCCCCGTCTCTCTCTTTGTCTCTCTCTCTCTCTCTTTTTTTCTCACGACAACCCTAGGCTTTTTATAGATCAAGAGTTTGATTTTTCCCCCAAAATCCATCAAAAATTAGGTTTAAGACTCCCAAAATAACTCAAATTAAGATCTGGGATAATTCTGGCCGTTAGATGTTGATCAAACGGTCCAAAAACCACTCAAAAAGCCCTTAAAATAACCCAGATCAAGTCGGATTTAATATCAGCCGTTGGATCATCCATTGGATCGAATCTGGGCCGTCCGATCGCGTTGAAAGAAGGCTTCAGATCTTATAGTTTTAACGTCGGGATGAATCTCAGCCGTTGGATCTCGATCGGGAGCTGCGGATGCCATCCATCAGCGCCTTCTTCTCGTCCGTCCGATCAAGCTTCAGTGAAAACCGCCCGTTGGATCAGCCAGAATTCCCAAATTGCCCTCCGTGGACCGTGCGCGAGCCCGGTGTTGCATGGACCGCCGCGTTCTTCAACCAATCAGCGCGCTCTTTATGCTGTGAAATTTTCCGAATTACCCTTCAGATGGTCCACCGTGCGCCGCGAAAAATGCTGAAAACGTCATCCTGACGTCAGCGTTGCGTCGGCGGTTTTTTTTTTTTTTTTTGAAATTCGATTCTGGGCTCGTTTGAAGTCCGTTTTGCCTGAAATTTTTTTCATCAGAACCAAAAAAATGAGATCTTCACATTGGTGGCCTTCTTTCCTACATAAGATTAATAAAAGTATCAATTTTTTAATAAAATAGATTAATTTATTTTATAATTTAATACTTTTATTAGTATATTTTTACCACTTATCACACCCCCCAACTTAGTCATTGCTAGTCCCTTAGCAATGTTTTATTTAATACCATATTTCAATAAGATTATCCATCACAAAGATAAAATCTAGGATTAAAGGTCAAAAAGTTTAGAAAATACTGCTAACTAAGCATTGAGCTTCAGAAGCAAATTTTTCAGTCAATACAATTAAAAACTTTCTTAGAGTACATCAAAGATCTATAGCACTTGTGTTCGTGATGACTAACTTTAGCATTTCAGTATTAAATTAAAAGAACAAAAGTATCCTCTCTTATCACCTATTTTGGTCAATTTTCTATACATTCTCAATTTTATACTCATGAATTAAGGTAGCTTTCACACTGCCTTTTCTTTTCTTTTTTTTCTTTTTTTTTTTTTTTTTTTTACTGTGCTGAGCATCCTGGCCTTTCCTTCACCATTTTACGTGAATTTTCACACTTGACCTAGGTGCAGAGACCCAGTTACTAGGCTTTGGGCAATCCACATATACTCTGTCTTTTGCACTTTATTTATAGGCAGGTAGCTCTTTCCTTAAATTCAAGTTTCTTTGATTAGAATGTATATTAATTATCAATTTTCAGTGATAATTGAATCCTCAGTTGGCCTTATAATCAATACCTACTTTGCCTTGTTAGTGTGCATGTGCAATAAAAAGTGCTAATAATCTTTTAATGACCTAAGTAGGCTTGCTAAAAGTTGACCAAACTAATCTACTTCTTTAACTCATTACATTCATTAGCAAATAATTCTATCTTTTATCACTTATCCAGTTTATCTTGCTCAAGATTTTCTTCTTGACACATGATTTTTTTTTTTTTATTAATTATTGTTCTACATTGTCTTAAAGGAGAAAGAAAAATAAAGGATGTAATAAAGGATAGGAAGGAATACACCTGATTTTATTCAGTCTGGTTCTTTGGAGCTTTGAAATTTTGCTTGAGTTCTCATTGATTTTTCTGCAAAATTGAAAATACACACCAGAGCAGTAAAAGAGCAACAACAAATTACTGAAAAATAAAAGAAAAGAAAAATGATCAAAACTAAAAAGAAAAGAAACAACCTATCTAGTAGTTCTGATTTATAGTCTTCAGCTTGACTTTCTTTAAGTTCTAAAGTGGATCAATCCGGTGCCACTTCAATTGGAATACTTTCATGTTTGATCGAGTCTTCTTTCAATTTGACATTGCTCGCTTTTATAGTCTCAAACCTATTTTCTACAGAATTCTCATATAATGGATTGTCAATAATATCAATTAAAAAATAAGTTTGATTATCATCAGGATGTTTAGTATCTTTAAAAATATTAAAAGTAACTTGTTCATCTTGGACTCTAAGAATTAATTTTTCTTGTTGAACATCTATTAAAGCTCCTCCAGTAGCTAAAAAGGGTCTCCCTAAAATAAGGGGTACATCATAATCTTCTTCCATATCAAGAACAATAAAATCAACAGGGAAAATAAACTTGTTTACCTTTACCAAGACATCCTCCACTATACCTCTTGGATATTTAATGGATCTGTCGGCTAATTGAAGAGTAATAGTGGTAGGCTTTGGTTCTCCTAGACCCAGCTTTCCTGAAAATAGAAAAAGGCATGAGATTAATGCTTGCTCCTAAATCACATAAAACTTTATCAAAACTACAATCACCAATAATGCAGGGGATAGTAAAACTCCCTGGATCTTTTAAGCTTCTGTGGTAATTTATTTTGAAGTATTGCTGAGCATTCTTCATTCAAATTTATTCTCTCATGCTCCTTCAGCTTTTTCTTATTTGTTAAGATTTCTTTGAGAAACTTGGCATACCTGGGCATTTGAGTAATAGCATCTACAAAAGGAATATTAATATGTAAATTCTTTAAAATTTTGAAAAAGTTAGAAAATTCCTTATCTGGATGCTGTATTTGTCTCTCTGGGAATGGTAGTGGCGGCACGTAGGGCTTCACATTTGGATCAGCAAACCGTATACCTGGAGACCATCCATCTGCTGGTTGTTTTGGTGACTGACGAATTTGAGTTGATGGTTCCTTATTTGTAGTTGGCTCTTCAGTCTCATTCTTCTGATGTGGCTCCTCCAGCTTTGTACCACTTCTTAGGGTGATAGCATTGACTTGCTCCCTTGGATTTGTCTCCGTATTGCTTGGCAAGGATCCTTGAGGTCTCTCGGAGATTATCTTAGCCATTTGACCTATTTGCATCTCCAAGTTTCGAATTGCTGCTGTTTGGTCCTTGCCTAAGTTTGGCTTCCAAATTTTTTATAGTTGCTTCTTGGTTTTGCATAAATTTGACCATCAGCTCTTCCATGTTGGACTTCTTTTCAGGTACTTGGAATCCCGGGGGTGGCTGTTGTGCTGCATTTTGATTGCTCCATGAGAAATTTGGGTGCTGCCTCCACCCTTGATTGTATGTGTTGGAGTAGGGATTGTTTTGTTGCGGCCTGAAAAAATTACCAATATAATTAGCTGTATCAGTTGTTTTAGCAAAAGGATTACCTGTCTGGCAATTGCTCGTATCGTGTCCTCCTCCACACAGGTCACAAGTAATGCTCTGAACATGCATAGCTGTTCCCTTTAAGTTGTTGACTTCGGCTCTAAGGGCTGCAATTTCAGCTAGTAAAGTTGGCACGCAATCTACTCCCTGCACAGCTGCTAGTCTTTTTGGCATCATGCGCTCTGTCTGCCATTGATAGCTATTTGATGCCATCTCATCGATCAGATCGAAGGCTTCTTCCTCCATTTTTTGATTAATGGTTCCTCCTGCTGCTGCATCAATCATAGATCGATTAGTAGGAGATAAACCATTATAGAAAGTTTGTACCTGAAGCCATACGGGATAGTTGATGATGTGGACATCTCCTCAGCAGTTCCTTGAAATGCTCCCAAGCCTCATATAGTGTCTCCATGTCCATCTGCATAAAAGAAGTGATATCGTTGCGCATCTTAGCAGTTCTTGGAAGGTGGAAAGTACTTGGCTAAGAATTTTTGGGCTAGGACATCCCAAGTTGTGATAGAACCTGCAGGAAGAGAATGAAGCCAATTTTTAGCTTTATCCCATAAAGAGAAAGGAAATAACCTTAATCTAATAGCATCATCCGACACCCCATTAATTTTAAAAGTATCACAAAGTTCAAGAAAATTAGAAATATGGGCATTCGGATCATCATGCATGTGTCCACTGAATTGGACAGTTGATTGAATCATCTGGATCATCGCCGATTTTATTTCGAAGTTGTTTGCTCGTACAGGCGGTCTCCTGATGCTCGAAGCTGCATCGGCTACAGATGGTGTGATGTAATCATTTAATGGATGATGTACTGGTCGAATAGCTTCATGCTGTCCTTCAGTCGCCATATCCACTCCTAGATTGATGTCGTTAGGATCTTCAGCTGCCATGTTTCTCTCTTGTTGTAGTCTTCTAATGGTTCTTTCAATTTCTGGATCTAAAGGTAGTAAGTTACTATGTCCAGTACGTGTCATGCATGCACTAAATTTTTTTTTTTAATAATAAAAATTAAAAATAAATTTCTAAAGTAAAGCTAGGATCAAAATTTTAATATTGTTTTAGACACAATCCCCGGCAACGGTGCCAAAAACTTGATGCGTGCTAATTTATAGCTATGGCAAGTGCACCAGTCGATCAAGTAATAAAGTGAATGAGTAGAGTATCGTCCCTAGAGGATTGGAAAAATAAGTACTGAAAAGCTCTTTCCTATGCTTTATTTAGAAGATCGATTTATGAGAATAAGAAATTAAAAAAAATAAAAAAAATAATTAAAAGTTTTTAATTAAATAGAGAGAGTGTAAATTATTAGGGTTTTAAATTCAAGAGCAATGGATTACTAAGGCAATCGGTTCACCAACTCAGTCAATACAATATTCAGATTTTTAGATTAATTTTATTTCATGTGACGGTGGAGTCTCCTAATTTATTCACTACCCTTTGGTCCAGGCATAGCAAAACTATTAATATTTATTAATTATCCTTTGGTCCAGGTGTAATTTAAATAAATATTAATGCATTAGGTTTTGTGAAACCCTCTAATTAAAATACGCTGCGTCCAAAGCGCACTAAAATTCCCGCATGCATATGAATTCTAATTTGATTCATAATACAAGGTATATAATCAAGAAGCATTAACATAGATGTACTTGGTCCGTAACATCTATGTTCATCAGATCAATTAGAAGATGGCCAGTAATCTAAAAGCATTAAGATCAGATTTATATACTCCTCATGAATAAAATTTAAAAATAAATCATACTGAATATTGCATCAAAAGAGTGGCTACACCTTAGCCTTAGTAAAATAAAATTTAGTTCATGATAACAAATTCAAAAATAGCAAATAAAATAAAAAGCATGAAGAAATTAGACTGTTTGATTGCTGAAATTGATTGTCTGCTGCTCTTGATGTGGAGAACTTGGCGAAGAAGAAGAGGCTCCTTGATCGATGTCTTGATCGTCGAAGAAAAATCAAAAAAACCTTTTTTGATTTTCTCACAAATCACTTTTTTTTTCTATCTCTCTCTTTCTCTCTCTCTTTCTCCCTCTCTCTCTTTCTCCCCGTCTCTCTCTTTCTCTCTCTCTCTCTCTTTTTTTTTTCACGGCAACCCAGGCTTTTTATAGATGAAGAGTTTGATTTTCCCCAAAATCCATCAAAAACTAGGTTTAAGACTCCCAAAATAACTCAAATTAAGATCTGGATAATTCTGGCCGTTGGATGGTGATCAAACGGTCCAAAAACCACTCAAAAAGCCCTTAAAATAACCCAGATCAAGTCGGATTTAATATCAGCCGTTGGATCATCCATTGGATCGAATCTGGGCCATCCGATCGCGTTGAAAGAAGGCTTCAGATCTTATAGTTTTAACGTCGGAATGAATCTCAGCCGTTGGATCTCGATCGGGAGCTGCGGATGCCGTCCATCAGCGCCTTCTTCTCGTCCGTCCGATCAAGCTTCAGTGAAAACCGCCCGTTGGATCAGCCAGAATTCCCAAATTGCCCTCCGTGGACCGTGCGCGAGCCCGGTGTTGCATGGACCGCCGCATTCTTCAACCAATCAGCGCGCTCTTTATGCCATGAAATTCCCGAATTATCCTTCAGATGGTCCATCGTGTGCCGCGAAAAATGCTGACGTCAGCGTTGCGTCGGCGGTTTTTTTTTTTTTTGAAATTCAATTCTAGGCTCGTTTGAAGTCCGTTTTGCCTAAAATTTTTTTCATTAGAACCAAAAAAATAAGATCTTCACATTGGTGGCCTTCTTTCCTACATAAGATTAATAAAAGTATCAATTTCTAATAAAATAGATTAATTTATTTTATAATTTAATACTTTTATTAGTATATTTTTACCACTTATCAATAGCTATTGGTGATGAAGAGCTTCATATCACAATAGTTTCGAAGAGGTTCGGGCTTCTCTGAGATTGCCTACATGTCGATTGGTTTGCATTGAGTTGGGAGCTAAATCTGTGTAGCTGATGAGATCCTTCTAGGTGATAATAAGAAATTCAGCTAAAAGGAGCCTGCTTGAAGACTGGATGGGGTTCGATTGGAGGGAGTCCTTTTGGTAGTTTGCAAATAGATAATTTGAAGATGAGGTCTTTTTTGTTGTAACCAGATGGCCGCTCTGATACTAATTATTATAACCAGATGACCGCTCTGATACCAATCTGTTGGGAACAATCCTTGCTACTCGATGATTGCGAAAACAACAACAAGAATTTGAGAAAAGAGATGACCATTCTGTTGAAACCCTAGTAAACCCTAGGCATGGAGAGAAGGGAGAGAACAAGAGAGGAAGAGAGATTTTTAGGGAGAAAAGGCTTGTATTGATTTCATGCTTAGTTTAAAAAACTCAGTACAGAGTATATATATACCTGGTTAAATAAGATCCGACCTAAAAAACTCTCCTAGCTAATCTAATGTGATGCAATCCTTGAGTCCATGTACACCCATGTCTCCCACGCACACATCCATTGGACAAATTCCAATCCAATCCATAGGTTAGCCCCCTTAGGACCTTACAAACCAAGACCCTAGGTCCCTAGGATTAAACCCAATCCCAAGATAGAATAGAAACTATTGAGGTATTAACTCGCTCTGATACCAATTGTTGTGGTGTCAACTCGCTTTGATACCAATCTGTTTGGATATCAACTCATTCCAATATCACTTATGAGGATCTAGTACTAGAATATTGTGGTAGGAAGAAAGAAGAAAATAAAATAATAAAAGTAATTAAGTACATGGATCAGCCCAAGGGCTCATCTCCATGGGGCATACAAAGCTTCACTATGAAAGAGAAAACCAAGTACAAGAGGAGAACATCCACTTTTAACTCATCGTATACAAATCTCTCTCAACTAGAAGCTATCATTATAAAAACTCTCTCAGAATTCAAAGGAGATCCTCAGAAGTTACAAGATCCTCTACCCTCACAGCCTTCATGCTGGATGCTATGCACCTCTTGCTTCTCTCTCTCATGGGCTACACGTACTCGGTGCTTTGCCAAGCTCCTCTTAACAGCTACTTGAGTCTCTCTACGTGCCTCTTTTGCCATACGCACAACCTTACTGCTCCACAGCACCTCAACCCTTTAAATAGGATGAGAATTCTCTTCTCAATAATTTATAGGAGTCCTAACAGGGCTCGTTCTCCTAATATGAGTTGAACATGTACTTGATGGAGTCTTAGAATATTTTTCGACCTTCAGATCATGACCACAATCCTTCATGGCTACTGGATCCTATGGTCTGTGCGCAACTCCCATAGACCCGTTGGATTAATCATAATCCAAGTCCAAATAGAAAAATCCCATCATGTTCTATTCACCTCCGTCAAGTTGGCTCATTCAGGGGTCGAGCTGGCTCGACTGCATCTTTCCTGAACTCTTATTTTTGTCTGCCTAAGAGAGCTGGCTCGGTTGTGGTTCAAGCCAGCTTGATCTCAATTTGAGCCGACTCAATTGCGTATCAGAGCTGGCCGACTGCTATGCTGAAAATTAATTCTCTTTTTACTGTGGATCGAATTCGAGGCATCAAATCCTAACAATCTCTACCTCAACTTGACATTCGGCTTCCACCTGACTTTGAGAGCTTGTGATCCATCTCGCCCCCATGCCCTGGGGCATGCCTGCTGATCATGGATGGGCAAACATGGAAGTTGAGCCAAGCTACTCGATCCCACCCCATCAATGGCTATGTCCACACTAACCAAAGACCTGCTTGGGGAAGTCTCCTACGACAATAGGAACTTCACTCTATGATGTCGCATTTGTCCTCTCGAGTCTCTCATCCCATTTCTGATCCACCTCCACTTGGATCTCCACCTTGCACTGGGCTCCCTCTGGCTTTTGAAGCTCCACCTTACACTGGACTTCTTGCTAGATAGTAATGTTCTCGTCTTCTTTTTTTCCTCCAATATCACCTTATTGCCATGCATGACCTTTAGGATTCCATCACCAGCTACCCACCTATAACTGTTTGAATCTGTTTATTCAGTGAGATAAGATTCCACCTAAAATTGGGTATGTATCAAACCTCTCCCAATCTCCTCACCGCACCATCATATGTCTTCCAACTAACCATCTCGATGCCTCTGATCACATAGCTTGATCCATCTGGCAGATAAGCAGTGCCCTCACTACTCTCTAGGAAGTCAAACTGCTCCTTTCTGTAATAAACATGATATGTGCATGTAGAATCTAAAATTCACTGTTAGAAAGAATTAGATATCTCATCAGATATCTTCAGGACATCATCCTCTAACTTGCTACTAGCCATCACTATAGTAGCCCTCGTCTGATCCTTGAGTTGTGGGCAATCCTTGACTCGATGCTCCAACTTGCCGCACCTATAGCATTTGATCTTGCTAGAATCTCTTATCTTGGACTTGGATCATCCTCCTCGCGATCCTCTACTGCTCCATCTACTGCCTTCCGCTCCTCTAGAAATCACCAAAGCTGAGCTACCACCATCTGAGCTCGAAGCTGGGTTCTTCCTCTTAAAAACCTCATTCTGGAGTATCGCTATATTAACCTCATCCATCTTGATGGTACTCTTTCCCACTAGAAGAGCAATCATCAAGGACTCGTACGAAGAAAAAAGCGATGCTAGCAAGACCAATGCCCAGGTCTTCTCCTCAATTTTTTTGTCAACGCTGAGGAGGTCGGTGAGGATCTTCTGAAAGTTGGATAGATACTCCCACATGCTCTGGCCTTCATCCATCCATAATTAGTAGAACTGCCTCCAAAGGAATAGCATGTTTGTGAGCAACTTCGCCATGTATAACTCCTCGAGCTTCGACCATAGTGCTATCAGAGAAGTCTCGCTAAGTACATGGATCATGACATCATCCACTAGGTATAAGCAGATCATGCTCACTGTCTGCATCTAAATCTGCTTCCAATCCTTCATCTCTATGGTGGTTGGCATCTCCTCATATAAGAGAGCGTCGATCAACCTATGTTAGATGAGGACATCCTTTACCCTTGCTTGCCACAAGAAAAAATTATCCTTCCCATCAAACCTATTGATCCCCACCATGATTGTGCTTGCCTTCTCCATGTTCTTCAATCTTTAACACCACTACTGTAATCTATGCTCTGGTACCGCCTGGACTCTGATACCAATTATTATGGTATCAACTCATTTTGATACCAATTATTATGGTATCAACTTGCTCTGATACCAATCCATTTGGATATCGACTCACTCTGATATCACTTATAAGAATCTAGTATCAAGATATTATGATAGAAAGAAAGAAGAAAATAAAATAATAAAAGTAATTAAGTACGTGGATCGGTCTAAGGGCTTACCTCCATGAGGCATGCAAAGCTTCATTATGAAAGAGAAAATTAGGTACAAAAGGAGAACATCCACTCTCAACTCATCCTATATAAATCTCTCTCAACTAGAATCTATTCTCACAAAAGCTCTCTTAGAATCCTAAGAAGACCCTCAAAAGCTACAAGATGCTCTGCCCTTATAGCCTCTACGCTGGATGCTATGCACCTCTTGCTTCTCTCTCTCGTAGGCTGCACAAACTAGATGCTCTACCAAGCTCCTCTTGGCAGCTACTTGAGCCTCTCTACATGCCTCTCTTGCCACACGTGCCACCTTACTGCTCCACAGTAGCACCTCAGCCCTTTAAATAAGATGAGAATCCTCTTCTCAGCAGTTTACAAGAGTCTTAATAGGGCTCGTTCTCCTAATATGAGTCGAACATGTCCTTGATGGAGTCTTAGATTATTTTCTGACCTTTAGATCATGACCGCAACCCTCCATGGCTGCTGGATCCTATGCTCCATGCGCAACTTCTATAGATCCCTTGGATTAATAACAATCCGAGTCCAAATAGAAAAATCCCATCATATTTTGTTCCTCTCCATCGAGCTGGCTCGACTGCATCTCGCTCAAACTCATGTTTCTATCTGTCTGAGAGAGCGGCTCGATTATAGTTTGAGCTGGCTCGATCTCAATCTAAGCTGGCTCGACTGCATATCAGAGCCAGTCTGACTGCTATACTGAAAATTGATTCTCTTCTTGCTGTAGATCGAATTTGAGGCATCAAATCCTAACAAAAACTATGTTCTATTCTATTCACTGCTCGAGCTGGCTTGGTCAGCAATCAGATTGGCTCGATGGTGATGTCTCCTCTAAGAGCCCGAATCACAACTCTCTATTCTGCTGCTCGAGTCAGCTCTCTCAAGGTTCGAGCCAGCTCAACTTTCACTCGGGCTAGCTCTGATAGGAACCAAGCCAACTCTTCCAGCATATCAGTTTGATATACTTTCTGGACTTCTGCTCGAGCCAACTCTCTCAAATTTGAGCTGGCTCATCTTCAGCTCGGGCTGGCTCTTCTGCAGCTTTCATCAAAGCTTTTCGATGGTTGATTCTATTCGCTCTTTGCTCTCTTTCCACCTGCTTTCAAGGCTTGAGAGCACCATACTTGTGCTCACAATCTTTACCTTGGTTCTCTCAAGTCCTTATGAAATTAGTTCTATCCGACAACCCCATTAATACCATGCAATTGTAGAAGCTATTCCATGGAAGTACTTTATGAGCACATCAATTGGATTCTCCTTGGTGTGAACCTTTTTCAGCTCCACTTTACCATCCTTCACTAGCTCTCTGATCTTATGGTATCTGATATCAATGTGCTTGATCCTCGCATGATACATAGAGTTCTATGCGAGCAACAAAGCATTCTAGCTATCATAATGCATCCTAACTACATCCTATGGGAATCCCATCTTTAGCACCAAGCCCTTCAACCATAAAGCTTCCTTCATTGCCTTCATGATGCCAATGTACTCTGCTTCAATGATGGATAAGATTGTAATTGGTTGTAAGCATGATCTCCATGAGACTGGACCTCCATACAAGCTGAATACAAAACCTATAGTCAAATCTAAGTATCTACATCTTCATCAAAATCTGCATCCATAAATTCCTTTATTAGCCCTTGAGCCTCCTTAGACATGTTAGGGTGTTCCTTAGCACCTTCCCGCTGACTATAGCAGATGCCAATCCCAACTGAAGCTATCAAGTATCTAAAGATATCTTTCAGTGCTCTCCAGTGATCCTTTTCAGGCTGAGCCATAAACTTGCTCACCTGACTCACTGTATGGGCTAAATCTAGCCTACAACATACCATAGAGTATATAATACTTCACACAATAGAAGCATATGGATCCTTTTCCATCTGAATCTCCATCTCAGTCTGTAGTGATATGATCTTAAAGAGTTTAACATGTCCAGCTAGTGGCAGCTTAGCCGGTTTGGCCTCCTTCATTTGAAATCTCTCTAAGATCTTCTTGATATATCCTCCCTAAAATAGATGTAGCAGCCTCTTGGTTCTGTCTCTAATGATTTTCATACCAAGGATCTTCTTCACAGGCCCCAAGTTCTTTATCTCAAACTCTCGAGATAGAGCTCCTTTCAACTCTTGTACAACTTTCTTACTCTTGCATGTTATCAGCATGTTACCTATATACAAGAGTAAGTATAATCAAGATTCATTTTTCAGAGATCTCATATATACACATGGATCATGATCATACCTGAAAAGTCTAATACTTCTCACATAAGTGTCAAACTGCTTGTACCACTGTCTAGGAGACTTTTTCAATCCATATAGTGATTTCTTCAGTAAACAGACCTCTCTCTCTGACCCAGGTTCCCTGAAGCCCTGTGGGTGCTCCATGTATATATTCTCCTCAAAATTTCCATGGAGGAACATTATCTTAACATCCATTTGCTCACTCCAGCTCCAAATCATGATCAGCAACGTTGCTCAACATCATCCTGATGGACGTATGTCTGATAATCAAAGAAAAGACTTCTAAGTAATCAATCCCTTCTCTCTATGAGTATCCTTTGACTACCAACCTAGTCTTGTACCTCACTCCACCTTGCTTTAAAGGTGTCTGTTTTCTAGTGAAAACCCATTCGGAGCCAATGGATCAAGCATCATCTGGTAGATCCACTAGCTGCCATGTCTGATTCTTCTTAAGAGACTTCATCTCTTCCATCATGGCCTGCATCTATGACTCCCAGTCCAAACTCTTCATGGCCTCCTCAAAACTCTCTGAATCTCTATTGCCAGTGATGAGAGCATAGGAGATAGTCTTATCAATGCCATATCACACCAATTTGTGAACAATGCGCTTCGGCTAGTGTAGTGCCACTCCACTTGTGGTATCCTATAAATCTACTACCTATGGCTACCTCTGCACTTTTTTCAGGTTAGATCACTCTCCATGCTGGTCCTCCATAGGTATATCACTGTGCCTCCCTACCTCCACCTCAAACTAAACACGACCTGAGGTTGATGTTGAGGGTAAATCACCTGTATTCGAGAGCTTTTTCATGCTGTCTTGTATTGTCTTCACAACTCTATCTGCACTTTCTAGCTTCAACACATTGCTCTTTTCATCAAATATCATATTTTGATTGACGACACATCTTTGAGAATGCAAATTCCATAGCAACATATCCTTCACATCTCATGAAAATCTGATGAATATTATCTTCTATGACTTTGGATCCAACTTGCTTCTATCGACTTCTTCTACCAAACCATATGCAGGATAGCCAAACATCTTTAGGTGGCCAAGCTCCACCTTCTTCCCACTCCAGAGAGCCTTTGAAAGTCCTCCATTCAATTTTCTATAGGAAGACTTGTTCACAAGAAGACACGCATAAATAAGAGCATCATCCCAAAATGATTTGGGCAGTGATGCCTGCAGCCTCAAGCTTCTGGCCTTCTTTGTTAGTGTTCGATTCATCCTCTCCACAACATCATTTTGCTGAGGGGTCATCTTCATTGTGTAATGATATTTTATTTTATTTTTCTTACAGTATCTCTTGAATGCTAGGCTGGTATATTCTCCTCCATTATCAAAACTCAAATACATCACTGGCTGCCCCATTTTCTTGTCCACCTCAGCTATCTAGATTTTAAATCAAGTAAAAATATCTGATTTTTCCCTCATTAGATAGATCCATATCTTTTTGAAGAAATTATTATTGAAAAATATATAGAATTTCATGCAGAGATTTCAAAATTTTTTTAAAATATAGAGTAGTGGAAGACATAGATTAAACTATTTAATTTACAACATGCATGTAATCAAATTATAAAACCCTACATCAAAGATTTATAACATGTTATGATGTAAATATAAATCTAAAATTAAATTAATCATAAGTGGTATTGATCATATCAATACCTAGATCTAGAATAATTCTAGATCTAACTCTAGATCGCATCTAGGTCACCAAAAGATCAGATCTCTTATCTTTGCATGGGTCAAGAACTCTGTGGTTGAATCCGTTGTTGTCTTTGGAGCCATACAAGTGTTCGACCTCTACAAGTGATCCACACGAACCTGCAACATTGATCGAAGGTTCGTCAAACGAAGATCCGCTCGAAGTGCTAGCTTCTCGCAGATCCCTCCTGATGGTTAATCAAATACATATTCTTTGGATCTTCTGAATACTCCAAGAGATAAAGAACACGAGGAGGAATAAGGAGGAAATCCAACCCTTAGATCTCCCATAAATCAAAAAATAAAATTAAGGACATCAACGGTTGATGTCTTGAAAACATCTCTATGCTAGGACAAGAGGAGACTTTCTCCTCTAAAATTTTTCTTAAGTTTTCAGATCTAATACTTTTGATTTTATTCATACAAAAATCCCATAAAAAAAAGGAGAAGAAGGGTTTTCAAAGAAACCCTAAGAGAAGACCTTCTTCTCTTCTTCTTCTCACATCAGGACATGATTAGATTATATCCAAAAATTAACACCATGCCCCAACAACTTGGAGCACTCATCCCCACACCCAAATCTTATCTCTCTCTCAAATTTTTATCATATAAAAATTATAAATAAAATAGAAAGAGAGAAACATAAAAGAAAAATATAAGAGAAGACAATCTTCTCTTACCTTGTCTCTTCAAGACATCAATATTTGATATCTTAATTGAAGGCTCTTCTTCATGAATCTTGGTGCCACAAATCCTCCAAGAATTCTCCTCCTTTTTCTCTAATTTTTCATAATTTTTTTAGAATTTTTTAAATCCTAAAATTATCTCATAAGAGGCGTCCACCTTTTATTGCAAGACTAGATCAAAACCTAGTCAAAGGAGGACTTCTATGGAGCGTCCAACTCATGGATGTCCCTTCCTTGATTTTTTGTATGTGAAATAGAAAACCAATGCACAAAAAAAAGGGAGAAAGGGTGGAAATCAAAAGGAGGGCATGGGTAGAGGTGGCGCACAAGGGAGAAAGGAGTTTGGGTCAAAGAAGACTCTTCCAAGTAGGAAATAATTTCCAACTTCCTTCTAGTTTTGACCAAGTCAAAATATATTTCAAATAATCTAATAGGTGGGGCATGGGGACCTCTCATTGGCATGGGAATGTTGACATAAACCTCAGAAAAATATATGTAGGCTTGGGCTTTCTTAGGCACAAAAGAAAGAGAGAGAGTCCCAATCCAACTAGGACTCCTCATGTTTGACTTGGTCAAAATTATTTTAAATTTAATTTGAATCCTATTTAAATTAGATTAAATGCAACTCAATTAAGAGTGATCCTAGTCTAACTAGGAGCCCAACTAAATCAGATTAAATCAAGATTTAAATTTGATTTAAATCCTAAGTCAATCAGGTGCACCCAAATCCTAGTCAAACAAGAAATTGTTCTTTTTTGCAATTGGCTTATCTAATAAACTAACTAGACTTAACATAATTAAATCTAAATTAATTCAAATTGAATCTAATTCAATTATACTTGATCTCAACCTAATCGCTCAATCAAATTGAGCTAATTAGCTATCCAATTGCTAATCAATCCTCCTACAATACTTGCATTAGGTCAAACATCAATCGCATTGAATATTTGACCTCGAAATAATTCTCAATCATCAATTAACCATCTGATCATATTACAAGCTCTAATATGTGTGACCCCATAGGTTTAAACCTATGCTGGTAGCATAGGAACCAATTTCTGTACCAATCAAAGTTACCATCTAGTAATGGTTCCCGACGTCCGGATAGGTCGAATGTATGCAAAGCAACATTCTTGGAATTCTGGCCTATGGTTATCGTTTAATTGATCCCTTCGATCAATAATGCTTAAGATGACTTCGAGTATGCTGTGAACACTCATACAAGTCATCGCTATTATGTTTCAAAATTTTGAAAATCCCATGACACCTCATGAGGATTATTTAGGCTTAGATTTTGCTAAATTAAAACATGGAAAGTCATTCTCTTCCTAAAATTAATCAAGAGTGGTCAATCCCATCTTGACTCACACACCGACTTTACAAGTACTTGACTATACCTAAAAATCTTTTAAACCTATATTAGAAATACAGGCAGTCCAGCATCAAAGTATAGTGAGTTGCTTGTAAGTCACCATGATGATCTCAGGTCGGAGGGACACTTATATCTATTGGCCTTAGCTAGCTACTCTTGATAGTAGAGTACTATATTGGTCACGTTCAGTACAGATGTACTCCTACATCTCACCAAGATGTCATATCAGTATCTCCACACCACTTGGTTATGAGAACAACCAACGCATATGGCATACAGCGACCTATACTCGATAAGTTATCATCCTTATTAATAACTTATCATTTGGTCATGAACAATTTATGAATCATCCAATAAATCCTCCTTTATCGATTGATTGTAGTTCTAAGAACTTCATCATAATTTAGAAGTTCATTTAAGAAAGATAGAACTTTTATGATGAACTAGCTAAATAACTATTATTATTAGATAATTCATATATTAATTTCAATCATCTACTACTTAGATGATTGGCTTTAAGACATTTTCCAACAACTCCCACTTGGACTAATGCCCATCAGAACGATATCAAATATCCTATATTCCACTTGAGTTCGTAGAACTCCTTAGCTCCGAGGCCTTAGCAAATGGGTCGGTCAAGTTCTCCTTTTCCATCGATCTTCTAAAGATCGACGTCACCCTGATAAAAAATCAAAGGTGATAGCAATGCAGAATATGCTGGTTCTTCGGTTCTTTAGTCTGAGCTATGGCTCTAGTGCTATGATAGGATTGGACCATCGGTGGAGGGTGCCACTCTCAACCTACTAATGAACCTCAGCAATTATACAGCTTACATGGCATCATCATGTGCCACGATATCTCTACATCACTAACTGAATATGCTAAAATATCTCGCTTGGAACCTTTCTAGCATATTGTTCCTATATTTAGGGTATGAGCCAACATTCTCTAGTTGTCATCTTGTTTTGACTGCAATTAAAACATCCACATATTTTAAGTCGGTACTTCTATATTTGAGTCACTAGACCTTAGTATTTTTTAAATACTTAAGATTGTCTATACAATCTTTCAGTGGCTCTCACTTGGATCAGATTGGTATCTACTCACTACCTCTAGTGAGTATACCATGTCTGATCATGTACATGGAGAAAAAAGATGATAGCTAAACCTTTATTCTTTGCAATGCTGGGATGTTATTTCTGATTAAGAGAATTTCATCCACAGACAACACAAGGAATAATACTATAGAATATTTTGTCCAATTACAAATGCAGAATTTGTCTTTGTTCATAACAAAGGCATACGTTCAAAACATATGTTCTAATTCTGAGGTAATATCCAAATGGGCTTTAAGGTCTTTACTTTTTCATCTACAATACTCTGATCCTTTTGAAAATTCATTCATACCTAATGGATTTTATTCCTTCAGGTGAATCAGCTAGTGTCTATACACTATTAATTTCCATGGACTTCCATTTGGATCATGTGGCTCCAGATCAGTGCATTGTATCTCTATAGGTGATTGGATCCTTGTTGTTTTCATCTAGCTCAATAAGATCACCATCTCGGACCTAGATACTGAAGTATCTATCCAACTGATGTGGTACTCTACTAGATCTCCTTAAAGATGATACTTTAATGGGCTCCAGATTTGATCTGATCAAATTCGGTTATGTAGGTTTACTAGATTTCGTCGATTCTTTTTAATCAGTCAAACTTTTTCAAGTTCAACTTGATAAGCATCAGTTTCTTTTCTAAGGAACTTCTTTTCAAAATAAATGCCCTACTGCTGATGAACATCTTATGTTCTTTAGCATAATAGAATTAATAATTCTTAAATACTTATTGGATCAGGATCCAAGTTTATCTATATGCAAATATATGACATAGGCCGATCAACTCCAAACCTGAAAGTGAGGGAGTTTAGATCTATGCCTGATCCATATCCCATGTGGAATTTATGTGACAGATTTACTCAGAACCTTTTTCAGAGTAAAACTAGTAGCCACAAGAGCATAACCCTAAAATAGGTAGACAAGTGAACCCTATAGTGGATTAAACCATGTCTAACAAAGTTTAATTTCTTCTTTTAGATACACTGTGTTTCGAAAAGAAATCCACTTGAGAGAGAATCCAATTCTCTCCTAGATATATCAAAAACTCATTGAATAAGTATTCGCCTTCTCGATCCGATCGAAGAGTTCTAATATCTTTTCAGTTTGTTTTTCTATTTCATTATTGAATTGTTTGAACATTTTAAATAATTCAGACCAAATGCATCCATGCCCAAATAGGTCGTTTGTAATAAAATATTAGTATCTTCCTTTGGCACTTAAGTTCATAAGTTCATATACATCACTATGTATGAGACTTAGAACTTTATCGACTCCTTCACCTTTTTCAGTAAAAGATGACTTTATCATTTTTCCATGAAGATAAGATTCACAGGCTATCAATGATTCACAATCATTAATGTCGAGGTTTTCCTCTCAAGCTAACCTATTTATTCTATTCTTGTCAAGATGACTAAGCCTATAATGCCAAAGATAGATATCCATGACATAATCTAACTTGGATGTGTACATTACATTTAATAGACTGTATAAATATTAAATATTATTTCTTTATTATTTATTTATTACTATAATATTATTCATAATAATATCATAATATTTTCTTTTATTGATAAATGATAACCATCTCTGATCAAAAGGCCGTCAGAGATCACATTTATCATAAATAATGGACAATAGTGACAATCACTCAAAATGATATCTATTGAAAATAAGCTTGACAAATCCTAAACCTAGGATTGGAACAAGACTTCCATCCACAACGTTCAGGTATTTCTCACCATTTTCAAATATCTCACTTACTTGTAGTCTTTGCAATAAATTGCATAAGACTATTGGCATCTAATACCCATGTAGTAGAATTATTTATAGAAAAAGTTTAAGGTGTTATCATATAACATCTTCAATGAGCAACTTTTGATCCTTTCTCTTGTTCAGCCTGTTATGGTCAAGTGAAGCAAGATAATTCATCTTCCTATGACCCTACTCACTATGCCTGATTTGGGTTAACCTTGGACTAATTATTTTGATTGGACTTAGAAGCCCCAGTATGAACCCATTCGTACTGCTGAACCAAATTCAACTCTCGATACTAATTATCAAAGTTGGATCCCATAAGTCATCACTGTCTAACAGTCATAGGAGCAATTAGGATTTAGCCTTAATTTGAGAAAAGAGAACATTGACCTAAGTATATGAATTATATTAAGCCTAAAGTCTTGGACTTTAGTTTAAAGGTTCTTCCATTATTTTATTCGAATTGGTAGCCTCTACCTCCAATTCAAAAAATTATTTTAATTTTCTAGTAGGTACTAGAATTCATATAGACTGCACATGAGTCCAACTTTGGTTGGCCAACTCATGTACATCTAAGGGTAGGTTCATAACCAATTATTTCTCGAAATAATTTTTAGTAATTTAATTTTGCCCCAGAAACCTAATCAGTAGGCTTTGGCCTCCACTATAAGGATCCAGTTAGGTCTAACCATTATCATGACTATACTTGGTGCATCTAACCAATGAATGATTAGGCCTAACTTTGGTTAGCCAACCTAACCACCATTAGAGAGACACATCTAAGTTGTCATATGATGAATGATAATTCCATTAGTTAATAAGCACTAGGCCTTTAGATCTTCAATGATTATTGAGTTAATGGACTCATTATCAAACATCTTAATGAAAGGCTATGACTCGATTATCTCTATAACTTCATCATTTTAAAGACCTAATAATTTTAGAAGATTTAAATTATTAGTAATTTAAGGATAGAAAGGATATGGACCAATTTGCTCCCACTGACTTCACCAAATCAGGTCCTTCCACTGACTTCACAAGTCACTAATAAGGATTATGATCAATTTTGGTCCATGGGCACCTATATCAGTCTCATTGAATGAAATCAGTCTCATTGATTTTCTATATGACATGGGTTAGCACGATCAATAAACAACCTAATCAAAATCTAATTAACCATATTGGCTAGGTAAGTGAGATCGGTGGGAGGGTCAGCTAAGGCTTGTCTTAGACATCATCAAAAATGGTCAGGTAAGCAAACTGCCAATTAAAAACTACTGGTCTGGAATGCCAGACTTACCTTAGACACCAATTGGTTTGTTAATTTTGATTTGGTCTGCCTAAAGATCCAGGCTCGACCACTGAGCCACGATCAGATCCATTTGTTAGATATATAGACTTTGATCAACTATAACTAATGAATTAATCTATAGAAAAAAAATGATCTAATCCTAATTAACTATTAATTAGGTTTGATTAATTTCTTAACTAAGTCCATATTTAATCTAACCCTAGGTCTAACCCAGTTAATGATCTGATCAAAACTAACCCATTTAACCTTTAACCCAAGTTTTATGAAATTATCTTAGAATTTTCAAATCACAAACCTAGATCCTAAACAATCACTTAATGCTCAATTAAGTTCAAGGTTTGGGTTTATGAAACCTCAGAACAAGTTTTTGATTTTATTATTTAAAATATTTTCAAATTATAAATAATTTACATTGAATCATATTCAATACATGGTTTTAGATCTGATTTATTTCATTGTTTAGATCATGTCCTAGGGTTTTGAATCTAGAATTTTGCAGAAAGTAAGTTCTCAATTTAAATTCTACAAAAATAATGTCATGTATATACGTTCTAGATTTAAAATAAAAGTTATATATCAACATATGCAATAAGAGGATCTAGATCTAAACATAAAATACATCATGTGGATCAGATCATAAATCATTTAAAATTAAATTTAAAATTTAAAAATAAATCATAAATTATTTTAGATCTCATCTAACATATTTATGACTTAGATTTTTTGGATCAGCACATACTAGAACAAACTTTCCACTGTAAGGGGTAAACCTTACAGTAGGACAACCTTATGGCAGTATGTGCAATCCTGATATTATTTAGATCTAATCTAAATTATCTAAAATAGATCAAATATCCATTTAATTTTAGATTTAAATTAAAAAATTAAATCATAAATTTTCTTAGATCAAATCTAAATTATTCATGATTCATATTCAGATCAGCATATACTAGGATAACTTTTTCATTGTAAGAGGTTAACATTTCAACAGGACAACCTTATGGCAGTATGTGCGATCTTTAATTAATTTTAATTTTTAGATTTAATCTAATATAAATATGATCATGTTATAAAAGAACCTAGATGCTTTGATACCACTATTAAAAAACATGTAGGATTTCATGCATAGATTTCAAAACTTTTTTGAAATATAGAGCAGCGGAAGACATAGATTAAACTATTTAATCTACAATATGCATGTAATCATATTACAAAACTCTACATCAAGGATCTATAATATGTTATGATGTAAATATAAATCTAAAATTAAATTAATCATAAGTAGTATTAATCATATCAAAATCTAGATCTAGAATAATTCTAGATCTAGCCCTAGATCGCATCTAGATTACTAAGAGATCAGATCTCTTACCTTTGCATGTGTCGAGAACTCCGTAGTTAAATCCGTTGTTGCCTTTGGAGTTGCATGATAAGTATCATAAAATTATCAATAAAAGTATTAATTTATTAATTAATTTATATTAATTTTTAAGAATTAATGATCAATTTATATATATTTTTAAGAAATTAATATTTTTATTAATTAAAAAAATTAATTTAAAAATAATAAAAATTAAAAAATAAAATTTTATAATCAATGGAAAGAGCTTAATTTTTTGATCACAACGAAATAAGTTTGAGCAAAATAGAGCTAAAATGGAGAAGATATAAATTTCTAAAGAAATAAAATAAATAAAAATTAAATAAAAAAAAAGAAAAATGGCTCAACTGGCTCAAGCGACCGCGCCATATCAGTCGGTGCATCCAAACATGCCAACCAAAGCTGACAAAGCTGACACACCAAGCCAGCAATGCTAGCCGACTCAGCCGTCGAAGCCATCAGCCAGTCCATGATCCAGGCGTGGACCGCCAGCTCAGCAGAAATCGGCAAATCAAGGAGTGACACATTGTGGACCTAGACCCTTAAAGGATTTACAGAAAATCTATCGTGGCTCACAGGACATTTTGGACTTTTCACTCGATGATAGGAGGCATTGATTCGTTGTGGTGTGCGATACAGCCAATCCACACGATCCATGGAATAGTAATTGTATGATCAGACGGCTGTAGTAGCTTGTGGTCAAGATCGGACGGTGGAGGTTTAAAATCAAATTTGATTCAAAATTAGCTTCATGCGGATCGCCATCCAATGGCAATGCTCGATCCAAGGGATGATCCAATAGTGGAGAGAGCTCGCGGTAGTGATAAGGACTCCAAACGCATGATCGATAGCCAGGTTTTCTCCATCAATGTATGATCAACGGCCAGAGTTTAATCTGATCTGATCTGGGCTAATATAGATCCAATTTTAGCATTTTTTGGACCATTTGATCCATATCTTACGATCAGATTTCATCCAGAGCAATAGAATTCATCCAGGACTCCTTTTAATCCAATTTTCACTTGAATTTCTCCATATTTTGATGATCAAAGACCTCCTTAGTCTCACATTGCCTCTAGAAAAAGTATTCCAGTCCTCCTAGCTCTGCAAATAAGACCTCAGACTTTCAGAATTCATTATCTTCGATTTAGTTAAGTTTTGGTATAGGGTGAAGCCAGGCTTTTGGTTAATGGCTGCTTCGAGGCAACTGGTGTCGAGAGAAAAAGTTGGGCTTCTACACCATCTTTCTACCAACATCGATCCAAGATCAGGGATCAGGCTATTTTATTTTTTTTTTCTTTTTAAATTCCATATATTTAAATTATGAATTTTTAATTAATATAATATTTATTCTTATGCACTTTAATTTTAATTTAATTTCTGCACTTTAATTATTGCTTTTTATTTTATTGCAAGTAGATGCTAAGATCTAACAAGTAGATCTTAGTACCAAGTTTAAATTTCTGCACCTTTTAATTTTCGTTTCCAACTTCACTTTTGATTTTAAAACTTTTTTCTTTTTCTTTTTCTTTTGTAAAATCAAAGATTTTAAATTTAAAAATACTATCTTTTCTGTGAATTCGATCCGACTCACTGCTATCTACGTATTTTTAATTATTTTAAGAAGTTGGATTAAACTAATAAATATGGTGTCTTAACAACAACATCGCATTTTTATCAAGTTTTTGGCACCGTTGTCGGAGAAGGCATGGACATTAAATTTTTGATCACTTTGATTTTTCTATAAATAAATTATAAATAAAATTTTTATTTTCTTATAAATATTGCCTGCTAACTTTTTTTTATTTTATAGAAAAAGAGATTAAAGAACAAAAAGAACTAAGGCAAGGAACAAATCATTTAGTTTTGCTTGGTGACATCAATCCTAACCCTAGTCCTTTTCTTATTTATTTATTTATTTATTTTATTTTTAAATTAAATTTAAAAAAAAATATATCTACTTAAATCTAATTAAAAATCTCATGACAAGATTAGAAATCCTAACTGCTTAGAGCATGCATCATATTAGTTTTATTTTTATTTTTATTTTTTTTTATTTTTTGGTGATCGCTGGAGATAAGGTAAGCTCTTAAGTTTAATCAATTTCATGCATCTACTTTAGTTGCATAGAATCCCTTGTTGAAAGTGATTGTGCATATGCATCTTTAAATCAACTTAAGGGCACAACCCAATTAATCAAAATAAGGTAGGGATTTAATCACTTTTTCTTGGCCCACAAACAACCAACCAGCATCCTGCATTGACCTAAGTCTTTAATTTTAAAACCAATTAGACATCAGCTAGGAGCTCAAGCTCATTAGGATAAGGAACCTTAAGAGTTGAACCAAGTTAGGATTAGTCAATTTGACTAGTGTCTAGGAAAGTGGTTCAAGGATGATTAGGCCGAAAAGAAGGTGGTTTCTAATTGGTTCCATTAGCTTACCTGACTAAGCATAATTGATATCTAAGGCAAGCAATGGAGGGACTTCCACCGATCTTACACTTATCTAGCTAGTTAATTGGTTAATCCTATACTTGGAGGGCTCGAAGATGACCTTAATAGTTAAGAGCTGTCTATATCTAGGATAATCCTTAGTCAGAATTGATTAACCAACTTGATTGCTAATCAACATCAAATTTAATTAAAACTAATTTTTCTCTCTCTTCTTAGCTCTAGGATTTCTTAGGATCTCTTCTTTAGAAATTTTATTTCTTTCTTCTTTTTTTCCTCTTTAAAAATAAAATAAAATAAAATAAAATAAAAATTAAATTAAATTAAACTAACTAAAATATATTAAAAATAATAATTAAATAAAATTAAAATAAATTAAAAATAATAAATATAATAACTAAAAATTTTAAAAAATTAATTTTTAATATAATAAAATAATAAAAAATATAAAAAAATCTAAAAATTCTAAAAAAATTTTGAACCACACATTATTATTACACTAATACATGTATGGTAGGAAATCACTTTTTCTGATTTAGTTGAACTTAATTGAATGGTTGATTCATATTAAACCTGATAATCAAATGGCTGACTTGAACCTAATAGTCCAAAAATTAGATAAAGTTAACCTTCTTGCCCAGAAATTAGATCAACTCCTAACCCTGGGTCAACAATCTTCTATACAATTCATATCACCTTCTAATTATCAGTTTTGTTCTATTTGTGCTAGCCCAATCCATCATGTGAGTGAATGTCCTATGGCTGCATAATTTTCATCTTTTATCCAAAAATAAGTCTAAGCTGCTAAAGGCTACTCCAAGCCGATTAATAATCCATTTTCAAATTCATATAACTCTAGCTGGAGAAATCATCCTAATTTTTCTTAGAATCCACGACAGACTTAGGCTCAGATCCAAATTTTACGTATCCAAAACTATCAAAATAGACCCCAATACCAAAACTATGCCTATAATAATGATCAACCTAGTCAGTTTATCCAGCCATCATATAATAATCGGCTATCATACCCACCTCCTCAATAGACCAATCTAGCTGACGATAGATTTAACCAACTTCAATAATTAATTCTGAATCAACAACAATCGATCTTAACTCAACAAAAATCTATTGCCAAACTAGAAGCTCAAATAGAATAATTAGTTGAGTCTAACATAAGGAGAGAACTAGATCAACTACCGAGCCTACCAATTTCAAACAATCTACCCAATGTCCACCAACCATCTAGATTAAATTATCAATCTAATGTCCCACCTAAGAATTTCCAATTTGAGAATGCCAAAGTAATTTTTGAACTTAAAAGCTATAGAATTCTTATGGATCCGTACCAAGACCAGGTGAGAGAGGCTAGTACTGATGCTAGCCAAAATAAAAATTTAGAGAAACTGATTAGTACTGAGACTAACCGCATAGAAGAACCTGAGTCAAGAATTAGTACTGATGCTAGTTTTAATTTAAATTAGATAGAAAAAGGAGAAAAGAGAATAGATGATTTACCCAAAACTTATAAACCTAAAAGCCTATTCCCTTCAACCCTAGAAGTTGGTTCTTCTTACAAAAATCAAGAGGCATGCAATGAAGTGTCAATGGAGTTGTTTAAGCAAGATCACATTAATTTACCTCTAAAATTTAAACAATCTTTAGTCACCCTCCAACACCCATTGAATCAAACATAAATCCTAATACAAAAACTCTATTCATGAGCATTTTAGAAGAACAAATAGGAGAAATTCTTAATAAACATGGGTATCAGAATGGGGTCATAAATTATGCTCCCCTAATTAATAATGAATATATCAATAACAGAATTATAAATCAACTTTCTGAGATTGGCAATCCAAAATCATTGAAATTTATCAATCTAATATTCGACATAAGATAGTAAGCTGCATTGTGTTTGACTGAAGATGGTAACCTTAGCGCTTGTTGGAAGGCAACCCAATATTTATTTATTTTTAGTTTAATTTATCTTTTTATTTAATTTTCTTTCTAGAACAATTTGAATAAGTTGGAGGGAGATCTTAAATTTTTAAAGGCATGTGCTGGATCAAAACAAACTTTTATTGATGATTTTATGGTACTTATCACACCCTCCAACATAAGTTTTGCTCATCCTCATGTAAAAAAAGAATTTAGTTTTAAATATCTTTTAATTTTAGAGTTTTAAATTTTACCTAAGTAGTTTTCAAAATGGCCATTGATATTCAGTTGAGTATAAGTGAGATATATCATTAGGATATTAATAGTTATCAATAGAAAAATTAAGTAAAGAACATTAAAATTTTTTAAACTTTTTTTGAATTATCCTATCTTTATCTCTGATTTATCTAAATTTTCATATAGACAAGTATATTGCTACTTTCATCTTTCATTTATTGATTTTTATTTTTCCATTGCCCACTTTTTGATGTGGATATCATTGCTTACATAGGCAATGGGATCCAATTACTCGATGGAAAACTAATATTTTTTTTAATTTTTTTTTTAACGTTGTATCACTATTGAGTGTCTGAATCCCTTAAGCTTTCTATTTGATCCATGTAGCGAGTCTTGGGCCAATGACTCCCAAACTAGTTGGCTTTAGAGCACTAGGTATAGAATACCCCTCGGACTTACTAGCTTAATTTAATTTTAGATTTATATTTATATCATAACATGTTATAGATCCTTGATGTAAGGTTTTGTAATCTGATTACATGCATATTGTAGATTAAACTATTTAATCTATATCTTCTGCTGCTTTAATTTCAAAAAAATTTTGAAATCTATTCATGAAATCCTGCATGTTTCTCAATAATGGTATCAGAGCAAGATTCTTTTATAATATGTTCATGTATGCTTAAGAATAAATCTAAAAATTAAAAATTAATTAAAGATCGCATATACTATCATAAGATTGTCCTGTTGTAAGGTTAACCCCTTACAATAAAATGGTTGTCCTAGTATGTGCTAATCTGAACCTGAATCATGAATTATTTAGATTAGATCTAAAAAAATTTATGATTTAATTTTTTAATTTAAATTTAAAATTAAATAGATATTAGATTTATTTTAGATTATTTAGATTAGATCTAAATAATATCAGGATTGCACATACTGTCATAAGGATGTTCTACTATAAGGTTTACCCCTTATAGTGAAAATGTTGTCCTAGTATGTGCTGATCTGAGAAATCTAAATCATAAATATGTTAGATAAAATCTAAAATAATTTATAATTTATTTTTAGATTTTAAATCTAATATTAAATAATTTATGATCTAATTTTGATCATTTAGATGATATCCATGTGATATATTTCATATTTTGATCTAGATCTTCATGTTGCATATGTTGATATGTAGCTTCATTTTTGAATCTAGTTTGCATATGTATAACATATAAGTTTATAGAATTTAAATTGCGAACTTACTTTTTGCAAAACTCTAGATTCAAAACCCTAGGACATAATCAAAACATTGAAACAAATCAGATCTAAAATCATCAATTGAATTTGATTCAAAGTAAAGTGTTTACAATTTGAAAATATTTTAAATAATAAAATCAAAAAATAGTTCTAAGGTTCCATAAATCCAAACTCATAAACTTGAACTTAATTAAGAATTAAGTGATTATTTAGGATCTAGGTTTATGATTTAAAGATCCTAAGATAATTTCACAAAACATGGGTTAATGGGTAATGGGTTAGCTTTGATCAGTTTTTTAACTGGGTTAGACCTAGGGTTAGATTAAATGTGGACTTAGTTAAGAAATTGATCAAATCTAATTAATAGTTAATTAGGATTAGGTGATTTTTTTAGATCAATTTAATAGTTGTAGTTGATCAAAGTCCATACATCTAACAAATGGATACTGATCATGGCTCAGTGGTCGAGCCCGAGTCTTTAGGCAAACCAAATCAAACTGATAAATCGATTGGTATCTAAAGTAAGTCTGGCATCCCAAATCGATGGTTTTTAATTGGCAACCTACTTACTTGGCTATTTCTGATGGTGTCTAAGACAAGCCTTGGTAGACCCTCCCATCGATCTCACTTACCTGGCTAATGTGGTTAATCAGCTTTTGATTAGATTGCTCATTGATTCATTCTAACCCATGTCACATAAAAAAATAGTGAGATTGATTTCATTTAGTGAGACTGATCTAGGTGCCCATGGACTGAAATTGATCCTAGTCCTTATTGATGACTTAAGAAGTCAGTGGGAGGACTTGACTTGGTAAAGTCAGTGGAAGCAAATTGGTCCATATCCTTTCTGTCCTTAAATCTCTAATAATTTAAATCCTCTAAAATTATTAGATTCTTAAAATGATAAAGTTATGGAGATAACTGAGTCATAGCCTCCCATTAAGGTGTTTGATAATGGATCCATTAACTCAATATCATTGGAGACCCATAGGCCCAGTGCTTGTTGACAAATGGAATTATCATTCATCATATGATGACTTGGATGTATCTCTCTAATGGTGGTTTGGTTGACCAACCATAGTTGGGCTTAATCATTCGTTGGTTAGATGTACTAAGTATAGTCATGTTAATTGTTGGACCTAACTAGATCCTTATAGTGGAGGCCCTAGCCTACTGATTAGGTTTCTAGGGCAAAATTAAATTACTAAAAGTGGTTTGAAGAAATAATTGATTATGAACCTATCTTAAGATGTACATTGGTTGACCAACTATAGTTGGGCTTATGTGCAATCTATATGAATTTTAGTACCTACTAGGGAATTAAAGTAATTCTTCAAATTAGAGGTAAAGGCTATCAATTCGAATAAAATAGTGGAAGAATCTTAAGACTAAAGTCCAGATCTCTTCGAATTAGAGGTAAAGGCTATCAATTCGAATAAAATAGTGGAAGAATCTTAAGACTAAAGTCCAGATCTCTAGGCTTAATATAATTCATATACTTAAGTCATTATTCTCTTTTCTCAAAATAAGGCTAAACCCTTATTGCTCCTATCATTGTTAGACAGTAATGACTTATGGAACCCAACTTCGATAATTAGTTTCGAAAGTTGAATTTGATTCAGCAGTACGAATGGATTCGTATTGGGGCTTCAAAGCTCAGTCAAAATAATTAATTCAAGGTTAACCCAAATCAGGCATAGTGATTCTAATGTTAGAAGTAGGGTCATAGGAAGAAGATTTGTCTTGCTTCTCTTGATCATAAAAGGTTGAATAAGAGAAAGGAGCAAAAGTTTCTCATTAAGGATGTTTTATGATAACATCTTAAAATTTTTCTATATATAATTCTACTACATGGGTGTTAGATGCCAGTAGTCTTATTCAATTTGTTGCAAAGACTACATGTAAGTGGGATACTTGAAAATGATGAGAAATACTTGAACATTGGGGAAGGAAGTCTTGTTCCAATCCTAGCTTTAGAAATTGTCAAGCTTATTTTCAATAGATTTCATTTTGAGTGATTGTCACTATTGTCCATCGTTTATGATAAATGTGATCTCTGATGGTCTTTTGGTCAGAGATGATTATCATTTATCAATAAAGAAGATTGTTGTGACATTATTATGAATAATATTACAATAATACATGGATAATAAAAATGACATTTAACATCTATATAGTTTGTTAAGTATAATATACACATTTAATAAATACCCAAGTTAGATTATATCATCGATGTCTATCTTTAGCATTATAGACTTAGTCATCTTGACAAGAATAAGATAAACAAGTTAGCTTGAGAGAAAAATCTCAATATCAATGATTGTGAATCATTGATAGCCTATGAATCTTGTCTTCTTAAGAAGATGACAAAGTCATCTTTTACTGAAAAAAGATGAAAGAGCTGATAAAGTTCTAAGTCTCATACATAGTGATGTATATGGACCATGAACTTAAGTGCTAAAGAAAGATATTAATATTTCATTATAGATGATCTATCCTGGCATGGGCGCATCTAGCTTGAATCATTTGAAATGTTCAAATGATTCAATAATAAAATAGAAAATAAACTGAAAAGAGCATTGAAACTCTTCGATCAGATCGAGGAGGCGAATACTTATTCAGTAAGTTTGTGACATATCTAGGAGAGAATAGGATTTCTCTCAGTGGATTTCGTTTTAGAATATAGTGTATCTGAAAGATGAAACTTGAACTTTGTTAGACTTGGTTCAATCCACGATAGGGTTCACTTGTCTGCCTGCTTCAGGGTTGTACTTTTATTGCTACTAGTTTTACTCTGAATTCATACCAAGTAAATCTATTGTAAAGACTCCATATGGGATATAGATCGGGCATAGACCTAGACTCTCTCACCTTCAAGTTTGGAGTTGATCGGGCTATGTCAAAGATTTGTACATAGATAAACTTGGATCCTAATCCAATAAGTGTTTAAGGGTTATTAATTCTACTATGCTAAAGAACATAAGATGTTCATCAGCAGTAATCTAGTAGCTGATTGGGCATTTTTTTTTGAAAAGGAGTTTCTTAGAGAGAGAACTGATGCCTGTCAAGTTGAACTTATAAAAATTTGACTGGTAGAAAAGAATCGACGTAATTTAGTAAACCTATAGAATCGGATTTGATCAGATCAAACTCGAAGCTCATTAAAGTATCACCTTTAAGGAAATCTAGTAGAATATCATGTTAGCTAGATAGATACTTTAGTATCTAGGTCCAGGATGGTGATTATTGCTCCAAGAATTGATTTTGATGATTACAAAGCATTTGAGGGGATTACTAGTGAATTTGGCTTGGAAAAAGACTTTTTGTATTTCAGGGGCAAAATCATAATTTTATCAAGTTTTGATCTAAGAGCCTCAAGAGCAAGTATAGAAGATTTCTAATCATTTTAAGGTAGTCCAATAATTTTTGGATGCTTATTTTGGAAGAAAATCAAGTTTGAAGTGAAAGAATCGACCCCTAGGTCATCCCCTGCTCAAAAGAGCTATTTGGCATGCTATCTCTGTACCAAGGGTCGACCTCTGTTGTTCCGAAGGCTAAAAATATAGAAAGACTATTTTTCTAAATTTTGTCTCAGAGGTCAACCCCTGTGCCATGAGTCGACCCCTGCAACAGAAATTTTTCTGTAACGACTATTTTTTTCTTATTTTGGTAGATTTTAATGGTTTCTTTAATGTCTCCAATGGCTACAAATCTTATCCAGAATTCTCTGCTCCACCTATTGAATATTTAAAAGGCTTTAAATAGGAAAAAACACAAGAGATTGGTGTGATTCAATTTCAGCCCTAAGCAAAAGTCATCTTCAAGTAAAGAAGCCTTCATTTCAGGTTCACCTATCTCTCAAGAGCTCTTTCAAATCTTCAACAACCTTGAGAAAAATCAAAGAAGCTTCCTTCATTATTGTGAAAAGCATTCTTAAGATTTTATTGGCTCACAAAGAGAGCTAAACTTGTATTTGATTATCATTAAATCTTTTACTCTACTTTACTGTTTTGATTCAAGTTTTGGGAGGATTCCAAAACTTAGAAAGATTGATCCTAACCTTGAATAGGATTGTATTGAATTGGCTTGTACCCAAGAAACAAGTGTTCTAACTTGGGATAGCTAGGGTTGGAGGTTTCCAATGGTGTATTCAGTTTAAATATGGTTAGTGAATTTTAATTCCCAAGTAGGAGCTTGGGGAGTGGATGTAGGTACAAGAAAAGTATCGAACTACTATAAATCTTGCTTGTTTGTGGTGTGCTTGCTATCTTTCTTTTCTTAGTTTATTAAATTCTTGCTCTTTAATCTTTTATATTTTTTTTCTAACCTAAATCGTTTCATACATACGTCTTGCATATCATCATTCAATCTTTATATCTTTAAATTAGCTTTAAAATTTTAAAAACCTAATTCACCCCTCTTCTCGGGTTGCATAGTTGGATAATAAGTGGTATCAGAGCTCGGTGCTCTAGCCTTACTTTGATTTAACCATCAAAGAGCCAAAGATCTATAGCAACCCAAGTTAGTATTTCTCTAGCCGAGAGGTAGTCTACAAACCAACCTTCACTTTTTAATGGAACAAACTATACCTATTGGAAAGCACAGATGAGAATTTTTATACAAGCACTTGACTATGATATGTGGAGTATCATAGTTAATGGACCACACACACCCACTAAGATAATTGATGGTGAGAAATCAATCAAACCCAAAAAGGAATGGGATGAGATTGATAAGAAAATGGCTCAACTCAATGCAAGAGCCATGAATGTTTTATATTGTGCTCTAGATGCTAATGAATTTAATCATATTTCAACATGCATGTTGGCTAAGAAACTATAGGATAGGTTAGAAGTAACTCATGAAGGCACTAATCAAGTTAAAGAGTCAAAAATTAACATGCTTTTGCATAAATATGAACTTTTCAAAATGAAGCATGATAAGTCAATAACTATAATATTTACTAGATTTATGGATATTATAAATGATCTTAAAAGTCTTGGCAAGTCTTATTCTAATAGTAACCTTATCAGAAAGATTCTTAGGTCTTTGTCGAGGACATAGGAGGCCAAAGTGACTGCAATCCAAGAAGCCAAAGATCTGAATGTTTTACCCTTGGAGGAGCTTCTAGGATCACTAATGACGTGCGAGCTAAGCATGAAATAACATTAAGAAGAAGATGTGAAGAAAAAAAAGATAATAGCCCTTAAATCCACCACTCAACAAGATGAGGAATGCGATGAAATGGAAGATGAAGAACAAGATGAAGAAATAGCCCTCATCACAAGAAAGATCAAGAGATTTTTGAAGAAAAAATAAGGGATGAGGAAGAGGCTATCTACCAAAGGAGAGCATAGCAAGAAAAAGGATTGGGTGCAGCCCCTTATTTGCCATGAATGTAAGAAGTCGAGGCACTTTAGGTCTGAATGTCCTCAACTTAAAAAGATTTTCAAGAAATACAGGAAAAAGACTATGGTGGCAACATAAAGTGATAGTGATGACTCAAGCTCCGAAGAGGAAGAAGCTCATGAACAAGCCAACCTGTGCCTTATGGTATATGAGAATGAAGTAAGTGCTGAAATCTCAAATGAATTTATATTCGAAGAACTTCAAGAAGCCTTCTATGATTTAGTAGATGATTTAAAAAATTTAAGAACTAAAAATAAAGAAGTAAAATTAAAAAATTAAGTCTTGCTAAAAGAAAATGAAACTATCCTAAGTGAAAAACTAGTCTTAACTCAAGAGAATCTAAATTTAAAAAATGAAATTGATAATTTAAAATTGATAGTTGAAAAATTTACTTTGAGTTCAAATAAACTTCATATAATTCTTGAAAATCAAAAGATCGTTTATGATAAGGCTGGTCTAGTCTATAACCCTTAAGAAAACAAAAATTTTTGAAAAATATTTTTATAAATTCATAAAGCAATAAATTTTTAAATGTTACTTGCTTCAAATATGGTAAACTAGGATACAAATCTTATACATCCTTCTCTAACAATTCAAATATAAAAAAAATATGGGTTCCAAAAGAAACCATTGTGACTAATCTTAAAGGACCCAAGGAAACTTGGGTACCTATAGTAAGGATTTGATTTTGCATGTAGGTGTGTCTTGCATCCAAAGAAGAAAATCGAAGATGGTATCTTAATAGCGGATGCTCAAGACACATGACTGATGATGAGTCTCAATTCATCATGCTTGATGCTAAAAATGGAGGGATGGTCACATTTGGAGATAATGGCTAAGAAAAGATTATTAGTATAGGTAATGTTGGTATCACTCCCTCAAAGTATATTGAAAATATTTTATTAGTAGATGGTTTAAAACACAATCTCTTAAGTATTAGTCAACTTTGTGACAAGGGTTACAAAGTTATTTTTGAATCTTCATTGTGCATTATAACTAGTTCCAATGATGATGGCATTAAGTTTGTTGGTCATAAGCATGGTAATATTTATATGATAGATTTGAATGATCTTTCTATGATAAATATGCAATGTTTAGTAGCTATGAATGCTAAAATTAATGAGACTAGTTGGCTTTGGCATCGTAGGCTTGCACATTAGTATGCATTCACTTTCAAAGCTTATCAAAAAAAAATTAGTTACTGGTTTACCAAAATTAAACTTTGAAAAAGATAAAATTTATGCTGCATGCCAACTAGGTAAATAAACAAGAGTTTTATTCTAATCTAAGAATATTGTTTCAACTTCTAGGCTATTGAAACTTTTGCACATGGATTTATTTGGTCCTATAAGAACAACAAGCTTAGGTGAAAATGTTATGGTTTTGTAATTATTGATGACTACTCACATTTTACATGAATTTTCTTTTTGGTACACAAAGATGAAACTTTTCATGTTTTCACAAAGTTTTACTAAAAAATTATAAATAAAAAAGAATTTTCAGTTCAAAGCATTCGAAGTGATCATGGAACTGAATTTGAAAATTAAGACTTTGAAAAATTTTATGATGAAAAAAAATTAGCCATAATTTTTCATCACCTAGGACATCCCAACAAAATGGAGTAGTAGAAAGAAAAAATTGAACTCTAGAAGAAATGGCCCATACTATGCTATGTGAAAACAACCTTCCAAGGTACCTTTGGGTGGAAGTAATTAACATAGAGTGTTATATCTTAAACCATGCCATAATTAGACTAATTTTGAAGAAAACATCTTGTGAGCTTTGAAAAGAAAGAAAACCTAACATTGCATATTTTCATGTTTTTGGTTGCCGATGTTTTATTTTGAACAATGGTAAAAAGAAACTAGGTAAATTTGATGCAAAATTCGATAAAGCTATTTTTCTTGGTTACTCCTCTTCTAATAAAGCTTTTAGAGTTTTTTAACAAAAGAACCTTAGTAGTAAAGGAGTTAATACATGTTGTTTTTTGATGAGACTAATGATCTTCCATCAAGGAAGAGTGAGGGTATTGATGATGTAGATCCTCTTATAGAAGGATTGAAGGAGATCATCCTAAAGGATTCAATAATTCAAAATGAAGAGAATCATGAAGACAAGCAAGAAATTGAGGATGAAGGACAACAAGAACAACCTCAAGGTACAAATGATCTTCCAAAATAATGGAGGTATGTTCACAATCACCCCAAAGAACTAATTATTGGTGATCCTATACATGGGGTAAGAACTCGCACTTTACTTAGAGATGTGTACAATCATTTTGCATTTGTTTCTCATTTTGAACCCAAAACCATGGATGAAGCCAAAAAAGATTATAATTGGATAATGCAATGCAAAAGGAACTTAATCAATTCGAAAGAAATAATGTATGGACCTTAGTATCAAGACCTAAAAATTATTCAATAATTGATACAAAATGGGTACATAGAAATAAATTGGATGAAAATAAAAATATAATTAGAAATAAAGCAAGATTAGTTGCAAAAGGTTAAAATCAAGAAGAGTGAATTAATTTTGATGAAATCTTTGCACCTATTATTAGACTAGAAGCAATTAGACTTTTACTCGCTTATGCATGCTTTATGAATTTCAAGCTATTTCAAATGGATGTTAAAAGTGCTTTTCTAAATGGATATATTGCCGAAGAAGTTTATGTAAAACAACCTCTCGATTTTGAAAATCATGCTTTTTCAAATTATGTTTTTAGATTAAACAAAGCATTATATGATTTAAAACAAGCACCTAAGACTTGGCATGAAAGACTATGTAAATTCTTGCTTAATAATAGATTTTTAAGAAGAAATATAGATACAACCCTTTTTATTAAAAGAGATCATGATGACATCTTAGTAATGCAAATATATATTGATGACATTATATTTGGATCTACTAATAAAACTTTATGTCAAGATTTTGCTAAGCTCATGTAGGGGGAGTTCGAGATGAGCATGATGAGTGAACTAACATTCTTCCTTGGACTTTAAATCAAACAAATAAAAGAAGGGATCTCCATCACTCAAAGCAAGTATACAAGAGAATTACTCAAGAGATTTAGGATGGAGAGCTCCAAAGCAATTGGTATCCCTATGAGTCCATCATGTAAGCTTGACAAGGATGAAGGAGGTAAAAGTGTTGATCAAAAACTTTATAGAAGCATGATTGGTTCTTTATTGTATTTAACTACTAGTAGACCAGATATCATGTTTAGTGTTTGTTTATATGCACAATTTCAATCTAATCCAAAAAAATTATATTTAAATGCTATAAAAAGAATACTTCAATACCTAAAAGAAACTCAATCCATAGATTTATGGTACTCTAAGAATTCATCAATTAATTTAATTGGATATTCAGATGCAGACTTTGCTGGATGTAAATTAGACAGAAAAAGTACTAGTGGAACTTACCAAGTTCTAGGAGTTAACTTAATCTCTTGATTTAGCAAGAAGTAAAATTTGATAGCATTGTCTATGGCCGAGGCTCAATACATTGCAACCGAAAGTTGCTGTGCACAAATTTTATGGATTAAGCAACAACTTGAGGACTTTGGCATCAAACTAAACAAAACTTCCATAAGATGTGATAATACTAGTTCCATAAATTTAACTAAGAATCCAATCCAATACTCTAGGTCAAAACACATTGAAATAAGACATCATTTCATAAGAGAGCATGTTTAAAATAATGATATAATTCTTGAATATGTTTCTACTAAAAAATAATTGGCTGATATTTTCACTAACGCCTTGAGTGAAGATAAATTTTATGAAATTAGAAGAGAATTAGAAATTCTAGATTCTTTTGCTTAAATATTCTTCTTTTGGTCCCAACTTATCCTCTACTAATATTTTTGGACCAATCCTTGAGATTTAATTTCATTGCTTTAAGTTAAAAATTTTCCATCCTTCTTATTTTTTTCTTGACTATAAGAAGAAAAATTATTTTTAAACTTAATAAGAAAAATTATGGATAAATAATTATACTTTATTTATCTCATGAATTTATTTGAGCATTCTAATGATTTTGATCATTTGATTTATTTTAAGCAACTATTTATATTTTACACATTTTGATCATATTATTATTTTTTTAAAAAATTAATTAGTATCAAGGAATCATTTTTGATCTTAAAAGAGGATTATTGATGAATATTCATGCCTTGTTCAAACTGATTAATTTTGAAAAATAAATTTAAGAAAAATACTTTTTTTTAAGTTTTTTGATATTGATGTAAAGCAAAATATTTCAAAGAAGCTATTAAAACCAAATATTTAAAGAAGACTTTAATTTTTAATCAATTAATATCAGACAGCTTAACATTTATCTTATATTTTATTGATCTTAAAATATATATATAATAATAAAAGAAAAAAAGAGATGATCCTTAAAAAATTAAATATATCTTATAATTTGCTTTGAATGATCTATTTAAAATCTTTAATCTTTAAAATATTCCATCTCTCTTGAATCTTTGAAGCTTAAAATAATTTTATTTAATGCATTTATATTATTTAAAAAGGGGGAGATGTGTTTTCAATTCATGTTGTTCATAAATAGAATTTAAAAAAAAAGAAAAAAATATTCATTCTAAATTTATTGTGTTCTTTCAAAATGGGAAAGAAAAGCTAAAAGATAAATTTATCCAACAATAATTATGAAAAAAAGGATGAGAAAATATTATGTGATGAATTTTCTAGTATGTACTCTTAAAAAATAAGGAGAAAGATGTTTATTTGTTAAATATTATCTAGTTAGCCTTGACTGAACATTCTAATTAATTTGAGTTAAGAATAATGAACTTTGATTGTTTTATAATCCTTTTAACTTAAACCTTCATGTATTATTTAGTTTAAATTCAATTGATTTGATTGCCAAATTATTTTTGATAACTAATTAGAGTTAAAACTAATTTGAAATATATTCTCACTCTAAAAAATTAATTTTGATACATACTTCTAATTTTGAAACTCATTTAAAAATATGAATATAATATAGAATTTTTAATGTGCTTTTACAAATCTTTGTAAAATCATTTTTGCTTTGATACTATCTTTGTTTTGCTCGATACATTTGTGATATATATCTTTTTTGAGCTTAATTGACTGAAATTTATTTAAGAAAAGGAAAGAAAGAACAATAAATTAAATATTATGCTTAATTCCACTATTCAAATTTTTGAAAAACTCTAATCCTCTTAAAGCTTAAAAGTACATACTTAAAAATCTGCTCAAAGAATCATGTTCATTCAAAAAGGGGGAGAGCCTTTGATATTTAAGTTTAAGCTAATTTTTGTAAAGAAAAAAATTTCAAATGATAAGCTTTTAAAGGAGAGCTGATTCATTTGATTTGATTCAATTTTTTAAATTTTTAATTTAATTTTTTAAATTTGATACATCTGTCATTTGACACACTCCATCATATCTCTGATTCCTCATTTGATTCAGATGCTTCTAGTCGTGATCACTACTAGATTTAGTTTAGTCGTCTTTGTATTAGATTATGATTTAGTATCTCTTAGTTATTTCTATGAGTTGTTGATCAAGTCATAATTGGTTATATTTTTTTTTTTGAATCAAACTTATGGTATTGGTACTATTGGCTATTTGGATCATGGATAGTTGTATCTATGAATTTTGTATGTTTTGATGGCCTAATTCTCATGAATACTTTTGATACCTTTATATTTTGTATGTTTAGCACTTATATATTTTGATGACTTGATGTTATGATAATCATTTGGATATAAATATGTGATGATGTCATTTAAATGATGTGAAATGAAACCTTTATGAATTGGCTATATTTCATTATGATCATTATGTTGTAAATTAAAAGTTTTATTGTAAACTCTTGTTCTAATAGGAAAACATATGGAATAACTTAAGGGGAGGCTTTTTTATTTTTGAATTTTCAAATTCTTTAAGATCTTACTTGATGATGTCAAAAAGGGGGAGTAGAGTAAATAAAATTAAGCTATAAGCAAAATTAAAGTAAAGTTAATAAAAAAATAAAATAAAAGTAAAATTGATAAAAGGAATAAGTAAGCCAAACACTTTTGTAAATTATTTAAATGCCTAACTATAAGTAATCATCAAACTGTTCTTGATGCCATATTGGTCAAATAATTGAATATAATATCCTAGAATGTGATGTAGCATGTTCCTTCAAAATTTTTGAAATCCTTAATCAATGCTTCTACATGCTTTATTTTTGCTTATACTCAAATATTTTGTAATCATAAAAAAGGGGGAGATTGTTGCTCCAAGAATTGATTTTGATGATTACAAAGCATTTGAAGGGATTACTAATGAATTTGGCTTGAAAAAAGACTTTTTGTATTTTAGGAACAAAATTATAATTTTATCAAATTTTGATCTGAGACACTCAAGAGCAAGTATAGAAGATTTTTAATTCTTTGGAGGTAGTCCCATAATTTTTGGATGCTTATTTTGAGAGAAAACCAAGTTTGAAGCGAAAGGATCAACCCCTAGGACGTCCCCTGCTGAAAAGGATTGTTTGGTATGCTGTCTCTGTGCCAAGGGTCGACCCCAGGATTGACCTCTGCTATTTTGAAAGCTAAAAATATTGAATGGCTGTTTTTCTAAATTTTGTCTCAGAGGTCGACCCCTATGCCATGAGTCAATCTATAAGTCGACCCATGCAACAGAAATTTTTCTGCAACGACTATTTTTTTCTTATTTTGGCAGGTTTTAATGATTTCTTTAATATCTCCAATGTCTACAAATTTTGCCCAAGATTCTCTCCTCCACCTATTGAAGATTTAAAAGGCTTTAAATAGGGAAAAATATAAGAGATTAGTGTGATTCAATTTCAGCCATAAGCAAAAGTCATCTTCAAGCAAAGAAGCCTTCATTTCAAGTTCACCTACCTCTCAAGAGCTCATTCAAATCTCCAACAACCTTAAGAAAAATCAGAGAAGCTTCCTCTATTATTGTGAAATACATTCTTAAGATTTTATTTGCTCACAAAGGGAGCTAAACTTGTATTTGATTGTTATTAAATCTATTACTCTGCTTTACTATTTTGATTCATATTTTGGAAGGGTTCCAAAACTTAGAAAGATTGATCCTAACCTTGAATAGGATTGTATTGGGTTGGCTTGTACCCTAGAAATAAGTGTTCTAGTTTGGGATAGCTAGGGTTGGAGGTTTCCAATGGTGTATTCAATTTGAATACGGTTAGTGGATTTTAATTCCCAAGTAGGAGCCTAGGGAGTGGATGCAGGAGCAAGGGAAGTATCGAACCACTATAAATCTTACTTGTTTGTGGTGTGCTTGCTATCTTTCTTTCCTTAGTTTGTTAAATTCTTGCTCTCTAATCTTTTATATATTTTTTTTAACCTAAATCGCTTCACACACAACTTGCATATCATCATTCAATCTTGATATATTCAAATTAGCTTTAAAATTTTAAAAATTTAATTCACCCCCCCTCTTGGGTTGCATAGTTGGGCAACAGCGATCCTGTTGAGCTCAATGAGAACAACAAGGATCCGATCACCTATAGGGATACAATACAGTTTTCTAACTCTGAGAAGTGGCTTGGAGCCATATGATCTAAATTGAAGTCTATGAAAATCAATAGTATATGGACACTAGTTGATTCACCAAAAGGGATAAAATTCATTGGGTGTGACTGGATTTTCAAAAGAATCAAAGTAGCACAAACGGGAAGGTAGAGACCTGTAAAGCCCATTTGGCTATTATCTTAGTTTTGGAACATACATTTTGAATGTATGTCTTTGTTATGAATAAAGATAAATCCTATATTTATAATTGGGCAAAATATTCTGTAGTGTTATTTCTTATATTGTCTGTGGATGAAATTCTCTTAATTGAGAATGGCATTCCAGCATTGCAAAGAATAAAGGTTTAGCTATTATCTTATTTCTCCATGTACGAGATCAGACATGGCATACTCACTAGAGCTAGTAAGCAGATACCAGTCTGATCCAAGTGAGAGCCATTGAAAGATTGTATAGACAATTCTTAAGTATTCAAAAAATACTAAGGTTCAGTAATTCAAATATGAAAGTACTGACTTAAAATATATGGATGTTTTAATTTCAGTCAAAATAAGATGATAATAAGAGAATGTCGGGTTATACCCTAATTGTAGGAGCAATTTGCTTGAAAGGTTCCAAGCAGTATAATTTAGCCTATTCAGTTAGTGATGTAGAGTACATTGTGGCATATGATGCGTCATATAAGTTGCATAGTTGCTGAGGTTCATTAGTAGGTTAGGAGTGGCACCCTCCACTGATGGTCCAGTTCTATCATAGCACTAGAGCCATAGCTCAGGCTAAAGAATCAAATGACAAGCATATTCTACATCACTTTCATCTTAGATATTAGATCTGAGAGACGTCGATCTTTAGAAAATTGATGTAAAATGAGAACTTAACTGACCCATTTACCAAGGCCTCGAAACTAAGAAGTTCTAAGAAAAGTGGAAGATAGGATATTTGATATCGATCTGATTAGCTTTAGTCCAAGTGGGAGTTGTTGGGTAATGTGTCCTAAAGCCAATCATTTAAGTGGTAGATGATTGGAATTAGTATATGAATTATCTAATAATAATAGTTATTTAGCTGATTTATCATAAAAATTCTATCTTTCTTAAATGAACTTCTAAATTATGATGAAGATCTTAGAACCATAATCAATTGATAAAGAAGAATTTATCGGATGGTTCTTAAATTGTTCATGATCAAATGATAAGTTATTAACTAGGATGGTAACTTATCAAGTGTAGGTCGCTGTATGCCATATGCATTGGTTGTCCTCGTAACTAAGTAGTATGGAGACACTGGTATGGCATCCAGGTAAGATATAGGAGTATATCTACACTGAACATGACCAATATAGCACTCTACTATCAAGAGTGGCTAGCTAAGGCCAATGGATATAAGTGTCTCTCCGATCTAAGATCACCACGATGACTTGCAAGCAACTCACTATACTTTGGTGCCGGACTGTCTATATTTCTAATGTAAATTCGAAAGATTTTTGGGTATAGTCAAGTATTTATTAAGTCGGTATATGAGTCAAGATGGGATTCACCACTCCTGATTAACTTTAGAAAGAGTATATCTCTCTGTATTTCAATTTAGCAAAACCTAGGCCTAGGTAATCCTTATGAGATGTCATGGAATTTACAAAATTTTGAGATATAATAGAGATGACTTGTATGAGTATTTGATAGCATACTCAAAGTCATCTTGAGCATTATTGGTCATAGAGATGAATTATACAGTAACCATAGGCCAGAGTTCTAAGAATGTTGCTTTGTATACATTCGATCTATCCAGATGTCGAGAACCATTGCTAGATGATAACTTTGATTAATACAAAAATTGGTTTTTGTACTACTGGCTTAGGTTTGAACCTATGGGGTCACATATATTAGAGCTTGTAACATGATCAGATGGTTAATCGATGATTGAGAATCGTTCTAAGGTCAATTCATTAATACGATTGGTGTTTGACCTAATATAAGTGTTGTAGGAGGATCGATTAGCAATTGGATTACTAATTGGCTCAATTTGATTAAGTAATCAGGTTGAAATCAAGTCTAATTGAATTAGATTCAATTAGAATTATTTTAGACTTAATTAGATTAAGTTTAGTTAGTTTATTGAATAAGTCAATTGCAAGAAAGAATAATTTCTTATTTGACTAGGACTTGGGTGCACCTAATTGACTTAAGATTTAAATCAGATTTAAATCTTAATTTAATCTAATTTAATTAGAATTTTAGTTGTACTAGGATCATTTTTAATTAGATTATATTAATCTAATTTAAATAAAATTTAAATTTGGTTCAAACCTATTTTGACCTAGTTAAACAAGAGGAGTCCCAATTGGACTGGGACTCTCTCTCTTTCACTTGTGCCTAACAAAGCCCATGCTACATTTTATTTTCTACATTTTTTATGTGAATTCCCACACCTATGAAAGCTTCTCCATGCCCCATATTTTGATTGTTTGGAATAAAATTTATCTTGGTCAAAACTTGAAAGAAGTTGGGATATATTTCCTACATGGAAAAGTCCCTCTTGACCAAACTTGCTCCTCTCCCTTTAGAATTTTCTCCATGACACCAAATACTTTTTGTGCACCTTCTCTCTATTTTTCTGGGTGATACTTTTATGTTCTCTACATACAAAAAATCTAGGAGGCGTCCAAGAGTTGGACGCCCCCAAACTCCACCAATGTTTCCTTGTTTGACTTGGTCTTCTTTGACCTAGTCTTCTTAAATATGTGGCGCCCCTTATTTTGTGATGTGTGACATGAATTTCCTCTAATATTCTATGGCAAAAATAGATAAGAGATGAGAAAAAGGTGTGGTGGTTGATGGCACCAAGTTTCTTGGAAAAAAGGGTCTTCATCTGGACATCAAATGTTGATGTCTTGAAGGCACAAAGGTAAGAGAAGATGGTCATCTCTTGTTGTTTTCATTTAATCTTTTCTTTCTATTTTCTTTGTATGCTTTTATGTGATAAAAATCAAAGAGAAAGAGAGGATTAGGGTGTGGGATTTGTGCTCCAAGGTGTTGGAGCATAGAGATTCTTCTTGGACATGATTTGATCATGTCCTGATGCAAGAAGAAGAAGAGAAGAAGGTCTTCTCTTAGGGTTTCCTTGAGAGCCCTTCTTCTCCATTTTTTTATGAGATTTTTATGAGAAAAATCTGAGGGTGTGAGATCTAGAAAAATAGAAAAAATTTTAGAGGAGAAGGTCTCCTCTGATCCTAGCATAGAGATGTTGTCAGGACATCAACCGTTGATGTCCTGAAGGAGAAGATTTATCTTCTCTTAAGGTTTTTTCTATATGTTTTTATTTTTGATTTATGGAAGATCCAAGGGTTGGATTCCTCCCTTATTCTTTCTCATGTTCTTCATCTCTTAGAGTATCCAAGAGATCCAAAGAATATGTATTTAATTAACCATCAGGAGGGATCCACGAGAAGCTAGCACTTCGAACGAATCTTCATTCGACGAATCTTCGATCTATGTTGCAGGCTCGTGTGGATCACCTATAGAGGCCAAACACATGTGCATTTCTAAAATCAATAACAAAAATCAAACACAAAGTTCTCGACCCATGCAAAGGTAAGAGATCCGATCTCTTGGTAACCTAGATATGATCTAGGGTTAGATCTAGAATTATTCTAGATCTACGTATTGATATGATCAATACTAGTTGTGATTAATTTAATTTCAGATTTATATTTGCATCATAACATGTTATAAACTCTTGATGTAGGATTTTATAATTTGATTACATGTATGTTGTAGATTAAATTGTTTAATCTATATCTTTTGCTACTTTAATTTTGACTAAGTTTTAAAATCTATGCATGAAATCCTGCATGTTTTCCAATAGTACTCACTTCTCCCTTTGACTTTTCACACAAGAAAATCTAGATCATATCTTGTTCTCTCTCTCACCATAGAGGAATTAGTTTTCTCTAGAACTCAAGCCAAGAGAAGAAGCCCTCCCAATCTCATGCCCACCCTTGCCTCATGCCTCTTTATGAGAACCCTTTCTCATGGCAAAAACTAGAATCCAATCAGGTTTGTTGCACAAAACCCTAAGGCCTTTTAAATGGAGCGATTGCAAGGGATAAGGATGATAAATCATGATCAAGATAAGAGTTAGTTTGAATCAAATTCAAGCTCAAACTTCTTCCAATCATTAGGACTTTTAGGGTGGGCGATAATCAGATTTGGGGAGTATGAATTCTTCATGCAAAAATACATTTTGCATGGAGAAGAGTTGGCACACAAGAAAAGGTGGTGTTAGGATTTTGATTCAAGTCTAATTTATCCAATTAGGTTTCAACCAAACTATATTAGGTTAGACTCAATTAGACTATCATGGACCTAATCCAATTAGGCTCCTAATAACCTTAATTAATCAAGAATTAATTGGGCCATTAGATCTAATTAAATAAAAAATCAAACATTCTAAGCAATTAGGTCATCTCATAACCTAATCAGGTCAAACATAATTGAATCCAATTTAATTAGATTTGATCCAAACCTTATTACTCAATCAAATTGAGCTAATCAGCAATCTAGTTGCTAATTAATTCTCCTATAATTCACTAACCCTTAGTGAATTAATTCATTGCAACCTATGCACAAGGTTAATCATCAATCGAATTGATTATTAAACCCTTAAATGATTCTCAATTATCTATCAGCCACATGATTAGTTAGAAACATCTTTTAGATGTGACTCCATAGGTTCAAACCTAAACTGGTAGCATAGGAATAATTTTCTATACTAATCGGAATGACCATCAAGCAATGGTACCCAATGTTTAAATAGGTCGAATATATTTAAAGCAACATCCGAGAACCTAAAGACATATGGTTACCATGTAATTCAACCCTTTGACCCTAAATGCTTAGAGGATGAATTAGGGTTTAACTATCAATGCTGAATGAGTCATCCATATTATATTTTAAATTTTAAATCTATCAAATGGATTATCCCAGCCGAGGTTTTGCTAAATTAAAATGCAATGACGCACTATCTTTAATTTTACTTGGAGTGGTCAATTCCATCTTGACTCACACACTGACTTAACAAATACTTGACTGCACACAAAAATCTTTTATCACTGAATTAAAAATTTAGGTAGTCTGGCATCAAAGTATGGTGAGTTGCTTGCAAGTCATTATAATGATCTTAGATCTAAGAGACACTTATACCCATAGCCCTCAGAAACATTCTTGATAGCAAAGTATTTCAAAATGGTCATGTTTAGTATAGATGTACTCCTACATCTCATCTGTATACCATATCAGTGTCTCAACACTCTTTAATTAAGAGGACAGTCTAAAAGGATAAGTGTGGTGCTCCCAAATCTTGGAAGATTGTGAAGGAGTCAAGGTGGTGGCTCCTGAAGGCTAGGATTGGCTGGAGATGTATCAGCAAAGATAAAGAGACTGGCACATCATTGGACTGACTCGGATACGTAGTCAAGCCGGCTCGATCCGTATCCAAGCCGACTATCTCAGGCAAATAGAAGACATGGTTTGGAGAGATGCAGTCGAGCTGACTTGACTTCTGATCGAACCAGCTCGATGGTGGTGAACAAATCTGGATGGATTTTCTATTTGATCTTGGATTGGATCTAATCCAAGGGGTCTTAAGGCCCGGTATGAGAGATTTTAAGGTGGCTAATTCATGTATTGGGCTAGATTTTTAATCCAGGGGATGAGAGCATGTAAGATATGGGTTTACATGGACTTGGGTGAGTGTTTTCATGTATGGGTTAGCCGAGGAGAGTTTTTTAGGGCTGAGTTATGTTGACTCAAGGTGTCTATATATATATATACTTGTATATGTAGATTACGAATAAGAGAATGAGTTGAATTCCTTTTCTCCCTCAAATCCTAGCTTTCTCTCTTTCTCACTCTATTGTTGTCTCATCTTCTTATCATCTGATCTTTATCTTTCTTACTATCATTTCCAACTTGCTTCCTTAGAGTTGGTAGAAGGTATAAGGGTTTTTACAGATCCAAAAATAATTTATAATAAGTAGTATCAGAGCCAGATTGTGTGGAAGGAGGAGAAGATGCCTGAAAGTTGAAGATCTTTAGGTGCTGTGAATTCAACAAGATCCTGTCAAGGTATTTCTCAAATTTCTTAGACCTATATTGCATTTTTTTGGCTTGGATCCAGCCATGGGGAGCAACGTGAAGGCTGATTTCACGAAGTTTAATGGAAAAGAGAACTTTTTCATGTGAAAAGTTCATATTGAAGATCTTCTGGTTCAAGCTAAATTGGATCAAGTGTTGGAAGAGAAATCTGAAGGAATGTTAGATCGCCAGTGGATATCTCTTGAAAAGAAGGCCTGCTCTATGATCAGAGGATGCTCATCGGATGCAGCACTCTATTTAGTTTTAGAGGAGAGGACCACAAGAGGCTTGTGATCGAAGTTGCAAACCATGTATATGGGTAAGAATATATGCTATAAGTTGATATTAAAAAAGAGACTGTACAACCTTCGGATGCAGAAAGGCGGAGATGTCTTGGGACACATCCAGAAATTCAATCAAATGTGCAACGAGTTGTTGAATATTGGAGTGAAGATAGAGGAAGAAGATAAATCATTACTTCTATTATGCTCGTTGCCCTCGTCCTATGATCCATCGATGACGACGCTGCTCTATGGTAAGGAGACCCTAGAGTATGAAGACATGGTCTCGATATTGCGAACCAACGAACAGCGGGAGAAGTTGACCAAGGAAGGTGTTCCCCAAGAGGGCTTGACCATGGGGGAGAGACATAAAAGATCAAAGGAGAGAGGCAAGTCAAGGGGATGATCAAAGTTCCGAAAGAGCAAGAATAGGAAGAAAGCCAAATGCTACAAGTGCAACGAGATCGGGCACTTCAGGCATGATTGCCCATAATGGAAGAATAAGAACGAAGAAAAGAGTAGATTTGGTACACTAAGTACAGAGGCTAATAGTGAGGTGGAGGATGACCTTTTGGTTGTATTAGATGGTCACAGAAGATATATAGATGTATGGATCCTAGATTCAGCCTGTTCGCATCACTACACCCCAAATCGATCTTGGTTTGTCTCATCCACCAAGATTGATGAGAGGAGTGTGACACTTGGAGATGATCACCCATGTAGAGTCACTGATATTGGAAGCATCCAAGTGAGAATGTTTGATAGGATGGTGCAGACTCTCATAAATGTGAAGCACATTCCAGATTTGAAGAAAAATCTCGTGCCACTGAGCTATCTAGACTGGAGCGACTGCAACTTCAGCAGTCATGCTAGGAGTAGAGTTCTCAATATCTCCAAAGGTTCTATGATGGTGATGAGGGGTAGGAGGATGGAGAACAACCTCTACAAATTAGTTGGATCTATGGTGACCAAAAAATTTGATGTAGTGGTAGCAGCACAGGATCAGTAGGGGCCATATCAATTATGGCACTACCGCCTAAGCCACATGGATGATCGTGGGATGAAGAAGCTGAGCAAACATGATCTAATTTCATATCTAGATGGAGGTATTATAGAGGTATGTTAGCCATGCCAGATGGATAAACAGAGAAGAGTATAGTTTACCATTAGTTCAGCCCACAGTGTAGCCCTACTGAAACTGATTCACACTAATGTGTGGGGGCCGACTGTGTTTCCAGCTAAAAATAGAGTAAGATATTTCTTGACCTTTATAGATGATTTCTCAAGGAAGGTATGGGTCTACTTCATGAAGAGAAAATCAAAAGTCTTCACTAGGTTCAAGGTGTGAAAAATTGAGGTGGAGAAGTAGATAGATTAGAACTTGAAGTATCTACGGTCAGAAAATGGTGGAGAATACACCAGCAAAGAGTTCTAAGACTTTTGTGAAGAGTGTGGTATCAAAAGATACTTCTCAGTAAAAGAAACTCCTCAATAAAATGGGATGGCTGAAAGAATTAACAAAATCCTTTCGGAAAAGTCATGGCGCATGAGGCTGTAGACAGGACTTCCATAGGCATTCTGGATTGATACAGTGGATGCAGTCTGTTATCTGATAAATCAATCATCTCATACAAAGTTAGATGGTGGTATTCTAGAGGAGAGATGGTCTGAAAGGAAGATTGGACTGAGCCATCTAAGGATTTTTGGGTGCATAGCTTTTGTGCACATCGATGCTGGTGAGCAAAGCAAGTTGGATGCCAGATCATAGAAGATGGTGTTCTTAGGATATCCACGAGAAGTTAAGGGGTACCAGCTGTGGGATCCATTAAAGAAGAAGGTTGTCATTAGTAGGGATGTCACCTTCGATGAAAATTTAGTTTTCCAAAGGCGAGATGGCATGAAGGACTAGTAGATGCAGCAGGAGGTCCAGCAGGGCAGCACTGGATAGTTAACATCTTACTCTATTTTGCCACTTGCAGGTGTATCAGAACTTGGTAATCAGGTGGAGCACTCACCGGAGGTGTCTCCACAGGAATGAAAGCTAGGAGGCCCAGTAGGAGCAAGCTGAACCTAGGACAGATATCAGGGTTGCGCTACATAAGCCCAAAAGAACATCAGGCAACCAAAATGATATGGCTTTGAAGATACACTATTATATGCCCTGGTGACAGCAAACAGGGATCCATACACTTACGAGAAGGCTATGAATAGCAAAGAAAGAGAGAGGTAGGTCCAAGCAATATCTGAGGAGATGTAGGCTCTCCACAAGAATGAGATGTGGTGTTTGGTGTAGTTGCCACGGGGAAAGAAACCCATTGGTTGCAAGTAGGTTTACCAACGCAAAGAGGGGCCTTCAGAGCTAGAAGGTGTTAGGTATAAGGTGTCGTTAGTGGTCAAGGGATACTCCTAGAAGAAAGGCATCATTTTTAGCAAAGTATATTCTCATGTCGTCAGGCATACTTCCATCAAAATGTTGCTGAGCATTATGGCAGCTCAAGACTTAGAGCTGGAGGAGATGGATGTCAAGATGGCATTCCTTCATGGGCATTTGGAGGAGAGCATTTATATGGACTAACCACTATGGTTCCAAGAGCCAAGAGCAGAAGGAAAGATCTATTTATTGTAGAAATCATTATACGGGCTGAAACAATCACCAAGGCAATGGTACAAGTGATTTAACTCATATATGAGGAGCATTGGACATTTTAGGTATAAGTATGACTCTTGTGTGTATGTTAAATCTTTGGAGGATGAGTCTAGGGTGTTTCTACTCTTGTATGTAGATGACATGCTTATAGCATGCATGAGTAGAAAGGTCGTGCAGGAACTAAAGACAGCCTTGTCTGAAAGTTTAAGATGAAGGATTTGGGGCCTGCAAGGAAGATCTTAGGCATGAAAATCTTCAGAGATTGAGCCAAGAGGATGCTGCATTTATCTCAAGAAGACTATATTAGAAAGATCTTGGAGAGGTTTGGGATGAAGAAAGCAAAATCGATGGAGCTACCACTTGCCAGACACTTCAGACTCTCAAAGATGATGTCACCACAGACTGAGGTGGAGGCTCGGGAGATGGAGAGAACATCACATGCCTCTAGTGTAGGAAGCTTAATGTATGCCATGGTGTGTTGTAGACTAGATATCGTCCATATAGTAAGCCAGGTCAGTAGGTTCATGGCACAACCTAGTAAGGAGCACTGGCAAGCACTAAAGTGGATCTTCAGATACTTGGTGAGTACTGTTGGAGTTGGAATCTGCTATGAACAACAAGATGGAGCTAAGAAACTCTCCGACGTGTCCAAGGAAGCTTGGGGGCAGATAAATGGGTTTGTGGATGCAAATTTTGATGGAAATATGGACACTCAATGGTCAATGATAGGCTTTATGTTTAGCCTATTTGGAGATCCAGTCTCATGGAGATCATACTTGCAACCCATTATGGCCTTATCTACAACTAAGGCAGAGTACATAAGTGTTACAGAGGCAGCAAAGAAGGCTATATGGTTGGAAGGATTGGCGTTGGAGATGTGTCTCATGTAGGAGGTAATAAAAGTATTAATTTATTAATTAATTTATATTAATTTTTAAGAATTATTAATCAATTTATATATAATTTTTGAAAAATTCATATTTTTATTAATTAAAAAATTAATTAAAAAATAATAAAAATTAATAAAAATTAAAAAATAATTTTATTATCAATAGAAAGAGCTCATTTTTTTGATCACAACGAAATAAATTTCAAGTAAAACGGAGCTAAAATGAAAAAGATATGAATTTTTAAAAATATAAAATAAATAAAAATTAAATAAAAAAGAAAACGGCTCAGCCGGCTCCGCAAGCCGAGCCACCAAGCCAAGCCGAGCCATCAAGCCGACTCAGCCGTTGAAGCCATCAGCCGGTCCACGATCTAGGCGTGGACCGCCAGCTCAGCAAATTCCGGCGAATCAGAGATTGCCACGTGGTGGACCTAGACCCCTTAAGGGTCTACAGAAATTTATCGCGGCTCACAAGGGTAATTTAGTCTTTTCGTCCGACAACAGCGGCGCTGATTGGTTGCGGTGTGCGGTGCGGCCGGTCCACGCGGTCCATGGGAACAGTTATTGCGCGATCGGACGGATGTGGTTGTTTGCGGTCAGGATCGGACGGCTGTGGTTGCTTCCGAATTTTATTCAGATACAAACATCACGCGGATCACCATCGGACGGCAGCGCTCGATCCAGGCGATGATCCGACGGTCCAGAATGCTGCCGGCGGTGATCAAGACTCCCGAAGCATGATTTGCGGCCAGATTTCCTCGATCAAGCGCGATCCAACGGCCAGAATTTAATCCGACCCGATCTGAGCTTATCTGCATCCGATTTTGATGATTTTTGGACCGTTGGATTCCTATTGAACGGCTGGATTTTATCAGATTTATAGCAGAGTCATATCAGAGCTATTTTGATTCAAATTTTATCCAAATTTCTTTATATTTTGATGATTACAAAGGCTATTAGTCCCATATTGCCTTTAGAAAAAATATCCAGCCCTCCTAGCTCTATAAAAAGGACCCCAGGCCATCAAAAATTCAATATCTCCGATCAAGGTGAAGCTTTGGTACAGGGCGAAGCCAGGCTATGGGTTAAAGGCTGCTTCGAAGCAACGGGTGCCGAGAAGAAGAGCCGAGCTTCTACACCATCTTTCTGCCAATGCCGATCCAAGATCAGAGATCAGGCTATTTTATTTTATTATCTTTTTTTAAATTTTATGTATTTAAATTCTAAAATTTTAATTAATAAAAATTTTATTTTTGCATTTTAATTTCTTACTTTTTATTTTTATTATAATTTAATTTTCACACTTTAATTATTACTTCTTATTTTATTGCAAGTAGATGCTAAGATCTAACTAATAGATCTTAGTACCAAGTTTAAATTTCTGCATCTTTTAATTTTTGCTTTTTATTTTCCGACTTCACTTTTGATCTCAAAACTCTTTTTTTTTTTTCTTTTTTTTTTTATAAAATTAAAGATTTCAAATATAAAAACACTACCTTTCCTGTGGATTCGACCCGACTCACTACTATTTACGCATTTTCAATAATTTTAAGAAGTCGGATTAAACTGATAAATACGGTGTCTTAACGACAGCATCGCGTCCCTATCAAGTTTTTGGCGCCGTTGCTGGGGAAGATTTTTGATTTTTGATTTTGATTTCTTTGATTTATTAAAAATAATTCAAAATAATTTCGGCAAACGCACCAAGTTTTTGGCGCCGTTGCCGGGGATGGAATAGATGCTATTTTTTTCTTTGATTTCTTTGATTTTTTTATAAATTAATTATATATTTTTTTTAATATTGCTTACTAATTTTTTTTATTTATTTTGTAGAAAAAAAAAGAGAAAATGAAGAAAGCATCAAATTTTGGTGAGATCAATCCTAACCCTAGTCCTCTTTTCTTTTTATTTATTTATTTATTTATTTTATTTTTAAATTAATTTAAAAAATATTTATTTAAACCTAATTAAAAGCCTCATGATAAGATTAGAAACCCTAACTGCTTAGAGCATGCATCATATTAGTTTTATTTTTATCTTTATTTTTATTTTTATTTTTTTTGGTGATTGCTGGAAGCAAGGTAAGCCTTTCAGAATATAATTAGTTACATGCATCTAGTTTAAATTGCATAAAACCCTTTGATTGAATTTTTTTTTTTTTCATGCATATTCATATTAAATCAAATTAAGGGCACAACCCAATTAAACAAGATAAGGTGGGGATTTGATCACCCTTCCTTAGCCCACAAACAACCAACCAGCATCCTGCATTGACCTAAGCCTTTAATTTTAAAATCAATTAGACATCAACCCTAGGAACTCGAGCTCAATAGGATAAGAAATCCTAAGAGTTGAACCGGGTTAGGATAAGTCAATTTGACTGGTGTCTAGGAAAGTGGTTCAGGGACGATTGGGCCCGAAGGAAGGTGGTTTCTAATTGGTTCCGTTCGCTTACCTGGCCAAGCATAATTGGTGTCTAAGGCAAGCAACGGGGGGACTCCCACCGACCTTACACTTACCTGGCTAGTTGATTGGCTAATCCTACACTTGGAGGGCTTGAAGGTGACCTTGGCAGTTAGGAGCTGTCTAGATCTAGGATAACCCTTAGTCAGGATTGATTGACCAACTTGATTGCTAACCAACATTAGATCTAATTAAACCAAATTCTTCTCTTTCTTCTTAGTTCTAGGACTCCTTAGGACCTCTTCTTTAGAACTCTTTTTTTCTTTCTTCTTCTTTCTCCTCTAAAAATAAAATAAAATAAAAATTAAACTAACTAAAAATTAATAATTAAATTAAATTAAAATTAAATTAAAATTAATAAATAAAAATAATTAAAAAAATAATTTTTAATATAATAAAATAATAATAATAATAATAAATAAAAAAATATTCTAAAAATTTTTAAACCATACATTAGGGTTACACTAATACATGCATGGTAGGAAATCATTTTTTCTGATTTAGTTGAACATAATTGAATGGTTGATTTATATTAAACCTAAAAATCAAATGGCTAATCTGAACCTAATAGTCCAAAAATTAGGTAAAGTTGACCTTCTTGCTCAAAAAATAGATCAACTCCTAACCCTAGGTCAACAATCTCCTGCACAATTCACATCATCTTCTAATTATCAGGAGAATTATTCAATCTGTGCTAGTCCAACCCATCATGTAAGTGAATATCCTATGACTGCACAGTTTTCGTATTTTATCCAAGAACAAGTTCAAGCTGCTCAAGGATACTCCAAATTGATTAATGATCTATTTTCAAATTCATATAATTCAGATTGGAGTAACTTTAATTTTTCTTGGACATCCCAACAGACTCAGGCTCAGACCCAAATTTTCACTTGAGCAAAATTATCAAAATTATGCCTATAATAATGGTCAGCCTAGTCAGTTTAACCAGCCATCATATTATAATCAGCCTTCATACCCACCTCCTCAACAGACCAATCTAGCTGATGATAGATTTAACCAACTTCAACAATTAATTCTAACTCAACAGCAATCTATCGCCTAGACTAGAAGCTCAAATAGGACAATTAGTTGAGTCTAACATGAGGAGAGAACTAGATCAACTACCGAACCTACCAATTTCAAATAACCCACCTAATGACTACCAACCACCTGGATTAAATTATCAATCTAATGTTTCATCTAAGAATCTTCAATTTGAGAATACCAAAGTAATTCCTGAACTTAAAAGCTATAGGATTCTTATGGACCCATACCAAGACCAGGTGAGAGAGGCTAGTACTGATGCTAGCCAAAATGAAAATTTAGAGGAACTGGTTAGTACTGAGACTAACCACATAGAAGAACCCAAGCCAGGAATTAGTACTGATGCTAGTTCCAGTTTAAATGAGATAGAAATAAGGGAAAAGAGAATAGATGATTTACCCGAGACTTATAAACCTAATGTCCTATTCCCTTCAACCCTAGAAGCTGGTTCTTCTTATAAAAATCAAAAGGCATGTAATGAAATGTCAATGGAGTTGTTTAAGCAGGATCACATTAATTTACCTCCAGAATTAAAATCGCCTTTAGTCACCATTCCAGCACCCATTGAATCAAACTTAACTCCTAAAACTCCATTCATGAGCATTTTAGAAGAACAAATAGGAGTAATTCTTAATAAACATGGGTCTGAGAATGGAATCATAAAATATATCCCTAAAATTAACAAGTGAATATATCAATAATGGGATTAAAAATCAAAATCAACTTTCTGAGATTGGCAATCCAAAACCATTGGAATTTGTCAATCCAATATTCGACACAGGATAGTGAGCTACATTGTGTCTGGCTGAAGACGGTAAACTTAGCGCTTGTTGGGAGGCAACCCAATATTTAGTTTTTATCTAATTTATCTTTTTAGTTTATTTTTTTAGGATAATTTGAATAAGTTGGAGGGAGAGCTCAAATTTTCAAAGGCATGTGCTGGACCAAAAATAAATAAAAAATAAATATATATATATATATATAATATATATATATATATATATATATATACTGAGTTAGGTGTATTCTTTCCATGTTTTTTATTACATCCTTTATTTTTTTCTCTTCTCCATTGAGGACAATGTCGATTAAGTTGGGGGGAGAGAAAAATAAAAATTTTAAAATTTTAAGTCCTTGAAAAAGTTAGTATTTAGTATTTAGATACCTGATTATGCTTAAGAATCGAATTAAACTAAGCATTTTTAAAAAAAAATTGATGCACAGATTAGAGAATCTATGAGATATTGAGGAATCAAGTATTAAGAAAATTCAATAAAGAGTTAAGTCTAGAACATAAAATTTTTTTTTTCTTGGAGCATTTCTAATTATTTCTACTAGCATCAAAGAAAAGTCTACTTTTTATAGGCTTGTGTAGGGTAACTATACATTTCTTCATATAAAAATTTATTTTAATAAAATAGTTTTCAAGTACTTCTCACTGAGTAACCGGGCCTCTTTGCCTAAGCAAGCATTGAGTTTCGCATCAAAAGGTGGGAAGGGCAAAGAAGCTCGTTGTAAAGCTAGTCTTAACTCGTAGCCTATTTGATTCGAGCTAGTAAGCCCGAGGGGTATTCTATACCTAGTGCCCTAAAGCCAACTGGTTTGGGAGTCATTGGCCCAAGACTCGCTACATGGATCAAATAGAAAGCTTAAGGAGTTAAGACACTCAATAGTGGTACAACGTTAAAAAAAAAAAAAAAAAAAAAAAAAAAAAAAAAAACATTGGTTTTCCACCGAGTAACCGGGTCCCGTTGCCTAAGTAAGCAATGATATTCGCATCAAAAAGTGGGCAATGTGAAAATAAAAATTAATAAATGAAGGATGGAAGTAGCAATACACCTGCCTATATGAAAGTTTAGACAAATCAGAGATAAAAGTGGAATAATTTAGAAAAAGTTCTGAAAAATTTAATGTTCTTTACTTAATTTTTCTATTGATAAGTATTAATACCCCAATGATATATCTCATTTAAGCTCTACTGAATATCAATGGCCATTTTGAAAATTGCTTAGGTAAAATTCGAAACTCTAAAGTTAAAAGGTATTTAAAACTAAATTCTTTCTTTACTCGAGGACGAGCAAAGCTTAAGTTGGGGGGTGTGATAAGCATCATAAATTTCATCAATAAAAGTATTAATTTATTAATTAATTTATATTAATTTTTAAGAATTATTAATCAATTTATATATAATTTTTAAAAAATTCATATTTTTATTAATTAAAAAATTAATTAAAAAATAATAAAAAATAATAAAAATTAAAAAATAAAATTTTATTATCAATAGAAAGAGCTCATTTTTCTGATCACAACGAAATAAATTTCAAGTAAAACGGAGCTAAAATGGAAAAAGATATGAATTTTTAAAAATATAAAATAAATAAAAATTAAATAAAAAAAGAAAATGGCTCAGCCGGCTCCGCAAGCCGAGCCACCAAGCCAAGCCAAGCCATCAAAGCCGACTCAGCCGTTGAAGCCATCAGCCGGTCCACGATCCAGGCGTGGACCGCCAGCTCAGCAAAATTCCGGCGAATCAGAGATTGCCACGTGGTGGACCTAGACCCCTTAAAGGGTCTACAGAAATTTATCGCGGCTCACAAGGGTAATTTAGTCTTTTCGTCCGACAACAGCGGCGCTGATTGGTTGCGGTGTGCGGTGCGGCCGGTCCACGCGGTCCATGGGAACAGTTATTGCGCGATCGGACGGATGTGGTTGTTTGCGGTCAGGATCGGACGGCTGTGGTTGCTTCCGAATTTTATTCAGATTACAAACATCACGCGGATCACCATCGGACGGCAGCGCTCGATCCAGGCGATGATCCGACGGTCCAGAATGCTGCCGGCGGTGATCAAGACTCCCGAAGCATGATTTGCGGCCAGATTTCCTCCGATCAAGCGCGATCCAACGGCCAGAATTTAATCCGACCCGATCTGAGCTTGATCTGCATCCGATTTTGATGATTTTTGGACCGTTGGATTCCTGTTGAATGACTGGATTTTATCAGATTTACCAGAGTCATATCAAAGCTATTTTGATTCAAATTTTATCCAAATTTCTTTGTATTTTGACGATTACAAAGGCTATTAGTCCCATATTGCCTTTAGAAAAAATATCCAGCCCTCCTAGCTCTATAAAAAGGACCCCAGGCCATCCAAAAATCAATATCTCCGATCAAGGTGAAGCTTTGGTACAGGGCGAAGCCAGGCTATGGGTTAAAGGCTGCTTCGAAGCAACGGGTGCCGAGAAGAAGAGCCGAGCTTCTACACCATCTTTCTGCCAATGCCGATCCAAGATCAGAGATCAGGCTATTTTATTTTATTATCTTTTTTTTAAATTTTATGTATTTAAATTCTAAAATTTTAATTAATAAAAATTTTATTTTTGCATTTTAATTTCTTGCTTTTTATTTTTATTGTAATTTAATTTTCATACTTTAATTATTACTTTTTATTTTATTGCAAGTAGATGCTAAGATCTAACTAATAGATCTTAGTACCAAGTTTAAATTTCTGCATCTTTTAATTTTTGCTTTTTATTTTTTGACTTCACTTTTGATCTCGAAACTCAAATTTTTTTCTTTTTCTTTTTTTTTTTTAAAAATCAAAGATTTCAAATCTAAAAACACTACCTTCCCTGTGGATTCGACCCGACTCACTACTATTTACGCATTTTCAATAATTTTAAGAAGTCGGATTAAACTGATAAACACGATGTCTTAACGACAACATCGCGTTCCTATCAGGAGGCTATCAAGATGCACGATGATAGCCAAAGTGCACTGTTACTTACTTAGAACTCTGTCTACCATGCAAGAACGAAACACATCAACATCAGGTATTATCGGATTAGAGAGCTTATGGAAGAAGGTGAAGTAAAATTGGTGAAAGTCCATACCAAGGAGAATTCAGTGGATGCACTAATAAATGTTCTTCCTCAGGACAGCTTTCGTAAATGCATGAAATTGATATGTCTGAGGGATAGGATAAACTTGTCTCAAGCCTTGGGGCACCAAGGTGGAGATTGAAAGGGCAAGTGTGGTGCTCTCAAGTCTTGAAAGACTGTGAAGGAGTCAAGGTGGTGGCTCTTGAAGGCTAGGATTGATCAGAGATGTATTAGCAAAGATAAAAAGGCTGGCACACTGTTGGACTGGCTCAAATATGCAGTCGAGCTGGCTATCTTAGATAGACAGAAGACATGGTTCAGAGAGATGTAGTCGAGCTGGCTTGACTTCTGATCGAGCCAGCTCGATGGTGGCCAATAGATCTGGATAGGTTTTCTATTTGGTCTTGGATTGGATCTAATCCAAGAGGTCCTAAGGCCTAGTATGAGAGGTCTTAAGGTGGCTAATTCATGTATTAGGTTAGATCTTTAGTTCAGTGGATGAGAGCATGCAAGACATGGGCTTACATGAGCTTGGATGAGTGTTTTCATGTATGGGTTAGTCGAGAAAAGTTTTTTAGGACTGAGTCATTTTGAATCAGGGTGCCTATATATATATGCTTGTCTATGTAGATTATGGATAAGAGAATGAATTAAATCCCTTTTCTTTCTGAAATCCTAGCTTTCTCTCTTTCTCACTCTGCCGCTGTCTCATCTTCTTATCATCTGATCTTTATCTTTCTTGCTATCATCTCCAACTTGCTTCCTCAGAGTTGGTAAAAGGAACAAGGGTTTCCATAGGTACGGGAATAAATCATAACAAGTGGTATCAGAGGCAGGTTATGTGGAAGGAGGAGAAGATGTCTGAAAGTTTAAGATTTTTAGGTGCTGTAAATTCAACAAGGTCCTATCAAGGTATTTCTCAAATTTCTTAGATCTGTGTTGCATTTTTCTTGGCTTGGATCTAGCCATGGGAAGCAACATGAAGGTTGATTTCGAGAAGTTCGATGGAAAAAAAAAACCTTTTCATGTGGAAAGTTCATATGGAAGATCTTCGAATTCAAGCTGAATTGGATCAGGCATTGGAAGAGAAGCCTAAAGGAATGTCAGATCGCCAGTGGACGTCTCTTGAAAAGAAGACCTGCTCTGTGATTATAGGATGCTTGTCGGATGCGGCACTCTATTCAATTTTAGAGGAGAGGATCCCAAGAGGCTTGTGATCGAAGTTGCAAATCATGTATATGGGTAAGAATACATATGTGCAACAAGTTGACGTTGAAGAAGAAACTGTATAGCCTTCGGATGTAGGAAGGCAGAGATGTCTTGGGATACATCCAGAAATTTGACAAGATGTGCAATAAGTTGCTGAATATTAAAGTGAAGATGGAGGAAGAAGATAAATTGTTGCTTTTGTTATGCTCGTTGCCCTCGTCTTATGATCCATTGGTAATGACACTGCTCTATGGTAAGGCGACCCTGGAGTATGAAGACATGATCTCGGTATTTCAAATAAATGAATAGTGGAAGAAGTTGACCAAGGAAGGTGTTCCCTAAGAGGGCTTGATCGTGGGGGAGAGACCTGAAAGATCAAAGAAGAGAGGCAAGTTAAGGGGAAGATCAAAATCCCAGAAGAGCAAGAACAAGAAGGAAGCTAGATGCTACAAGTGCAACAAGATCGGGCACATCAGGCATGATTGCTAGCAATGGAAGAACAAGAAGGAAGAAAAGAGTGGATCTGATGCACTTAGTATAGTGGCTGATAGTAAGGTGGAGGATGACCTCTTAGTTGTATCAAATAGTCACAAAAGGTACATAGATGTATAGACCCTGGATTCAACCTGTTCGCATCACTATACCTCAAATCAATCTTGGTTTGTCTCATACACCAAGATTGATGAGGGGAGTGTGATAGTTGATGATGATCACCCATGTAGAGTCGCTTGTATTAGAAACATCCGGATGAGGATGTTTGATGGAATGGTGCGGACTTTCACAAATATGAAGCACGTCCCAGATTTGAAGAAAAATCTCATGTCACTAGGTTATCTAGAGAGGAGCTGCTGCAGCTTTAGCAGTCATGCTAGGAGTGGAGTTCTCAATATCTCCAAAGGTGCTATGGTCGTGATGAGGGGTAGGAGGATGGAGAACAACCTCTACAAGTTGGTTGGATCTATAGTGATCGGGAAATCTAATGTAGCAGCAGCAGCGCAGGATCAGCAGGAGACTTACCAATTGTGGCACTACCGCTTAGGCCACATGGGTGACTGTGGGATGAAGGAGTTGAGCAAACATGGTTTGATTTTTGATCTAGATGGAGGTGTTATAGAGATATGTGAGCCATGCCGGATGGATAAATAGAGGAGAGTACAATTTGCTATCTGTTCAGCCCACAGTGCAGTCCCACTAGAGCTAGTTCATATTGATGTATGAGGACCGGCTCCATTTCCAACTAGAAATGGAGCGAGATACTTCTTGACCTTTATAGATGATTTCTCAAGGAAGGTATGGGTCTATTTCATGAAGGAGAAATCAAAAGTCTTCACTAGGTTTAAGGTATGGAATGCAAATGTGGAGAAGAAGATAGGTCAGAACTTAGAGTATCTATGGTCAAACAATAGTGGAGAATACATCAGCAAAGAGTTCCAAGACTTTTGTGAGGAGTGTGGTATCAAAAGGCACTTCTTGATAAAAGAAACTTCTCAACAAAATAGGATGGCTGAAAGAGTTAATAGAATCCTTTTAGAAAAGGCACGGTGCATGAGACTGCAGGCAGAACTTTCGAAGGCATTCTGAATTGATAAAATGGATGCAACCTATTATCTGGTGAATCAGTCATCTCATACAAAGTTAGATGGTGGTATTCTAGAGGAGATATGGTCTGAAAAAAAGATTGGGCTGAGCCATCTAAGGATTTTTAGGTGCACGATTTTTGTGCATATCGGTGCTGGTGAGCGGAGTAAGTTGGATGCTAGATCACGGAAGATGGTATTCTTATAATATCCATAAGGAGTTATGGGATACAGGCTATTGGATCCCTTGGAGAAGAAGGTTGTCATTAGTAGGGATGTCACCTTCGATAAAAATTTAGTTCTCCAAAGGCGAGATGGCATGAAGGAGCAGTAGGTGCAGCAGGAGGTCCAACAGAGTAGCGCTGGACAGTTAACATCTTACTCTATTTTGCTACTTGTAGGTGCATCAAGAGGACTTGGTATTCAAGTGGAGCACTCACCAGAAGTGTCTCCATAGGTGGAGAGAGCTCGGATGGGTATTGGAAGCCAGGAGGCCTAGCAGGAGCAAGTTGGACCTAGGATGGATATCGGGGTTGTGCTGCACAAGTCTAAAAGGAACATCAAGCAACCAGAATGATATGGCTTCGAAAATACACTGTCATATATCCTGTTGATAGCAAACGGGGACTCATACACCTATGAGGAGGATATGGATAGCCAGGATAGAGAGAGGTAGGTCCAAGCAATGTTCGAGGAGATGCAGGCTCTCCATAAGAATGAGACGTGGCATTTGGTGTACTTGCCACAAGGAAAGAAATCCATTAGTTGTAAGTGGGTTTACCAACACAAAGAGGGCCTTCAGAGCAAGGAGGCATCAGGTATAAGGCATGGTTAGCGGCCAAGGGATACTCCTAGAAGAAAGTTATCATTTTTAGTGAAGTATTTTCTCCTATCGTCAGGCATACTTCCATTAGAATGTTGTTGAGCATTATGGCAGCTCAGGACTTGGAGCGAGAGCAGATGGATGTCAAGATGGCATTCCTCCATGGGCACTTGGAGGAGATCATTTATATGGAGTAGCCACTAGGGTTTCAAGAGCCAAGAGCAAAAGGAAAGGTCTGTTTGTTGCAGAAATCATTGTACGGGATGAAGCAATCTCCAAGGCAATGGTACAAGCGATTTGACTCATATGTGAGAAGTATTGGACTTTCTAGGTGTGAGTATGATTCTTGTGTATATGTTAAATCTTTAGAAGATGAGTCTAGGGTGTTTCTACTCTTGTATGTGGATTGCATGCTTATAGCATGCAAGAGTAGAAAGGTTGTGCAAGAACTAAAGACCGCCTTATCTTAGAAGTTTGAGATGAAGGATTTGGGGCCTGCAAGAAAGATCTTAGGCATGAAAATCTTTAGAGATCGAGCTAAAAGGATGCTGCATTTATCTCAGAAAGGCTACATTAGTAAGATCTTGGAGTGGTTTGGGATGAAGGAAGCAAAACTGATGGAGCTGCCACTTGTCGGACACTTCAGACTCTCAAAGATGATGTCACCACAGACTGAGGTGGAGGCTCAGAAGATGGAGAGAATACCATATGCCTCTGGTATAGGAAGCTTAATATATGCCATGGTGTGTTGTAAACCAGATATCGCCGATGCAATGAGCCAGGTCAGTAGGTTCATGGCACAGCATAGTAATGAGCACTAGCAAGCACTGAAGTGGATCTTCAGGTACTTGGTGGGTACTGTAGGAGTTGGCATCTGCTATGGACAGCAAGATGGAGCTGAGGAACTCTCCGACGTGTCCAAGAAAGCTCGAGGGAAGATAAATAGGTTTGTGGATGTAGATTTCGATGGAGATATGGACACTCGATGGTCAATGATAGGCTTTATGTTTAGTCTATTTGGAGGTCCAGTCTTGTGGAGATCATGCTTGCAACCCATCATGGACTTATCTACATCTGAGGTGGAATACATAGGTATTATGAAGGCAGCAAAGGAGGCTCTATGGTTGAAAGGATTGGCATTGGAGATGGGTCTCATATAGGAGGCTATCAAGGTGCACTGCGATAGCTAGAGGGCACTGTTACTTGCTCAGAACTCTATCTACCATACAAGAATGAAACACATCGACATCAGGTACCATTGGATCAGAGAGCTTGTGGAAGAAGGTGAAGTAAAACTGACAAAAGTCCACACCAAGTAGAATCTAGTGGATGCACTAACAAATATTCTTCCTTGGGACAGCTTTCGTAAATATATGAAATCAATGTTCTAATGGATAGGATAAACTTTCCTCAAGCCTTGGGGCACCAAGGTGGAGATTGAAAAGGCAAGTGTAGTGCTCCCAAGTCTTGGAAGACCGTGAAGGAGTTAAGGTGGTGGCTCCTGAAGGCTAGGATTGGTCGGAGATGTATCAGTAAAGATAAAAAGGCTGGCACACGGTCGGGTTGGCTTGGAACGCAACTAAGCCTGCTCGATCTGAGATCGAGCTGGCTCAATCTGAGATCAAGCCGGCTCATCCCATATCCGAGTTGGCTATCTCAGGCAGATAGAAAATATGATTTGGAAAGACACAATCGAGCCAACTCGGCTTCTGATCGAGCTAGCTTGATAGTGGTGAACAGATCTAGATGGATTTTCTATTTGATCTTAGATTGGATCTAATCCAAGGGATCTTAAGACCTAGTATGAGAGGTCTTAAGATGGCTAATTCATGTATTGGGATAGATCTTTAGTCCAGGGGATGAGAGCATGCAAGACATGGGTTTACATAGGCTTAGGTGAGTGTTTTCATGTATGGGTTAGTTGAAGAAAGTTTTTTAGGACTGGGTCATATTGACTCAGGGTGTCTATATATACTTGTATATGTAGATTACAGGTAAGAGAATGAATTAAATTCCTTTTCTCCCTGAAATCCTAGCTTTCTCTCTTTCTCACTCTGCCATCATCTTATCTTCTTATCATCAGATCTTTATTTTTCTTGCTATCATCTCCAACTTGCTTTCTCAGAGTTGATAGAAGGTACAAGGGTTTCCATAGGTCTGAAAATAATTCATAACACAGCCAACTCATATGTTACACAATGATCTACGCTCGATATTGCTATCATCTGACTAATAGAATATCATTTGGTCGTGAATAATTTTAAAGAGTAAATAATGAATCCTTCATTATTGACTTAAAATAGTCTTAAGGACTTCATCACAATATAGGAGTTTATTAGAAAATGTTCACAATATGATGTAAAGCCCAAAATAACTTTTATTCATTTATAATTCATGTATGCCAAACAACCTCTGATCACAGAACATGCCTACTTCTCCAGGAACATTCACTGACGATCTGACATCCCTTGAGGCTTCGCCTCCAATGCAAGATCGAAATCTAGTTGCACCAAAAGATTTTTTACCCAAACTTTTCATATAGAAAAATTTTTCTTCCCATCAAGCTTCTCAAAATCCACTCTCATGTTTCTACCCATGGCTAGATCCAAGCCAAAAATACAATAAAACACCAAGAGTTTTGAGAAATACCTTGATAGGAAACTTTGCTAAAATTTTTGTGCGACACCATTTTTGAAACACCTTCATTTCCTAATCCTCTGAGGATTAGGTGGGCTCAAAATCAAAATAGTAAAGGCATGATCAAGCTAGGAACCTACTATTTTAATTCCTATAATTAATGGTACTCAGTGTGAAGAACCAGCAACTCAAAGATGGGACGTTCAGAACCCTCTGTAGTAGATTTCAGCACCTGAAGATCTTCAACTTTTGGTGTCTCCTTCCTTCTCCATGCAACTTGGGCTTTGATATCAATTGTTAGGATCTTCCTTAACTTTCCCTTCGAGTGTGGCTCGCTAGAAACCACCAATAAGGGCTATGGAGATGCAGAAACACCAAGAATTTGCTGCTGAAAATTCTAGATGGATTTCTAGACAGTAGATTTATAGATCTCCTTCTCCTTGTTCTCAAACCTTATAGGATTGATGTGGGATGCCTCCTAGACCTCTAGGACTCCTTGGAGATCTGAAACAACACTAGCAACTAGGTTTCGGGCATCTCTAATGTCCCAGAACAATCAGGAGATCAGGTTTGTGGCTGCAAGGTTGTCTTCTCTTATTCCAAGTAGGTGATGGTGATTGGCAGCACAAAGGAGATTTCTTCCTTCACTTGGGTGGCACCTAGGGTTTGGAGAGAGATCCTAGAAAGTGGAAGAGAGAGAGAAGAGGGAGAGAGGAGGCTAGGGTTTAGGGAGAAAAGGATTTCTTCATTTCTTGTATCATAAACTATATATATAATGTAAATATAGACATCCTAAGTCAACGTGACTCAGCCCCAAAACTCGAGATTAAGCTCACCCCAAGTCCATGTACATCCATGACTTAACCCAATCTTACATCCTTGGACTCAAATCTAGTCCAAATATAAATTAGCCCCTTGAAGCCCAAATACCCTAAATCTCAAGACCCGTGGAAGGCCAAACCTCCACCCTAGGACTAAACTTTTCCTATCCCTAGGACCCAAACTGGTCCTAGACTCTATGAGCCAACTCCATGGCTCATCTTTTGGCCTCCCAAGGGTTGGGAGCACCACATATAACCCTATAGTTAGCTCCTAACTAGGACGGTCCATAACAAGGTGAAGTCATGTGACCCAAGACCTACTGGCTTTGACACCTAGATGGGACCTCGGTGCCTCGAACTTGAAACTCTTGAAATTTATGAATCTACTATCAATAGTGCAACCGTCATTTCCTACAAATTCACTAATGAAAGTTTCCCATGCTCTCCTCCATGTCCTACAAGTCTGTGCCTCATGTGGAAATGCCCAACTTGGATAGTGCCTACCATCAACCTCAATAGCTAAAGAGAATTGCTCCTCGTATCAAAATGATCGAGCTCGATACCTTGGCTAACTAAAAGCCAGGGATAAATTTTAAAAGTACCCTTGAAGAATCACTCTTTGTATTGAAATGAGTCGAGTTCAAGACCTCGGCCAACTGAGAAGCAAGGGATAATTCCTTAAGAGAACCCTTGAAGAATCGCTCCTCATACCAAAACAAATTAAGCTCAAAAACTCAACCAATCAAGAAGCAAGGGCTAACCCCTTAAGAGGACCCTCAAAGAATCACTCGTACCGAAATAAGTCAAGCTCAAGATCTCAGCCAACCGAGAAGTGAGGGATAACCGCTTAAGAGGACCCTCTAAGTTGTGCTCCTTGCACGAAAATGGGTCAAGCATAATTTCATCTTGGCTAACCAAGGAAAGAAAGAATCTAGCCAAAACCTGAGGCATATGTTTTGAGCAAAAAACTATTCTAGTGTAGAGGTCGGATGGGAAAGAGAGGCATGCCCTATTAAAGTAAACATGCCAAAGATAGATGACAGGAAGCCAAAATCAAGTACTTCAAAGAAACCTACTCTATTGTGCCAACTAGAAAGGGGAAAAATAGATTAGGCAATAGACCGAACTCAGATACTTGGGAAAATTCCCTTAAACTTATGCCTTGCTTCATCTAATATTTTGCTATGGGGCCAACTCGACGGACTACTAATAAGCTTGACTAAGCCAAAAATATATAGTGCTTGCCTCGGCCTAAATATGAGGTAAAGCACTTGAAAAATTTATTAATTCCATAAGATCGACTCAATCTAGTAGATCGACATGTTAGTTTAAATAAAAAAGCAAACAAAATATGAAAGTTGAACACAAGAATCTCAAAAAGAAGTTTCTATGTCATTACTATTGAAAAGTACAAATGGTTGGTCAAACTAACTACAAAATAAGCTCAATTATACATAACAAGGGTTACATAAAAAGAAAATAAATGCCTAAGATCTAGTCCTTGGCTTGGGGAGTGGAGTCCCAAGTTGGTGCTATGGCATCCTCGATAATGGCCCCCAACTCCTTGACATAGAAGGCCGCAAAATGACCATCAGGGAGGGAGAAGCTTGGTGTGGCTTTCATCCACTAGAAAGCCAAAGTCAAGGTTTGGGAAAAGCTTGCCAACCCTGGTTCTATAGTCGAAGAAGCCTAAGACATAGGACTTCACCATGAACTCTGCCTTCTCCTCAGCAAGCAGGTCTAAGGTCTAGAAATCCTCTACTACCTTTAAAGCCTTCTCCTCAATGGCCCGCTGCTTCTCGTCTAGCTGACGAGCTGCCTTGGTAGCCTCAGCTTCAGTGTAGGCGGCCTTAAACTCAGCCATCTTGGCCTTCTCCTCAGTAGCTTTGATCAACTCTTTGAGCTACCAAAATTCTGCCCCAACGTTGGCTAGATCGAGCTGTGCTTTCTTCTCCACCCTCTTTGCTTGGACAGCCCACTCCTTAGCCACATCAGCCTTTTTATGGACCTCAGCCACCTCTGACCTCACCTTCTTGTAGGACCCCATAAAGAAGTCCAAGTGATAAGTGTGCTAAAATTAGACGAGGAGGAAGAGTTAGATGAAGAAAAGAGAAAAGCAAAGAAAAAAGTTCTATAATACTTACATGGATGAATAAGTCGAAGGCATTGGAGTAGCGGAGGTTGAGGCCCATCTCCTCAAGTTTCCTCTAGTTGGGGGTAGGATGATGCTATTGAAGAGGTACTGTGAAACCTAGTGACTCCAATGTGGACTTAGACAATGGCTGAATAGTTGAGATACACAACCCCTACTCGGCCTCGGCAGGGGTGGGTGTTGGACCAGAGTTGGATGCACCAGCTTGGGGGATGTTCTCTAGGATGACCGCTCACCTCGAGGGGCCGCCAATGATGAAGCTCATGGTGATAATGCTACCTATGGAGGAGGAACCTAAAGAAAAAATTCCAGTTTCCCAGGTCAGGTTCGTTCAGATCTGATTGGATCAAGGGAGATATTTCAAAAATTTTTTCTTTTGAATCTAGATCAGATCTGAGATATTTCAAATTTAATTTTATAGATCTAATAAAATAAAATAAAAATAAATTAAATCTAATTTAATTTTGTACCTATTGTTGGATAATCAGATTACCTTGTGATGATCCTGCTGATTGTCTGAGATTTTGGATCTAGCCATGCAAGTGCCTGGCCTCTACCAGTATCCACTCGGACTGGATCTGGAGATCTTCTTCTTTTTTATCATCTCTTTAAAAATTAGATCTAGATCTGATTTGGAGGATCTTCAAAACTTCTTTTGAAGATCTGGAATCATCTCTTGCAGCAGTGCTGCCTTCTTCCTTTCTCATCACCTTTCTCTTGCCTGGATCGCACCAAACTGATGCTCAAATTCCCTTAGGTGTGGAGAGGAGAGATAGGACCTGAAGATGGCATGGAGGAGGGAGAGGGGCAGCCTTGTGGTGTGGGCTATTGGAGATCTTCATCAAAGTTAGGTGCAGACAGGGATTTTATAGATCCTACTCTGCCATATAGTGCCACATCATCTTGGCCAATCACGTTGCTTCATGCAATTAGATCTAAATCTGATTGGTAGGATGACATCACCTAATCCAATCAGATAAGAGCCCCTCTTAATCATCCTTAGATGGCTCCTAAGATTGGTTAAAGTCTATTCCTTGGCACAACCTAAGTAGGAACCCCAAAGTAATTGGAGTTCCATCTGTATGGGACTTCAGGCACCTCTATCCATGAGCGCACGCCTCCCTAGCCATGCACCCCTAGTCCACCTACTATTTAGTAGATTGACTAGTCCAAAATAAATCTCCTATGGATATATGACACATGGGCAGATGTCTAAGTATCAAAGGTCAACGTTTGACCAAAATCAAAAGATAAGAATTAGTAGGTGATGAAAAATGGTAAGTATTGTCTCAAATTTATCTCATAAATTAGGACAACCCTTTTCTAATTTGAACAAGTTTTGATTAGACCAAGTAAAGGTATCTGAGTAAGCACAAACTCATTTGGCTCAGTTGAGACAACTTTTAATGATTGTAGAAGGAGAACGTTAGGTTCAATCATGTGCTAGCATGATTTTCTTGAACCTAATTGAATGTAATTCAAATCAATTGAACTGGATTAGTCCAATTGATGATATCTAGATCCAAACCCTTATTTGTGTGATCCAGTTAGTTTCAGTTCTATATGGTAATGTGATATGTCGCGATCTCTATCATTGACATCATCAAAACACCTTTCGATGGATCAGAACTTTTCTGATTCAGACAACTAGAATGATCGATCATCCAAATCATTCTAATTGCTCCCAAAATCCAGCAGTGACACCTAGCAGTATATGGTGGCAACCCATCAAATCTAAAAATAAACCTCTCGGTGCAGCTACCTGTGTGATTAAGTTCTTCTATCTTGAGCCCCGATCAAATTCGGGTTAAGGTGAACTAGTCAAACTCTAATTTTTGTCATATGATTTAATCATTTGATTCAAGTTCGATGTAAAAATCTTAATAAAAATTCTTCCTATTATTTCACTCTACCATGGTCATGGGCTTATGGACTTGATTCTCATGATCATCATACAGCTGCTCCTCATCTACTGAGATAGATAGATTCCCTCTTGGTGCAATCCAATTCCTATAATGAACATGCTATAGCCAACATACACCTCAGAATTTCGAATGGCTAGAAGACCGAGTTATGGTGTAGTCAAACTATAATACTCTCAAGGTAAACTACCGATGCACCACAAATCAAAGAACCAGACACACCACTGCAGCTTTGAGCTAGTCATTGATGAGAAGGTAGACTTTCTAATGACTGCTCAAGGTGGTCATGCTCGGTGCCCTCGTTCTCTAACGAGTACCTGTACTCTCACTTCGGTGTCTCTACACTATAGACTCAAGACTCATCTACTATAAAGAAATGATTGTACACCAACCTTCTGGATCAATCACCATCCTCATGATGATCCTACGGTTAGAAGCATTTTATGAGTTAATAATGAAAATTCTTATCTTAAATTTTCAACTCTTAAAAATAAGAATTATCATTATCATTAACTCAATGGATGTATCATAGACACTAAATAAATACTTATGATAGAAAATAATCTATTTTATTATTTATAGTTAAAATTATAATTTTGCCCCTAGAAGTGTATTACAAGTGTCAGCCAATTCTGGCTTCTAGGACACACATATCTAACAGAACCTGCACTAGGCTGACCTCCACAATGTTGGGGTCATCCGATGGTCTCCTCAGGGTTGCTTGCTTGCTTGGACCTCTGGTGGAGCTTAGGGTAGGCTGACTCGCAATAGGCTCGAGATGAGCCCTCTTTGTTGGCTCCTTAATGGTGCTTGTCTTCTTCTTCCTCTTTAGCACTATGTGGGCAACAAACTCCTGCTTGTTTGACGACATCTCCACAAGAAAGACAGACAAAAGTTAGTGAATTGGCTAGTCAAGTAAAAGAAAAGAAACTATATGTTGGGAGGCTCGCCTTAGGGGTCGGTGGGGTTGAGACCGACATTAAACAACATCTACTTAGACAGAAGCTCCTTGAGTAGAGGAGTTGCTTGCCCGAGCAGAGTCTTCAAAGCTTGGTGGTTGATGTCCATCAGCCCTAGAGTTTGGTTCATCAATTTTCAGGGCCAACCCCATGATGTAGTGAAGCCCCAGTCCTCCTGCTTGGATGAAACAAAGAAAAGACGCTCCATCCATTAATAGAAGAAGGAGCATCTTAGATGAGACATCATTGTTGACCTAATGAATGATTTTGATGAATACAAAATCTTTGACTATATAATGGAACTAATGATTTGTTGAGATATATGTTGAGAAAGTATAAAGAAGCTAAAATTATTCTAAGAATGCCCAAGTAATTGCTAATATTTGAGGTCAAGGAAAGCATGTTTGGGAAGCTACATTATGAGAAAAGTAATGGTTGAAGTCAATGGTCGATCCCAAATTTTCAAAGAGATGACTCTGGCATACAAGATTTCAAGTGGCATAGGATTATGAGTCAATCCCAAGTTCTATAAGTTGACTTTCTCAAAATAAGATAGAAAACTACATTTTTTAGCTTAACTCTTGAGCTGACTCCTTCAGACTATTAGTTGAATGCTAATAAACTTTTTGAGTCAACCCTAAGTTAGCCGAGTTGACTCTCTCAAACAAGTCAAAGAGGTGCCAAAATGGATATGATCCCATGTCAACCCCAAGCTAGTTTAAGTCGACCCCAAGTTGATTCGAATCAATTCTACTATATTTGACAGCTTCAATGACTAGTTCTGCAGAAATTGCAAAAATATGTAGAAAGCTTTCAAGGACTAGTTCTAGCCTTCTAACAAGCAGAATTCTATTTTTGAACCTTCTAAAAGCCTTAAATGCATACCAAACACATTGAAGAAGGAAAAGCAGAAGGAAAACAATAAGAAAAACCTAGATACATTGAGTATTCATTGAAGAGGGGTCATTCACTTCCCAACCACAAGACTATTGAGATTTTAGAGATTTCAAAGAAGAAAAAGAGAATTAATTGTCAAACTTCCTTAACAACATTCTCTTGAACTTCAACAACATTTTCATTTATTTTTTAGGAGTCCTTTCTTCTGTTGTTTGTACTTGCTTAATTTTATATTATAACAAGTTTCAATTGGGATTGAAACTTGAGGTAAAGGTCAATCCAAGTCTTGAATTGAATTGTATCTTCTATATAGGCTTAGGAGTGGCTTGGGAGAGTAGTTTTGGTTGATTTTTATTGACAAAATTAATAGGATTTGATTGTGAGCCTGAAAAAAACAATCAAAGTATAATCTTAGAGGGATTATAGTGGAATTCCTAAAAGAGTTCTTAGTGAATGGATGTAGGTGTTATGTTTGGCACTGAACTACTATAAAACTTTATTTTTTTTGTGTGCTTTTGCTAATTTCTATTTTACTCCCATTTGCATCTGCATACTCATAGTTTCTATTTATTACTTTCACTGCACATTCACTTTGCATATCTTAGATTTAGTACATATTTTCTTTAGTTTTTGAAAAGTCCAATTCACCCCCCCCCCCTCTTGAGTTGTCTATTTGGGCAAATGTCATCCTTTTCTAAGAGAAATATACCACCAATCCTTTTCTATTGGATGCTTTTTCAAAGTGAAGCAAACTCGGAAAAGAGTTAAGGATGATCAATGAGACAATAAAATAAAAGAAAATGAGATCCAAAGAGAAAAAGAAAGAGCAAGAGATAGGGGAGGAGCTCGAATCCTAACCTAAGGAGACCAAATGCTGAACAGATAGACAAACCAAGAGAGGAGGAGGGGATGAATCAGATTTTTCAAAAATTAAAAGCAAGTATATGATGAAATTAAACTATGCAAGGTGAAGATGTAGTGTAAACAATGAATTAAACTAAAATATGAGAATGCAAATGAGAGCAATAAGAAAAGTAGTAAAGGCACATATAAATATAAGATTTATAGTAGTTCGGTATCAAAATCAGTACCAACATCCACTCCCTAAGCAAACTCTTAGGAATTCCACTATAATCTCTCTGAGATTACAGCATAATTACTTTTTTTTTGTGCAATCAAAATCTAGTTAATTTTCTCAATCGAAATAAATCAAAACCATTTCCTCAAGCCACTCCTAGACTTGTACAAAGATACAATCCAATTCAAGGCTTGGATTAGTTTTTCTCCAAGTTTTAATCACAATTGAAACTTGCTGCCACAATAAGTAAGAAAGAGAATATGAATACAAGAAGAAAGATTCTAAAGAGCAAGCAAAAATGTTATTGAAGCTTGCAAGAATGTAGTTGAGGAAGCTTGACAATAAATACTCTTTTCTTAACACCTTCTAAATCTTAAGAGTTCGGTGATTGAAATTTGATTGCTCACTTTTAAATGAACTCTCAAAGTACTTGGGTTTTCTCTTTATTTTCCTCCTCCACCTTCAATGTGTTTAGTTGGCATTTAAGGCTCTTAGAAGGTCCAAAAATAGCTTTTAGTGCATTAGAAACCCAGAACTAGCCATTGGGAGCTTCCTACATATTTTTGTAACTTCTATAAAACTAGCCGTTAAAGTTGTAAGATGAAGTTGAGTCAACTTAGATCAACTTGAGATTGACTCAAGGTTGCTTAGAGTCGACTCGTGGTCCAAACTAAGAAATATAGCTCTCTATCTTATCTAAGAGAGATGACTCGCAAAACCTTAGGGTCGACTCATATTTCTTTACTACTTGAGTTTTGCATGTCAGAGTAGTATCTTCGAATTTTAGGATTGACTCTTGGCTTCTATCATCATGTTTCTCATAATGTAGCTTCCCATCTTGGCTTTTTCTAGCTTTCAACTCTAGCAGTTACTTAGACATTTTTGAAATGATTTTGGTTTTCTAAAACTTTGTAACATACACTTCAACAAATAATTAGTACCATCATATACTAAAATATTTTGTATTCATTAAATCATTCTTTGGATCAACAATCTTTCTCTTTTTGATGATAACAAAACAATGAGTATAAGCAAATGATGATCTCAATATAAATAATGTAAGCATATTAGTGAAGGAAAAATAGGTTTTTCTGCCATAGGATGCATCTGATCGGATCAGATTTGCAATGGAATAATTTTTAAAAATTTTCTATGATCTGATCAGATTTGAGAGTTCTCGGATCTAATTAGATTGATCTAAAATTAAAAATAAAATAAAAATAAAAATAGTGATAACAGTTATCATCTGATCGGATAAATCATTTATCCATTGTGAAGATCTGACGATTGATCCAAGATTTTGATTGAGCCGCACATGCGCCCGACCTCTATCGGTATCCACTCAGATCAGATCTAGAAGTCTCCTCCTTTTGGATTTGATCTCCAAAGATCAGATCTGATGTCTTCCCATAGAACCTTCAAAACAATCTCCAAAGGCTGCGCATTCATCTCACGAACACCATCGTCTCTCGCTGATCTTCATGTCAATGGGACTTAATCTTTGCTCGTAGGTTTTGCCCAACTCTTAGGTACTACTATAAAAAAGAGCTATGGTAGTGGTTCGTAACCACTATCATAGCCCAAAAAATCGCTACCATAGCTTATGGTAGTGATTTTCTAACCGTTGCTACCGTGGTCGTCACCGTAGCTCTTTGACAGCATTTATTGCAGTGGTTGTTTAAATCGCTGCCATAGATGGTCTATTACAGTGGTTTATAAATCACTGCAATATATCGACCTATAGTAGTAGTTATATAACTACTGCCATAGGTTATCTATAGCAGCGGTTACATAACCGCTGCCATAAGTAATCTACAGTTGTGATTTCTTAACCGCTGCCATAGTCTAATGCAGTGATTGACACCGTTAACACCACAGATCTATGACAACAGTTGGCATGAATATGACAGCGATTATAAAATCATTATCATAGATCTTTTTATAATTAAAAAAATTAAAATTTTTATTTTTTATATATTTTACCTAATAAATATAGATATATAACATAAGAAAATATAATAAACACAAAAATTATTCTAAAATGCTAAAATTTTATTATCGAATAAAATTTATTATAATATTTTTTAAAAAAATAAAATACATAAAAAATCTCCTAAATCTACATTATCGAAGCTGAAGCTGGAGCCAAAGTCGGAGCTGGAGCAGGTGCTGGAGCCGAAGTCGGAGCTAGAGCTGGAATGTCGGCCAACATATCCTCAAAGCTCATGACTCCAAAATGCATGCTGAGGTGGATGGAGTATGCTTCGACCACTCCTCAGATGCTGAACTATGCATAACCCATCGAGGGGTAGCGGCGAAAACTAGATGGTATTTCGGTGCCATCGTGACCTGCAACATTAATGAACATTAATCAATATAACATGCTGAACAATAATATTAGTATAGCATTAATAAATAGTCTTTAATATTTATACCAAATGGAGGTTCTCTTAGTGGCTGGCATGGCATGGCCTACCGGCATGGCACGATCTATCGATATGGCACATATTTTTCTTAAGCTTTCAAAGATCAGAAGAAAAAAAGCTCTTTGACCAAAATAAGAAAGAAATAAAAAAAAATTTAAATAAAAACTAATAATTAGACTCTAATAATTTATACCAGAATGTTGAAGTCATCGCCTAGTGGCATCTACAATATGGACATTACCATCGCTCCTAACAAATGTGTCTGGGACCTCAACAGTACCAGGTAAGTTTTATCCTAGAGGAGTGCTTTGCATGCATGATCCAACATCATCATCAACTTTGGTATCATCAAAAATATGCCTAGGCACCATCCTCGCAATAACACTCCATTGAGGCTCCAAGGAATCACTAACATAGAAGACTTGACTAGCTTGGGAGGCAAGTATATACGGTTCTTCAGTGCGGAGATGGCGTTGCATGTTAACGAGAGTAAAATCACACTCATCAATCTTCATCCCAGACTGTGAGAAGGTGTTAAATCAATCGTACTTCATCAACATGATCCTTCTTTTAGAATAATAGTCTAAGATGACTATCTTCTCCACCATGCCATAATAGTTCAAATCCTCCGTACGAGACTATGAATCCTTTGAGCTAGCATAACACCTAGTGGTGGTGCTTAACATGATGCCACTATTTTGTGTTGCCATATTTATGATTCTACTATGAATATTAAACCTGTAACCATTAATGACAAGCTGTTTATACTCACGCACGATATGATTAGGGCCCATTGAAAGAGCATGCACTTCAGGGCTCACATCACTAAGCGACAATCTCTACACCTAATTAAGGAGATGACACCTAATTAGTAAACATGTTCTAATAAGTTATACCAGGCAAGAATATGTAATCGCTTACATGATCTTTGAACCATTTAGAAAATTTGTTGCTATGCATTTTCTCTTTCTTCCGCATACTTAGGGCGCCATATTTTACTCTTATGACCTCGTATTTGCTACATGCATAAAGAATAAATTTAGATATAATTAGATATTTTTTTCTAATTATTATGAAATAAATAATATTGAGTGACTTATCTTATGTACGGCTCAATGACATCACAGTTGAAGAGCACGTAGCGGTGTGCCTTATCTCTTTCCTCAATGCTCAAATTAGTGAGGTGGTATGAAGTGGAAAGTCCACCTGACTATGGAATGGACTCAAATGCAAGCTCAATTGGCTCATATTGATCATCTTGATTTGTCATTGGCTGATTACGACATGTCTCAAGCTTGTTTAAGTATATGGTATAAAAATCCATACATTCTTGATTCAAATAACCTTCTGCTATAGATCCTTCTGGGCGATTCATATTTCTTACATAAGATTTCAGAGTTTGAATATTTCTCTCAGTAGGATACATCCATCGATAGAATACTGGGCCTCCAAGTGCAACTTCCCCCGTAAGGTGCATGGTGAGATACATCATAATCGTGAAAAATGATGGTGAAAATATCTTCTCTAGATTACATAATATAGTCACTGCCCTTACCTTCATTTTCTTCACGTATTTCTTAAGCAACCTCTTTGCATAAATATCTCTGTAAAAGTTGCAAAGACGAATAATCGCCATTCTAACATTTTTTGGCAACACACGGCAAATAGCTATTAAGATCAATTCCTACATCAGTATATGATAATCATGAGTCTTCAATCCCCTAAGTTTGACATCCTTACTATTCACATGCTTTGATATGTTGCTTGAGTATCCATCTAGGACTTTTATGTTCTCCAATGCATGAAGAAATGTGGACCATTCAGAAGCATTCATAACATAGCATGCATGAGGAAGTCTCCACTATTTTTCCTCTGTCGACTCTGGATGGAGTGATCTTCTAATACCCCATTCTCTCAAGTCAAGTCAGAAATTCAAGTCATCCTTGTTCTTATCCTTGATATTCAAGATTGTTGTCAAAAGGAGCTTGCACACATTCTTTTCAATATGCATTATATCTAAGCAATGGCGCAATAAGTTTATCTTCTAATGTGGCAAGTCAAAGAAGATGCTCTTTTTCCTCCAATTAAAATGTGTGTCATCTTTCTTTGATTGATGCTTTCTTTTTTCATCACCAATCAGATCATCATTCTCAAATTCAACACTGAGACCATCCAACTCTCTAAGTACTTCACTCTCAGACACTCGGTTAGTCTCCTTACCTTCTTAAAGAAGAACAAAGTAGATGATGGTGGCACCTTAGGGCTTAAAGTTGGAATCTTAGAGAGACATATCAAATTCTATTCACTCAGAAGCCAAGCCAGCTTCATGCCTGAGACAGCTGGCTCCATGCCTGAGACATCCGGCTCAGATCCTCCACCAATCGGCTCAATCATGGCCTGAGCCAGCTTGGCTGTGTGCCATCCCCTCAATCACTTCCTCTCTCCCTCTCTCAATCTCTCTCGTTGGTGACGGCGGCAAAGCCGAACTCCATCCTCCCAACTTTTTCATCTTTCGATCTTCCTCTCTCCCTCTCTCGATCTCCCTCGCTAGCGAGGCCGGACCCCATCCCCCCCTCTCTCACTCTCTCGATCTTCCTCATCTACAAGGCTGGACCCCATCCCTTCTAGTGATGCCGGCAAGGCTGGACCCCCTCCCTCCCTCTCTGACTCTCTCGATATCCCACTCTCCCTCTTCCCATCTCCCTCGTCGACGAGGTCAGACCCCCTCCCTCCTAATGATGGCGGTGAGGTCGGATCCCTCTCTTCCTCTCTCAAGTATAGACCCATCGGATATTTGGGTTCGGATCTAGTATCAGTAATTAAAATTGGATCTAGATCTAAATATCCAGATTCTAATCTGAATCTAATCCATTGATAAATCTAGTCCACAGCCACCAACATGGCACTGCCCAAGGCTACCGCCATGGCACAACCCAAAAACTATGGCATGCAAATAATTATAATATTTATAATATTTATTATAAATATTTTATAAATTATTATAAATATATATGATTAATAAATAATATTATAAAGTTTTGAAAAAATTATATCCATGGCTATAGAGAGTAGATCGCATCAAAAGCTTCGAAGGTTGCCAGCGACGATACTAGAGGAGGACGACAATACTAGAAGTAACCTATGAAATAAAAATAAGATAGTGAGATAGAGAAGAGAGAAAAGAGGAAAGAGAGAGAAAGCGCGGCCGGGATGGGGCCAAGGGGAGGGGGCATTGACGAGGAGCTGAAGGAGGCTTCGCACTTGATCGGGAGAGGGTCAGAATGGTGGTGTGGGGGGGGTTTCATGGGGGCCGAAGGAGGGTGGGGGGGGGCTCACCGAAGGGGGGTTTGGTTTCGCATCGGGTCGGAGGAGTATAGACTGTGGGGAAGGGTTCACAGGGTCGATGGAGGGTCGAGGTGGATGGGTTTGTCGGGGGGATTTCACAAGGAGTCAAGGAGGGTCGGATTTGGGGTTCGCTGGGGGCCGAGGAGAGTCGGATGGGGGGCGAGGGGGATGGGGTTTCGTAGGATCGAGCAAGGGTGGAGGGGGTTCATGGAGGGGATTTTCATGGGATCCAAGGAGGATCGGATGGGGGTTCGTCAGAGGGAGGGTTTCACTGGGATCGAGGGAGGATCAGATGTGAGGGGTGGGGGTCTCGGGTGGGGTGGGTGGGGGGGAGGGTGGTCGGGGATGGGGGCCAGAGAGGGAGGGGAAGGAGGGGCGATGTCAACCGGGGGGAGGATGGGTGATGCCGGCTAAGGGGGAGGAGGGGCGACGTCGGTCGGGGGGGAAGAAGCCTCACCGACGATGAAGAGGAGGGAAAGAGATAGAGATCGAGCGTGCACGGAAGGAAAGAAAAAAATTGAGGATTTTTAATCTAACTACGACAGTGATTATCGAATCGCTTCCATAAATCTATGACAATGGCTATCCAAAACTGCTGCCATAGATCTACGGTAGTAGTTCTATAACCGCTACTATAGATTTATAGTAGCAGTTTTTGATAACCACTGCCATAGATTGAAAATATTTTTTTCTTATTTTTTTTAAATATTATATAATTTTAAAATTTAATATCCATCTTCACCATTCATTATCTAAATAATTATCATTAGAGTGTCGTCGTAAAAGATCGCCTCGATCCAATGGCCCTAGCTTCATCGATAAAAAAAAATTGATTTCAACGATCATAAATGATGATGCGATGATCTGATAGATGGAGACCTTCAATGAATCCAAAAACCTGCAACGATGATCTCGATGATGTTTGTAGCATACTATCAAAGTTTCACTTCAATCGAATATCATTATCATGATCAATTTAGTACAGAATAATTTCGACTATTAAATTAGAAACAAGCGATCAAAGGATTAAACCGCATTCGATTATGAGAAAATTTTTTAGTTAAATTATTTTTATTATAATTTTAAATATTTTATATGATGATGATAGTAAAATTTAAATTATTTTTATATAAACTATTCATCTTAAGCAGATATTGCAAAAGTACGAGCATAACAACCAGTGAAGTTTTAGAATGGTTATCAGGAGACGTATAATTTTAGTTCATTCTTCATCTCATGAGTTGAATTTTATAATCACCATCATAAAAAATGATTAAATTAGTAGCCAAGATCATTAATAAAAAAATTATCTCATAATCGGATACCGTTTGATCCTTTGATCACTCATTTATTATTTAACGATCGAAACTAATCTATACTAAATTGATCAAGATAACGATATCTGATTAAAGTAAAACTTTGATAGTACGCTACAAACATCATCAAAATTATCGTTGCAGATTTTTGGATCCATTGGAGGTCTTCATCTATCAGATCATCGCATCATCATTCGTGATCGTCGAAATCAAATTTTTCTGATCGACGAAGCTAGGGCCATCGGATCTAGGCGATCTTTTGCGATGACACTCTAATGATAATTATTTAGATAATGAATGGTAAAGATGGATATTAAATTTTAAAATTATATAATATTTAAAAAAATATATATATATGGTAGCGGTTATAATTAATCATTGCCATAAATCAGCTTATGGCAGCGGTTCCTAATAATCGCTGCTATAGGTTTGACTTATGGCAGTGGTTACAATGAACCACTACTATAGGTCGACCTATAGCAGCTATTTTTAGGAACCGCTGCTATAGATCCGACCTACGATAGCGATTTTCGATAACCACTGCTATATGTTGGACCTATAGCAGCGGTTACATAAACCGCCGCTATAGGTCCGACCTATGGTAGCGGTTAACAAAAACCACTATTGTAGGAGCTATGGCAGCTGTTTCGAAAACAACTGTCATAGTATGTACTATCATAGGCCATTTTTGTAGTAGTGAGGCATGGAGAAGAGGGAGGGATCAGATGAGGAAGGTGTGGAGATGAATATTTTGGCAGAACTTCACTATAGAGAAATCGGGATACACAACAGCTTGCGCTGGACCCTATTTATAGACCTAGTCAAGAGTCCCTTCGCATATAACTTTGAACAGGTCAAAGTTTAACATGCAGAAGGACTCCTCCATGATCTCCACACCCCACACCATATTTTTTCTATATTTTGTCACACAAAACTCAAAAATATGGCATAAAATAAAGAATAAAGTGAGCAGATGGCACAAACACATTTGAATCAAATTCAAATGCTTTGACTAGTCAAATCAAATTTGAATGGATGCCTTCTCTTATCCATCATATGCGCATGCCATAAAGGGGCGTGCGCTCACAAACTCCACATAAATCCCATATGGACGTGCGCCCTTAGATAAATCCTAGGAGGCGCATGCCATATCTCTTCTTTTCTGCATACTGGGTCAATATTTGACCCTTGTCCTGTTCCCATCTTATGGGATTAAGACAAAATCTTTTTAAGTCCCATCCAATGAATTTATGTCAAGTCTTAATCAAGTTAGAACAAGTCTTGATCAGATTAGGACTCAATCTTGTTAGATCAAGATAAATCCATCTTGAATTTTCGGCAGAGGCTTGTCCAAATTTCATCCCATGATTTTAGAACAAGTCCTAATATGGAAAAGACAATCCTTGTCTTGTTCCCATCTTATGGGATTTAGGACAAGCCTTGATCAGGCCAGGACAAGATTCAGTCAGATCAAGACAAATCATTATAGAGTTTTCGGATAAGCCTTGTCCAAATAGTTCCACAAATTAGTAGGTCTTGTCCTATTTCCATCTGATGGATTAGACAAGCCTAGATCAGGTTAGGACAAGACTTTTCTGATCTGGACAAGTTTCAGTTAGACTAGGACAAACCTATACAAGGCTCCTAGATGAGCCAAATCTAATTTGGCTCAGTCAAGATGATCTAGAAAGACTATAAAAGGAGAATGTTAGGTTCAATCATGGGCTAGCACAATTTTCTTGAACCTAATTGGATATAATCCAAATCAATCGAACTGGGTTACCTTAATTGATGACATCCAGATCCAAACTCTTGTTTGTGTGATCTAGTTTGGTTCAGTTCTGTATAGTAATGGGATATGTCATGATCTCCATCATCGACATCATCGAAATATCTTTCGATGGACTAGAACTCTTCTAATTCATCCAATTAGAATCGTCGATCATTAAGATAATTCTAATTGATCCCAAAATTCACTAATGACACGTAGTAGTATATGCTGGCAATCCATCAAAATTGAACTGTGAACCTCTCAATGCAGCTACCAGTGTGATTGGATTCTTCTATCATGAGCCCCGACGAGATTAGGGTTAAGCTGAACTCATCAAACCAACACCTATCATATAAATGAATCATTCGATTCAAGTCCGATGTGAAACCCTAATAGAAACTCCTTTCTATTATTTCACACTACCATGGCCATGGATTTTAGGACTCAATCTTATGATCATCATAGGACTACTCCTCCTCTGTCGAGGTTGATAGATTCCATCTTGGTGCGATCCAATTTCTACAATGAACATGCTATAGCCAATATACACCTTAGGATTTTGAATGGCTAGAAGACCAAGTTATGGTGTAGTCAAACTATAACACCCTCAAGATGAACTATCGATGCACCTCAGATCAAAGAACCAGACATACGCTATAGCATCGAGCTAGTCATCGATGAGAAGGTAGGCTTCCTTATGACTGCTCGAGGTGATCACGCTCAGTGCCCTCGTTCTCTAATGAGTACCTATACTCTCGCTCCGATGTCTCAACATCATAGACTCAAGAATTATCTATCTTAAGGGATCGTACATCAGTCTTCTGGATCTATCACCATCCTTATGACGATCCTACGATCGGAAGTAATTTATGAGTTAATTATGATAATACATGCCTTAAATTCTCAACTCTAGAGAATATGTGTTATCATGCCTATTAATTCAATGGATGTATCACAGACACTTTAATACACAATGTGATAGAATAAATAATTCTTTAATTAATTTTAAGTCAAAAGTATAAAAATGCTCATAGAAAGTATTTAATAAGTGTCAGCTAATCTTGCTTCTAGGGCACACATCTAACAATCTCTTACTTGACCTAAAGCTAATTGGCTACAAATCTATGTCCCATTTTCTCAAGGTGGGCTTGGATCTTCTGTGGGCCTAAAGGCTTCGTTAGTGGGTCAATTACATGGTCTGCAGAGTCAACTCTCTTAACCTCGATGTATCCTTCTTGAAGTAATCGTGGATTAGGTGAAACCATCTTCTTGGAACTCTTTCAACTTACAGTACCACCAACGCACAGGAACAAACTTTTAGACGTCGACCTTCGATCATCTTAATCAGACATAAGGTCTGAGTCTGCATATCCCTGGACCTAGAGTTCACCATGCTGAACCTCTTCGGCTCCTCTTCTATTTGAGAGACCCAACATCCTCTTCAGTCTATCCCTATAGACTTTAAAAAGAAGGATGCTTTACCTATGTCTATCGTAGAAAATTTCTTAGATAATCATACTTTGACCTATGTCAGCATGAAAATATCATTCCCAATCAGGAGGATGTCATCCACATACAATATGAGGAAGACAACAATGCTCCCACTGACCTTCTTGAACATACTTGATTTCTCCTTATTCTTGATGAAATCAAATAATTTGATTACATCAAGCATTCCTCTCCAAGATGCTTGCTTGAGTCCATAGATAGATTTTTGTAGCTTGCAGATCTTTGTAATCACCATCACTGGATGTGAAAATAAGTGACTATTCCATATACATATCTTCCTTAAGATATCTAATTATGAACTCCATTATCACATCCATCTGCCATATTTCGTAATTGAATTATACTACAATGGCAAGCAATGTGCAAATGGTGGCCACTGACGAGAAGGTAACTTGATATCCTTTCGCCACTAGCCTAACTTTGAATGTCTCTACATTTTCATCTGCACATATCTTTCTCTTGAAGATCCATTTACATCCAATAAGTACTATACCTTCAGTGGATCTACCAAGATCTAGATTTGGTTCGAGCGCATCGAGTCAATTTCTAACTTTATCACCTCTAACCATTTCTCGGAGTCGATATTTGATATTGCCTCATTATAGGCTCTGGGATCATCACAATGAATCCATTTTTCATGAGAAATATTTTCTCTACTTTCTCTAAAATAGTACCTAAGTACCTTCAGGAGGATGAAAAATCCTATTTGACCTATAAGGTGGAGGAGGTAGTGAATTATAGATCGGCTCAGACTAACTGGATTTCTGAGGTTCCTTGGCTCGTTGCTCTTTGGAGACTTTCTCCTTCAGTCTAATCTATCTTTCGATGCCATCATCTTGAACAAACTATTTTTCAAGTAAAATGATGTATCAACCCATAATCATCTTATGGTTTTTTGAAAGATAGAAGTAATACCCTAATAACTCTTTAGGATATCCAATAAATCAAGCTCTAAGGGACCTAGATTCAAACTTGTCCGCCATCGGACAACCTCAATTCTGAGATGACTCAGACTTAGCTTCTTAGCATGCCATATCTCATACGGTGTGGTAGGAATGATTTTATATGGAACCCTATTAAATTATGTTCCTAAAGAAACTCTAGAAGATCCATGAAGCTCATCATGGACGGACCATATCTAATAGGATCCATTTTCTTCATTCTAAAATCTCATTAAGTTGAGATATTTTAGGCAAAGTCCATTATGAGACTATACCATTATCCTTAAGATAGTCCATAAATTCCCAATTAAGGTATTCACCTCCTTGATCTGATCGAAGAACCTTGATAGATTTTTTGGTTTGCTTTTCTACTTCAAGTTTAAATCTTTTGAACTTTTCAATGGCTTCAGAATTATGTCATATCAAGTATACATACTCGTACCGAGATAGATTATCAATAAAGATAATAAAGCAGACATAATTGCCTTTGGCCGGCACATCGAATGGACCATACACATCTATATGTACCAGGACTAGTAGGTCGGTGGCCCTTTTCCATATCCTATAAAAGGAAGCTTGGCCATTTTGCCTTAAATGCATGATTCATAAATCGGATATGACTCGAAAGTCAACGGATCCATTAGTCCAAATTTCTTCAATTTGTTGATCCTATCTTCAGCTATATGACCTAGTCTAAGGTGCCATAGGTATCTTTCATTAACACTATCTCTAGATCATTTTGATCCTATGGCATTCATGTTTTGCTCGACAGACTCAATGATGAGCATTCCTTTAGAAGATCCTTCTTCCAACTATTCCTCAGGCTGGCCAGGTATGCAGGGCAGTCCCACTTCCAATGGCCATCGGAGTTGCAGTGAAAATACTTTTCCTTCTTCATGGCCTTCTTCTTCGACTCACCCTTCTTTTCTCCTTCTATTTTTTGCTTCTTTGTAGACTTCTTCTTCTTTCCAAAAGACTTTCTCTTGAAAGAAATCTGCTCCATAGCTAGAACTGAGCCCTTTGAATCCTTCAATGTTTGCTCAGCAGTAACCAGCATATTTATTGACTCAGCCAAGATGCACTGGAGCTTATTCGTATGGAAGTTCATAATGAACTGCCCATATGAATCAATCAAGGACTGTAGGATCACATCAATCTATAGTTCCTTGACCATCATGATTCTGAGCTTCTCAAGCTCTTTAGGTCCTTGACCATTGCCAAGCAATAATCTTGGACCACCTATCCATCATGCATTTGCACCTTAAAAAGTCTCTTCAAGACTTAATAACACGTTGCATGACTCCATTCACCGAACAACTTTTGTAGATGTGTTAACGTTTGGCGAGCAGTCCTGATGTCTTCATATTGGTGCTGCAATTCATCTGACATTGAGTCCAACATGTGGCACCTTACTTTGTTATGATTGTCAGACCACTTCTCCTAAGACATTCTTCGATCAGTAGTCGGATGGGCTGGTAAAGGGGAGGTCTTGGTCCAATACATAGGTCAACCTTTTCAAACCCAAAATAATTTTGAAGTTCTTTAGCCAATCCTTGTAAATTGGTCTGGTCAACTGTGGGCATCTAGGATTCGGGTTAGGAGTTTTGATGCAGACCTTTTTCTATAGAGAGTCAAAGTTTCTAGTTAGACTTGTAATTTGACTCAACAATTTGTTTAGGAGTTTTATTTTTAAACAAATTAGGCTCCCACTATTTTCTCAGATCCCTACACACCCTTGATAGAGATGCGAAAATCTCCATGCTCATTGATTTCTAGTGGGTGGTGCTATCCCACCGACTGGCTCACCACCTCACCTAATAGTTATTGGTGTTGAGTCAACCGATGAGTGGACAACTCTTATCCAATGTTTCTCTAAACATGTTGTGTCCAAACTTGATCTCTAATTCATGAAGCTCACCATGCCCGAAATATTGCTCCACTCCTTAGTTAAGTCAAATCCACCATTTGTATAAATTGGATTCTTAATTGAGTCCCTCACCATATCCAAAATATTGAGCCCAATCCATCCTACAACCCATAGCATCCAATGCCGAATAGACATGGTTGCATCTTTCCGGTGTAACTGAACCACTATATCCAGCCGAGAACAATCAACCTCGAAAAGGGCCCGCACATCTACAATGGTGGAAGACCTAAGACTTAATATTTTCTTAGGAAGATTTGATTTGGTCCCTTAGACTCAATTAGTCATAATATTTATGACTAACCTAGTGGCATGGGTTAGCTCAAATCATTAGCCACCTCAAACTAGAATTGGGTCAACTCAATCGAACAAGTAAGTGAGATCAGTGGGAGGAATATGCCATTAACTCACTGTGAATGCATTCAAGTCGAGTAGCTTCCAATTAAAGACCACTGATCGTATTTGTCATACTTACCTTAGACACCGACTTGTCTGACCAGAATTGATTGGGTTAGCTTACAATCCAAGCTTGAACCATAGAGCCAAATTAGGTTTTAACTTGATCGACCACATATGACTATGAGTCGACCTTGATCCAGACTTAATCCTATTAGGTTGGTCAAATCTAAGTACTCTTGATCCCATCTAACTAACTTTTGATTTGGTTTGATCAACCGCTAGACCTTATTAAGCTACCCACATCCGAACCTATGATTTATGAAGGTGTCTTAGATCTAAAAATTTATAATTTTTAGACCTAATTAATTTTATAAATTTAATTTTTAATTAAGTTCAAGGATTCAATAACAAAATATGTATAAAAAATTTTAGGGTTTCAGGATCTAGGATTTTGCAGAAAAGTAAGTTTTCGATTTCTAATTAAGGGCAATCGTGCAGCACCCCTACATGCCATAAGAGCACCCCATCGAATGAAAAGAGAGAACCTTTAAACCCTTCTTACTCTTATGACTGGACGGCCAAGGAGAATGTCTTAATCAGAAATATGAACTGTACTATAAAATTATTAGATCTAAAGCATATAACTGTTATATGATTTAAGATCTAATCTATACATGCTTTGCATACATCTTATGTATTAAATTTAATATTTAAATTTATATTTCAAATCTGATTACATCTGATGTAATATCTAAAAGTAAAATTTTAAATGATCTCATCATAAAAAATTTTAATTTAGACTACTCATGGCATAGATATATGTAACTAGTCTAGACATGCATTGCATATGTCATCCATATAAAAATTTTAAATATATCTCATGCTTTGAAATCTAATTATATCACATATAATATCTAAAATTTAACTAATATAATCATATAATCTTTAAAAAATTAAATAAATATTTCATAAAATTTTTGATCTAGACTATGAGATTAAACTAGAGATCTAGTCTAGACATATGCTGCCTATATCACATATATCAAAATTTTAAATTATGTTTTATATTTTAGATCTAATTATATCTAATGTATCATCTAAAACATAAATAATCAAATCATAAAAAATTAAATCAGATATAATCTAAAATATATTTGAAAACTATCATGATATAGAACAGCAGATCTAGACTAGAGCATGCATTGTTTATGTCAAATATATATATTTAAAATATATAATTTTTGATTTTAGATCTAATTACATCTTATGTAACATCTAAAAATCAAATAATCAGATCATAAAAAAATAATTTTAAATCAATCTAAAGATAGATCTGGAAGCAGCAACCTGGCTCTGATACCATTTGAAGAAAAAATGGGTTTTCCTATCGCAAGATACATCTGATTGGATCAGATTTCTAGTAAAATAATTTTTAAAAATTTTCTATGATCTGATCAAATCTAAGAGTTCTTAAATTTGATTACATTAATCTAATATTAGAAGTAAAATAAAAATAAAAATAGTGATAATAATTATCACTTGATCGGGTAAACTTTTTACCCATTGTGATGATCTGATGACTGATCCAAGATTTTGATTGAGCCGCGCATGCGCCCGACCTCTATCGATACCACTTGAGTTAGATCTAGAAGTCTCCTCCTTCTGGATCTGATCTCCAAAGATCAGATCTGATGTCTTCACATAGAACCTTCAAAACAAACTCCAAAGGCTGCACGTTCGTCTCACGAACACCATCGTCTCTCGCTGATCTTCGTGCCAAGGAGACTTGATCTTTGCTTGCAGGTTTTGTCCAACTCTTAGGCATGGAGAAGAGGGAGAGGATCAGATGAGGGAGGTGTAGAGATGAATATTTTGGCAAGACTTTGAAGGGAAATCCTGATTTTTTGGTCCAGGTTCGTCCAGATCTGATTAGATCAAGAGATATATTTCAAAAATTTTCTCTTGATCTCTATCAGATCTTGATATGTTTCAGATCTGATTCTTATTATTTTAATAAATAAAATAAAACAAGATAAATTAAATCAAATTCAATTTACCTGATTTGGGTAATCCTATTACCCTGTAGATGATCCTGATTGCAGCAAAGGTTCTGGATCTTAGCCACGCAAGCGCCTGGCCTCTACCGATATCCACTCGGGTTGAATCTGGAGATCCTCTTCTTCTCTATCACACCTCCAAAAATCAGATCTGGATCTGATCTGGAGGATCTTCAAAACTCTTTTGAAGATCTGCAGTCGTCCTTTTGCAGCAGCGCAGCCTTCTTGCTTTTGATCGCCTTTCCTTGATCTGAATCGCACCAAACTAAGTCCAAAATACCTTTTGGACGTGGAGAGCAAGAGGAGAAGAAGTTTAGGCATGGAGGAAGAGGGGAGAGGCAGCCTTGGGGTGTGGGAAATCTCTATTAGAATTAGGGTTGGGCGCAGGGTCTTATTTATAGACCTCTTGTGATCCAACTCCTCTTCCTCTCAACCAATCACAACCCTTTGTGAAATCAGATCTAAATCTGATTGGTTGGAATAGAGACCCCTGGATTCCTCCTTAGAGGGCGCCTAAGACCAGTCAAACTGGATTCTTAGTAGAACTCTGATTGGAATCCAAAAGGGAGGTGGAGTCCTTGTCCAACAAGGACTCCTAGGCGCCTCCTACTTGGGCTCACGCCACCCTTGGCGTGCGCCCTTCTCCTTGCCAGGTTCTGGCAGGGGGACAGGCCCCCACCAGCTCTCCAATAGGTGCATGACATGTGGTCAAAAGTCAAAGGGTGAATGGTCAATGTTTGACCAGTCAAAGGTAGACTTTTGACCAAAGTCAAAGAACAAGAAATGGCAGGTGACCAAAAATGGCAGGTAATGTCTTACAAATAAGACAACCTATTCTGACTTGGACAACCTCCAGTCAGACCATATGAAGGCCTCTGATTGAGCACAAACTCCTTTGGCTCAGTCAAGGACAACTTATTTATGATAGTAAAAGAAGAACGTTAGGTTCAATCGAGTGCTAGCACGATTTCCTTGAACCTAATTGAATCTCATTCAGATCAATTGAACTAGATCAGTTCAATTGATGATCACCAGATTCAAACCCTTGTTTGTGTGACCCAGTTAGGTTCAGTTCTGTATGGTAATGGGATATGTCATGATCTCTATCATAGACATCATCGAAACTCCTTTCGATGGATCAGAACTCTTCTGATTCGAACAGCTAGAATGATCGATCATCTAAATCATTCTAATTGCTCCCAAAATCCACCAGTGACACCTAGCAGTATATGGTGGCAACCCATCAGAGCTGAATGCGAACCTCTTGGTGCAGCTACCTGTGTGATTCAGTTCTTCTATCTTGAGCCCCGATCAGATTAGGGTTAAGGTGAACTCGTCAAACCCTAGTCTCTGTCATATGATGTAATCATTCGATTCGAGTCCAATGTGAAAATCTAAATAGAAACTCTTTCTATTATTTCACTCTGCCATGGCCATGGGCTTCAGGACTTGATTCTCATGATCATCATAGGGCTACTCCTCTACCACCGAGGTAGATAGATCCCATCTTGATGCAATCCAGTTCCTACAATGAACATGTCACAGCCAACATACACCTCAGGGTTCCATATGGCTAGGAGACCGAGTAATGGTGTAGTCAAACTATAACACCCTCAAGGTGAACTGCCGATGCATCTCAGGTCAAAGAACCAGACACACTACTGCAGCATCGAGTCAGTCATTGACGAGAAGGTAGACTCCCTAATGACTACTCGAGGTGGTCACGCTCAGTGCCCTCGTTCTCTAACGAGTACCTGTACTCTCGCTCCGGTGTCTCCACACCATAGACTCAAGACTCATCTACTAAAGAGAAGCGATCGTACACCAACCTTCCGGATCAATCACCATCCTCGTGATGATCCTATGGTCGGGAGCTGTTTATGAGTTAATAATGATTATTCATGTCTTAAATTTTCAACTCTTGAAAATATGAATTATCATTACCATTAACTCAAAGGATGTATCACAGACACTAAATACACATGTGTGATAGAAAATAACCCATTTCATTAATTATAGTCAAAATTACAATTTTGCCCCTAGAAGTGTATTACAAGTGTCAGCCAATTCTGGCTTCTAGGGCACATATATCTAACAGACTTCGCCATAGAGAAATCGGGATACATAACAGCTTGCATAGGGCCCTATTTATAGACCTAGTCAAGAGTCCCTTCGCATATAACTTTGAACAGGTCAAAGTTTAACATGCAGAAAGACTCCTCCATGATCTCCATGCCCCACATCATATTTTTTTCATATTTTATCACACAAAACTCAGAAATATGGCATGGAAAAAAGGATAAGGTGAGTAGATGGCGCAAACTCTTATCTCGACATTTAAATCAAATTCAAATGCTTTGACAAGTCAAATCAAATTTGAATGGGCGCCTTCTCTTATCCATCAGATGCATACACCATAAAGGGATGTGCACTCACAAACTTCACATAAATCCCATATGGACGTGTGCCCTCAGATAAATTCTAGGAGGTGCATGCCATATCTCTTCTTTCCTGCATACTAGGTCAACATTTGACCCTTATCCTATTTCCATCTTTTAGGATTAAGACAAAACCTTTTCAAGTTCCATCCAATAGATTTATGTCAAGTTCTAATCAAGCTAGAACAAGTCTTGATTAGATTAGGACTTGGTCCAGTCAGATCAAGAAAAATCCATCTAGAATTTTCGGGAGAGGCTTGTCCAAATTTCATCCCATGATTTTAGGATAAGTCCTAATATGGCAAAGACAACCCTTATCTTGTTTCCATCCTATGGGATTTAAGATAATTCTTGATCAGACCAGGACAAGGTCTAGTTAGACCAAGACAAATCTCTATAGAGTTTTCGGATAAGCCTTGTCCAAATAGTTCCATAAATTAGTAGGTCTTGTCCTGTTTCCATCCGATGGATTAGGACAAGCCTAGATCAGGTTAGGACAAGATTTTTCTATTCTGAACAAATTTTAGTTAGACTAGGATAAATCTATACAAGGTTCCTAGATGAGCCAAATCTAATTTGGCTCAATCGAGATGACCCAGAAAGACTATAGAAGGAGAATGTTAGGCTCAATCATGTGCTAGCATGATTTTTTTGAACCTAATTGGATATAATCCAAATCAATCGAACTAGATTAGCTTAATTGATGACATCCAGATCCAAACCCTGATTTGTGTGATCCAGTTAGATTCAATTCTATATGGTAATAGGACATGTCATGATCTCCATTATTGACATCATCGAAATACCTTTCGATGGACCAGAGAACTCTTTCGAATCACCCAATTAGAATCATCAATCATTAAGATAATTCTAATTGATCACAAAATCCACCAGTGACATCTAGCAGTATATGGTGGCAATCCATCAAAACTAAATAGCAAACCTCTCAGTGCTGCTACCTGTGTGATTGGGTTCTTCTATCATGAGCTCCGATGGAATTAGGATTAAGGTGAACTCGTCAAACCAACACCCATTATAAGAATGAATCATTCGATTTGAGTTCAATGTGAAACCTTAATAGAAACTTCTTTCTATTATTTTACACTACCATGGCCATGGGTTTTAGGACTCAATCTTATGATCATCATAGGACTACTCCTCCTCTATCGAGATTGATAGATCCCATCTTGGTGCGATCCAATTTCTATAATGAACATGCAATAGCCAACACACACCTCACGATTTTGAATGGCTAGGAGACCAAGTTATGGTGTAGTCAAACTATAACACCCTCAAAGTGAACTACCGATACACCTCAAGTTAAAGAACCAGATACACGCTGCAGCATCAAGCTAGTCATCGACGAGAAGGTAGGCTTTCTTATGACTGCTCGAGGTGGTCATGCTCAGTACTCTCATTCTCTAACGAGTACCTGTACTTTTACTTCGGTGTCTCCACACCATAGACTCATGACTCATCTATCCTAAGAAAGCAATCATACATCGATCTTTCGAATCTATCACCATCCTCATGATGATCCTATGATCAGGAGTAATTTATAAGTTAATTATGATAACATATGCTTTAAATTGTCAGCTCTTGAGATATGTGTTATGATGCCTATTAACTTAATGGATGTATCACAGACACTTTAATATATAATATGATAGAATAAATAACTCTTTAATTAATTTTAAGTCAAAATTACAATACCTCTAGAAAGTATTTAACAAGTGTTAGCCATTCTGACTTCTAGGGCACACATCTAACAATTAGAGCATCATAGCATTACATTTTAGAAGAAGATTTTGGCATTTTCAAGATTAATCTTAAGAATGTTTCATGAAATATCATAGCAAGTGTTCTTTAAAACATTAGAGTGGGTGTTCTATAAAGTATCAAAGCAAGGTTGCAGGCTTAATTTGTATCAAAGCTAATTTTTATTTAGAGTTGAAGCTCAAATGCTATTAAGTTGGTAGTTATCAAAGCAAATTAAGTATCAAAGCCAAATAGTTTTGTATCAGAGCAACATTGGTTTGTATCAATGCAATTTAGATATGTATTAGGGCATTAATAACAATGTGTTTTTCAGATAATGAATTTTGTGTTCCTGATATTCATGTCACTAAGATTCCTTTGCTTATGTTCAATTGTATTATGTTATTATTTCTCTCTCCCTTTTTGTCATTAGCAAAAATATAGTGCATAATATCATGAAGAAATAGAGTGAAAATGCCCGTTTCATTTCATAAATATATTTTTACAAGTATGTATCAACAAAATTAATGTACCATTTGCAAAACAATGTCAGGGATAATACAGCAAGATATATAAGTAAGACTATGAATATAAGAAATACATAAATAAGTAGTACATAGGTAAATAAGCATAAACACTCAACCTAGTCCTCATATGAGCGTAAATCTATGGTAAATGAGGCGATGGCCCTAGATGAAGATGCTCCTCTCCTACTACTAGTAGTCCTACTAGAGGGACTAATAGCCTAAGTAAAGAACCCTACATCTGACCAGTGTAGGTCCTAAATGAGGGTGTAGGAATAGCAAGACAAGGGTGAGAGGGCTAGCTAGAGTGGGTAGGGTGGTTGGGTTGTGCAAGTTGGCACTATTGGGATGAAGAGTGAGTAGGTCAGCTACATCTCCTACCTTTAGCTCCTACTACTATTGTTGTTGTTGATGCAAGAGACTCAAACTACTCCATTAGTCTCCCTATAGAAGTCAGAAGAGAGATGACTCCAGATTGCTAAGTGGTAGCTAGATCTCTTATCTCTATCTGAATCTTAGCCACTCTAGTCTCAATCCTTTTCCTTAGCCTGGCAACCTCTTGAGCTAGGATAGAAAGATCTGCAGACTCCTTGCTCTTGGTCTGTTGCTCAGTGCTACCACTCTATTAGTCCGTTGACAAGCTCCATCCTCATTCCTCCCAGCTCCCTCTAAACTAAGGAGCTGATCTTAGTCAAGTCCAATAGAGTTGCTGCCGTCTGATCAACTCTCAACCCTACCAATACCATCTTAGCTATCCTCTACATCTGATCTTCAATAAGTTTGATGGTGGAGGGCTATGACTACTGTGGTGCTACTATTGGTGTCTATGGTGGTGCTGTCGAAGATGATGTCAGTGGCTCTGCCATAAGTGGTGGAGACTCAAGCTCTGAGTTGTATTGAGGTGTGCTAGGTCTGGCCTTAGCACTAACTCTCTATTGCTCCCACCCAAGGCCTCTCTACACCCAATGTCCATCCAACTTCTAGTACCCCAAATGATGTAGGGACTGAATGATGTAGGTGTCAAAGTGCATGAGGACTTGGAAACTCTCTTTCTAAGATGACACCAAACTCTTAAAAGATAAAGAGTCATGGCCATACTATAAGCAAGCATCCTTTCTTGCTTATCCTTTCACTCGACTAGTTGCCTCTGTCATCTGCTGTAGCATCAGGGTTAGAAGGTTCAGAGAAATGTCTTGAACCATATGGTACATGACCACGACATCTAATAAGTATCACAAATTGGCTAATAAAAGAATCAATTTATTAATTATTTTATATTAATATTTTAAAAATAATAAAAATAAATAATAAAATAATAATAATATAAAAATAAATAATAATAATAATAAATTAAAAAATAAAATAAAAATAATATTAAAAAATAAAAAATAATAAAAATAATAAAATAATAAATATTATTATCAATAAAAAGAGCTCATTTTTTTAATCAAAAGAAAATAAATTTGGAGCGAATCGGAGTTAAAATGGATCCAATATGAATTTTTAAAGAAATAAGAAAAAAATGTATATGAAAAATTGAATCGACTCAGTCAATTCAGCCAGCTTAGTTGGTTTAGTCGGCTTAGTCGGCGTGCTCACCCCAGCCATAAAAGTTGGTGCATTCTAGCCGGTCGATGTGCCAACAAGCTGGCCCAGCTAGAGAAGCCGGCCTGCCAACCCAAAGCCCATGTGTATCGCCAGCCCAATTCCACTATAGTGCTGACATCACCATGACGTCAGTAGACTAGTAGTTTATAGTAGACTGTGCGCTAGCTCAACATTAGACAGCCAATTAGAGAATGCCACATGGTGGACCAAGACCCTTAAGGGTCTATAGAAAATTCATCATGGCGTACAGGGGCAGTTTTATAATTTCATAGGCTAAGGTTGGTGCTGATTGATCGAGGTCCACAGTGCGGTTGGTCCATACAGTCCATAGCTACAATAATGGCATGATCGGATGATCCACATAGTTTGCAGTGAAGATCGAACGATGAGGGTTCTTTCCTTCACTGATTTGATTCTCAACATCCTTATAACGCGATCCGACGGTAGCGCTCGTGCCAGGCAGCAATCCAATGACCAAAATCACTCCTGATGGTGATACAAACACTCCAGATGCAATCATATAGTTTGATTTTCTCCATCAAGCTTGATCCGATGGTCAGAACTCTTACTTGATCTAGGCTATTACATATCCATTTTTGATATTTTTTGAAGCCTTGGATCACCATCTAACGGCCGGAATATATAGGAACTTCACAAAAGATAGATCCAACGATTTTCTCTTAATTTCTTCAACAAGCATGGATCCATACTGTCTTTTTAGTCCTACATTGCCTGATAACAAAGTTTTCAGCCCTCCAGTAGCTATAAAAAAACCCCAGGATCCCAAAGTTGAGACATTTGATCCAGGAGAAGCCATGGTAAAGGATGGGAGTCAGGCTTTGGCTAAAGATTGCTTCAGGATAGATGGTATCGAGAAGAAGAGCTAGACTTCTATGCTATCTCCATATCTCTGCTGATCTAAAGATTAAAAGTTTTTTTTATTTTTTATTTTTTTAATTATTGCATGTGAATTCTAAGTTTTAATTTTAATATAAAATTATGTTTATTACTCTCTTAATTTATGTTCTTTAATTTCAACTCTTTTAATTTTGTATCTTTAAATTCAATTGCTCCTTAATTTAATTTCAAGTAGACGCTAAGATCTAATTAGTAGATCTTAGTACCAAGTTTAACTTTTCTGCAACATTTAAATTCTGCTTTTCATTTTTAATTTATTTTTTGACTTCAAAAATCTCTCTTTTTCTTTTCTTTTTATAAAACTAAAAGATTTTAAAAATTAACCTGACTTGCTATTATCTACATGCTCTTAATTATTTCAAAAGAAGTCAGACTAAACTAGTAATTATGGTATTTTAACGATGGTATCGTGATTTATTAAGTTTTTGGTGCCATTATTGGGGAGGCATAAAAAAACTAAATTTTTGATTTCTATGATTTTCTTTCTATTACTATTTTTTAATTTTTTCTTATTTATTTTGTAGATAAAAAAAAGAAAGAAGAAAAGGGAACAAAATGATTAGGGCAAGGAGGAAACTTCTACACCTATTTGATGAGATCAATCTTAAACCCTAATTTTTTTATTATTGTTATTTACTTTACTTTTAAATTAATTAAAAATTATCTACTTAAATCTAATTAAAAATCTCATGATAGGATTAGAAATCCTAACTCCTTAGAGCATGCATCATATTAGTTTTATTTTTATTTTTATTTCTTTTGGTGATTGCTGGAGGCAAGGTAAGCTTTTCAAAATTTAATTAGTTGCATGCATCTAGTTTAAATTGCATAGAATCTCTTGCTTGAAATTTTTTTTTATGCATATATATATTAAATCAAATTTAGGGCACAACCCAATTAAATAAGATAAGGTAGAGATTTGATCATCCTTACCTAGCCTACAAACAACCAACCAGCTTCCATCATTGACCTAAGCCTCTAAATTAAAATCAATTAGACATTAGTCCTAAGAACTCGAGCTCAATAGAACAAGAAACCCTAAGAGTTGGACCAAATTAGGGTTAGTCAACTTAACTGGTGTCTAAGAAAAGTGATTCAAAAATCACGTTCCGAAGGAAGGTGGTTTATAATTGGTTCTATTAGCTTACCTAGCCGAGCATAATTATTGTCTAAGGCAAGCAATGAGGGGACTTCCATCAATCTTACACTTACCTGATCAGTTGATTGGCTGATTATCTACTTGGAGGACTTGAAGGTGACCTTAGCAGTTAGGAGCTATCTAGATCTAGGATAATCCTTAGTCAGGATTGCTTGTTTAACTTATTTGCTAATTAATATTAAACATAAATATAATTAATTCTTCTCTATCGTCTCTAGATTGAGGACTTCTTAGGACTCTTCCTTAGAATCTCTTCTTTCTCTTCTCTTTTCTTCTCTCTAGAAAATATTAAAAAAATAAAAAAAATATTTATAAAAAATTTTAAATTAGGATTACACTAGTACATGCATGGTAGGAGATCGTGATAAGTACCATAAATTCATCAATAAAAGTATTAATTTATTAATTAATTTATATTAATTTTTAAAAATTAATGATCAATTTATATATATTTTTGAAAAATTAATAATTTTTAAAAAATAATTAAAAAATAATAAAAATAAAAAAATAAAATTTTATAATCAATGAAAAGAGCTCATTTTTTTGATCATAATAAAATAAGTTTGAAGTAAAACGGAGCTAAAATGGATTCGATATAAATTTTTAAAGATAAAAAAATTAATTAATTGAATAAAAAAAGAAAAATAGCTCAGCCGGCTCAAGCCGCATCGCCATATCAGCCAGCACATCCAAATGCATCGAGCCAAGCTGATAAAGCTAGCACGTCAAGCCACCCATGCTAGCCGACTCAGTCACGAAAGCCGTCAGTCGCTCCACGATCCAAGCATGGACTGCTAGCTTAGCAGAAATCGGTGAATCATGGAGCGACACATGGTGGACCTAGACCCTTAAAGGGTTCATAGAAAATCTATCATGGCTCACATGATATTTTAGACTTTTCACTCGATGATAGGAGACACTGATTCATTACGGTGTGCGATGCAGCCAGTCCATGCGGTCCATGAGAACAGTAACTATATGATCGTACGGCTCTGGTTGCTTGCAATCAAGATCAGATGGTGGAGGAAATTTCCTACTTCAAGCTTCACGTAGATTGCCATCCAATGGTAGTGCTCGATCCAGAGGATGATCCGACGATGGAGAGAGCACCCGATGGTGATAAGAACTCCCCACGCGCGATCAGCAGCCTAATTTTCTCCATCAACATGCGATCAATGGTCAAAATTTAATCCAACTTGATCTAGGCCAATACACATCCAATTTTGGCATTTTTTGGATCGTTTGATCCATATCTGATGGCCAGATTTCATTCGGAGCAACAAAATTCATCTAAGACTCCTTTTAATCCAATTTTCACTTGAATTTCTCCATATTTTGGCGATCAAAGACCTCCTTAGTCCCACATTGCCTCCAGAAAAGTCTCTTGTCCTCTTAACTCTATAAATAAGACCCCAGCCTTTTAGAATTGATAATCCTTGATTAAGATGAAGCTTTGGTATAGGATGAAGCCAGGCTTTGGATTAGAGGTTGCTTCAAAGTAACGGATGCCAAGAAGAAGAGCTGGGCTTCTACACTATTTTTCTGCCAATGCCGCTCCAAGACCAGAGATCAACCTATTTTAATTTTTTTTATTTTTTATTTTTTATTTTTTTATGTATTTAAATTATGAACTTTTTAATTAATGCAATATTTATTTTTATGCTCTTTAATTACATGCTCTTTATTTTTATTGCAATTTAATTTCTATACTTTAATTATTATTATTTTATTGTAAGTAGATGTTAAGATCTAACTAGTAGTTTAGTATCAAGTTTAAATTTTTGCACCTTTTAATTTTTGCTTTTAATTTTTCTACTTCACTTTTGATTTCAAAACTCAAATTCTTTTATTTTTCTTTTCAAAAATCAAAGATTTCAAATCTGAAACACTACCTTTCCTTTGGATTCGACCCGACTCACTACTATCTACGTATTCTTAATTATTTTAAGAAGTCAGATTAAACTGATAAACACGATGTCTTAACAATAACATCACATTTTTTATCAAGTTTTTGGTGTTGTTGTCGGAGAAGGCACGGACATTAAATTTTTAAACTTTTTAATTTTTTTATAAATAAATTATAAATAAAATTTTTATTTTCTTATAAATATTGCCTGCTAACTTTTTTATTTTGTAGAAAAAGAGGTTAAAGAACAAAAAGAATTAGGACAAGGAACAAATCATTTAGTTTTGCTTGGTGAGATCAATCCTAATCCTATTCCTTTTCCTTTTCATTTATTTATTTATTTTACTTTTAAATTAAATTTAAAAAAATATATCCACTTAAATCTAATTAAAAATCTCATGATAAGATTAGAAATTTTAACTGCTTAGAGCATGCATCATATTAGTTTTATTTTTATTTTTATTTTTCTATTTATTTATTTTTTTGATGATCGCTGGAGATAAGGTAAGCTCTTAAGTTTAATCAATTTTATGCATCTACTTTAGTTGCATAGAATCCCTTGTTGAAAGTGATTGTGCATATGCATCTTTAAATCAACTTAAGGCACAACCCAATTAATCAAGATAAGGTGGAGATTTGATCACCCTTTCTTAGCCCACAAACAATCAACTAGCATCCTACATTGACCTAAGCCTTTAATTTTAAAATCAATTAGACATTAGTCCTAGAAACTCGAGCTCATTAGGATAAGAAATCCTAAGAGTTGAATCAGGTTAAGGTTAGTCAATTTGATTGGTGTCTAGAAAAGTGGTTCAAGGATGACTGGGCCTGAAGGAAGGTGGTTTCTAATTGATTTCGTTAGCTTACCTGGTCAAACAAAATTAGTGTCTAAGGCAAGCAATGGAGGGACTCCCACCGAGTTACACTTATTTGGCTAGTTGATTGGCTGATCCTACACTTGGAGTGCTCGAAGGCTGACTTGGAACAGTTAGGAGCTGTCTTGGTCTAGGCTGATCTTAGGTTAGGATTAATTTGTTTGAAAATAAAAATTTTTACTTTAGGTATTTTCAATCTCTATTGCCCTGACATAAGGTTGCCCTGGCATAATAGAAAGTTATGTTGCATAGTTGTCCTAGGGTATGAAAAGGTTGAATTAACTTAGAACTTAAAAAAAGAGTTTAAAAAAAATAAAATAAATAAAATAAAAAGAAAAAAGAAAAAAAGATTGAGGACATTAAAAATATAGTGAATTCTCCAACACCCATGTGGAGAAGGATTTTAGATCGACTAGTCAAAATGGATTTAGTTTCTATTTTAGATCCTACAACCTCAACATCCATAATGGATTTAGCAAATCAGTCTCAACCTCAAACCCTTAAGGACTTATATTATTAGTTAGTTCCGTCCAACCCTCTTGCATCAGGTTGCCCCAACCCATAGCAAATAACTTTGAAATTAAACCTCAAATCATTAACATGCTTCCAAAATTCATGGGAATAGAGGATGCATATATATTCATTAGAGCAACCATGAAACTACAACAATTGTCAGAGGACGAAATCAAACTGAGATTAATCAATTTTGTCCTTAAGGATAATACCAAAAAGTAGCTTTATAGTCTTTCAAATCAATCTATCATGACCTGGGAGGGCTTTGTGAGAATATTCTTAAAAAAATATTTTTTTCAATATAAAATAGCTAGAATTAGAAATGAAATAAACTAACTCTATCAACTAGCTAGTGAATCATTTTGGAAATACTTCGATCGATTCAAGAACCTCTTGACCAAATGCCCACACCATAGAATAGAAACTTAGAGGCTATGCCAAATAATTTATGAAGGGTTAGATTCAAATTTTCGAACAATGCTAGAGTCCATGTGCTAGGGATAATTTATGTGCAAAGAACCAAATGAAACCTGGTAATTTCTAGAAGATCTAGCCGAGAAAAGTTTACAATGGAAAACAACTAGGGAACCAAAAAAATCCACACCTTTAAGAGGTGGAATATACCAAATTCAAACCTTCCTAGCTGTAGAAGCCAAAATTGTAACTTTGACACGTAGACTAGAGGCCTTAGAACTTCAGGGACCAGCTAGTGCAAAACAAGTGTCTGCACCTATGTGCAATGGGTGCAATGCACCAGACCATGTCCTTGAGAAATGTCCCCTCCCAATGAACCAATTAGATAATGGATGTGCATAAGTAAATGCCACATATCAGAGACCATTGAACAATCCCTATGCACCCACTTATAACCCAGGTTGGAGGAATCATCCAAATTTTTTATGATCACAAAACCCAAATGTAGATGGTCTAAGTTTCAATCAGCAGAACCCAAGGCCTAATCCCATGATAAACATCCTGCCACCACCAGGCTTTAATATTAATGAAAAGTGACTTAGTTCTTTAGAGAAAAGCCTGGAAGCCCTAGCTAAATCTAATGCTGACACCAATGCCACCATAAGCAAAACATCCTGCCACCACCAAGCTTTAATATTAATGAAAAGTGACTTAGTTCTTTAGAGAAAATCCTGGAAGCCCTAGCTAAATCTAATGCTGACACCAATGCCACCATAAGCAATTTTATGCAAACCACGGACCAAATTATGAATTCAAATTCTCAAGCCATAGCCTGCTTGAAAATGTAAGTGAGTCAGCTAGCATCTACCATAAGTGAATGTGAACGAGGTAGGCTACCTAGCCAACCTAAGCCCAACCCAAGGAATCAAAATGGTAGACCATACCAAGGAAATCAGGTTAATCAAGTTAATGCTATTCATTCCTTAAGATTAGAAAAATAAGTGGATAATAAGGTAGATACACCTGACACTAGAGAAGACTTGAGTGTTGAGTCTGTTGAGCCACCCAATGAACAATCTACCTTACAAACTCAAGCTCCTGAAACTGATAGTGCACCAAACCAGATGCCCACAATCTCTAGAGCTCCTTTTCTGAATTGATTAAGGTCTAATAAATAATCAAAATATTTAGATAAAATGTTAGAGATATTTAAGCAAGTTTAAGTAAATATTTCTCTACTAGACATGATCCAACAAGTTTCGACTTATGCCAAATTCTTAAAAGACCTTTGCACCAAGAAAAAGATGACTAATGTACCAAAGAGAGCTTTCTTAGTAGCAAGTGTGAGCTTATATTTATTAAGTCATATGCCTATAAAGTACAAAGACCCAGGGTCTCCAATAATTTCATGTGTCATAGGAGAAACCTACATTAAGAAGGCATTACTTGATTTAGGGGCTAGTGTAAATATTTTGCCCTATTCAGTTTATGAGCAATTAGGATTGAAAAAGCCAACAGGGATCACATTACAATTAACAGACCGATCTTTTAGGATCCCCAAGGGAATGGTAGAAGATGTTTTGATTAAAGTTGAAAATTTTATCTTTTCAGTTGATTTTGTCATTTTGGAGACTGAGCCAATATCAAATCCTAATGGTCAAATCCCAATGATTTTAGGAAGACCATTCCTAGCTACTGCTAATGTTGAAATCAATTATTGGAATGGACTTATAAAACTATCTTTTGGGAACATGACTATCAAGCTGAATATTTTCAATTTGGAACAGAAATCTACCAAGCATGCTAATGTAAGTATAGTCCAAGATGAAATTTATGAACCTATAGACATTAGCGATGAGAAAGTTGATCTTGAATCTAGTATCTGGCCAACCCATGAATATGAGAACCTTGATAAAATACTTGGAAATAATAAAAATGGCCAAAGATGGAAGCCTCCCACTGAACTACTCATAGAAATGACTAAACCATCACCTGAGTCATCAAAAGAAGAGGCATCCAAAGTAGAGTTGAAACCCCTCCCTGAGCACCTCAAGTATATATATTTAGGTCCAGAGAAAATCTTATCTGTAATTGTTGCATCAGACCTGAATCCTAACCAAGAGGAGAAATTATTAGCGATCTTAAGAGAAAATCGAGAAGCAATAGGGTGGACTATGGCAGACATTAAAGGAATAAGCCCTTCCATAGTTCAACATAGGATACACCTAGAGGAAGAGGCTAAACCAACTCGAGATGCCCAAAGAAGATTGAACCCAGTCATGAAGGATGTAGTCAGAAAGAAAATTCTGAAGTTGTTGGATAATGAAATTATTTACTCCATTTTTGATAGTTCGTGGGTATGCCCTGTACAAGTGGTACCGAAGAAATCTGGGGTAACAGTAGTCCAGAATAAAGCTAATGAACTTATCCCAACTAGAATCCAAATGGGGTGGAGGGTCTGTATAGATTATAGGAAATTGAATGCAGCTACAAGAAAAGATCATTTTCCTTTGCCATTTATTGATCAAATGTTAGAAAAGTTAGCCGGATAAGAATTTTACTATTTTCTAGATGGATACTCCTGTTATAATCAGATCCCCATAGCCCCTAAAGATCAAGAAAAGACCACATTCACCTACCCATTCGGAACCTTTGCTTATAGGCGTATGCCCTTTGGACTTTGTAATGCTCCAGCAACCTTCCAGAGATATATGATCAGCATATTTTTCGATATGATTGAACAATTTCTAGAATTTTTTATGGATAACTTTTCTGTCTTTGGACCTAGCTTCTCTGAATGGTTAAACCATCTAAGACATGTTCTAGGAAGATGTAAGAAGATGCATTTAGTTCTTAATTAAAAAAAATGTCAATTCATGGTCAAAGAAGGGATAGTTCTTGGCCATGTAATTTCAAAGAAAGGAATAGAAGTTGACAAGGCCAAAGTTGACCTGATTGCAAGTCTTCCACCACCCAAGACTATTAAAGAAATTCGTTCATTTTTAGGACATGTAGAATTTTATAAAAGGTTCATACCCGATTTTAGCAAAGTGGCTTGCCCTTTGATGAACTTGTTAGCAAAAGAAGCAAAATTTGAGTTTACTTCTAAGTGCCTTAAGTCTTTTGAATTTCTTAAAAAGGCACTCATTTCAGGCCCCATCATTCATCCACCTATCTGGACCGAACCTTTTGAGCTTATGTGCAATGCATCTGATCATGCTGTAGGTGCAGTCTTAGGTCAAAAAATCAACAAGCTATCGAGAGTTATTTATTATGCAAGCAAAATATTAAATGATGTGTAGCTTAATTACACCACCACAGAGAAGGAATTCTTAGCTGTTGTCTTTGCTCTAGAAAAATTCAGATCCTATTTGGTTGCATCTCATGTTATTATCTTTACTGATCACTCAGCCATTAGACATCTCCTAGCAAAGAAAGATGCTAAGGCATGTTTAATTCAATGGATCTTGCTCCTTCAAGAATTTGACCTAGAAATTAAGGATAAGAAAGAGGCAGAGAATGCAGTTGCTGATCACTTATCCCAAATTATAGTTGTGCCATCTAACGAACCATCTATTAATGAGTATTTTTTAGATGAATAACTCACGTTGGTATCCACTGAACCTTGGTATGTGGATATTGTGAATTATTTAGCCATTGGTAAAGTGCCTTCTCATTGGACTAGTCAGGATAAACATAAATTCTTTTCCTAAGTAAAGTATTTCATTTGGGATGATCTATATCTATTTAAATAGTGTCCTGATCAAATCATTAGGATGTGTGTTCCTGATAATGAGGTTAAAAGTATTATGTCAATTTGTCATGATCAAGCATGTGTTGGTCATTTCGCATCTAAGAAGACTACTGCCAAAGTACTTCAATGTAGATTTTATTAGCCTAATTTATTTAAGGATGCACATGTGTACTATAAAAGTTGTGATCGATGCCAACAAATGGGTTGGATTACAAAGAGAGATATGCCACTCAATCCAATCTTGGTAGTTGAAATTTTTGATGTCTGGGGAGTTGATTTTATAGTACCATTTCCGAATTCCTTTGGAAATGAGTATATCATAGTGGCTATTGATTATGTTTCTAAGTGGGTAGAAGCTATTCCATGTAAGTCCAATGATAGCAAAGTTGTCATTAAATTTCTTAAGAAAAATATTCTCTATCGCTTTGGTACTCCTAGAGAAATCATTAGTGATTGGGGAACACATTTTTGCAATCGATCCTTTACCACATTAATGAAGAAATATAATGTTACCCACAAGTTTGCCATACCATATCATCCTCAGACTAGTGGGCAAGTTGAAGTGTCCAATAGACAAATCAAACAAATGTTGAAGAAAACTATTAATGCCAATAGGAAGGATTGATCTATGAAATTAGTTGATGCACTTTGGACTTACCGCATTGCCTACAAGACCAACCTAGGAATGTCTCCTTATAGGATTGTGTTTGGAAAACCATGTCACTTGCCTATTGAGTTAGAACATAAAGCAATAAAGAAATTAAATATAGACCTAGACATAGCCGAAAATCATAGGAAGCTTCAGATCAATAAATTAGAAGAACTGAGAAATAAAGCTTACGAGAATGCCAAGGTATACAAGGAATGGATGAAAGTATTTCATGATCAAGCAATTCATAGAAAATCTTTTACTCTTGGACAAAAAGTTCTTTTGTATAATTCAAGGTTACATCTTTTTCCTGGAAAGCTTAGGTCTAAATGGATAGGACATTTCTTTGTTAAAGAAGTTTTCCCATACAGGGCTATAGAGATTGAAAACTCAAGCAATGGTGTTGTTTCTAAAGTTAATAGTCAATGATTGAAACCATTCTTGGAATTACCCATAGAATCTATGGAGGAAGCCATGGTTCTTTATGAACCAACATATCTCGGTTAGTCTATTATCACTATTTAGTCTGGCTGAAGATTTTAAACTTAGCGCTCCTGAAAGGCAACCTAGCTTCTTTCTTTTTAATTTGTTTTCTTTTTAGCATTATTAGATCAAATAAGCTCCATTGAATAAGTTGGAGGGAGAGTTTAAATTTTCAAAGGCATGTGCTGGACCAAAAATATACTGAGTCAGGTATATTTTTTCATGTTCTTTATTACATTCTTTATTTTTTCTTCTCCATTGAGGATAATGTCGATTAAGTTGGGAGGGGAGAAAAATAAAAATTTTAAAATTTTAAGTCCGCAAAAAAGTAGTATTTAGTATTTAGACACCTGATTATGCTTAAGAATTGAATTAAACTAAGTATTTTTAAAAGAAAATTGATACATAGATCAGAGAATCTATGAGATATTGAGGAATCAAGTATTAAGAAAATTCAATAAAGAGTTAAGTCTAGAACATAAAAAAATTTTCTTTTGAGCATTTCTAATTTTTTCTACTAGCATCAAAAAAAGTCTACTTTTTATAGTTTTTGTGTAGTATAATTATACATTTCTTCATATAATTTTTTTTTAAAATAGTTTTCAAGTACTTCTCACTAAGTAACCGGGCCTCTTTGCCTAAGCAAGCATTGAGTTTCATGTCAAAAGGTGGAAAGGGCAAAGAAGCTCCTTGTAAAGCTAGTCTTAACTCATAGCCTGTTTGATTCTAGAGAGTAAGCTCGAGGGGTATTCTATACCTAGTGTTCTAAAGTCAACTGGTTTGGGAGTCATTGGCCTAAGACTCGCTACATGGATCAAATAGAAAGCTTAAGGGGTTAAGACACTCAATAGTGATACAACGTTAAAAAAAAAATATTGGTTTCCCACCGAGTAACCGGGTCTGCCTAAGTAAGCAATGATATTTGCATCCAAAAATAGGCAATGTGAAAATAAAAATCAATAAATGAAGGGTGAAAATAGTAATACACTTGCCTATATGAAAGTTTAGACAAATCAGAGATAAAGATAGGATAATTTAGAAAAAAAATTAAAAAAATTTAATATTTTTTACTTAATTTTTTTATTGATAAGTATTAATACCCTAATCATATACCTCACTTATACCCTATTGAATATCAATGGCCATTTTGAAAACTACTTAGGTAAAATTCAAAACTCTAAAGTTAAAAGGTATTTAAAACTAAATTCTTTCTTTACTCAAGGATGAGCAAAACTTAAGTTGGGAGGTGTGATAAATACCATAAATTTATCAATAAAAGTATTAATTTATCAATTAATTTTTAAGAATTAATGATCAATTTATATATATTTTTGAAAAATTAATAATTTTTAAAAAATAATTAAAAATAATAAAAATTAAAATATAAAATTTTATAATCAATGGAAAGAGCTCATTTTTTTGATCATAATAAAATAAGTTTGAAGCAAAACGAAGCTAAAATGGATTAGATATAAATTTTTAAAAATAAAAGAAAAAAATTAATTAATTAAATAAAAAAAGAAAAATGGCTCAGCTGGCTCAAGCCATTGTGCCATATCAGTTGACGCATCCAAACGTGCTGAGCCAAGCCGATAAAGCCAGTGCGCCAAGCTAGCCATGCTAACCGACTTAGCCGCGGAAGCCATCAGCCGGTCCACGATCCAGGCATGGATCGCCAGCTCAGCAGAAATCGACGAATCACAAAGTGACACATGGTGGACCTAGACTCTTAAAGAGTTCACAAAAAATCTATCATGGCTCATAGGGCATTTTGAACTTTTCACTCAATGATAGGAGGCACTGATTCATTGCGGTGTGCGGTGCAGTCGGTCCACGCGGTCCATGGGAACGGTAATTGCACGATTGTGCAGCTTTGGTTGCTTACGGTCAAGATCGAATGGTGTAGGAAATTTTCTACTTTAAGCTTCATGCGGATCGCCATCCAATGGTAGCGCTCGATCCAGGGGATGATCCAATGATGGAGAGAGCACCCGGTGGTGATCAGGACTCCCAACATGCAATCAGTGATCAGATTTTCTCCATTAACACACGATCAACAGCTAGAATTTAATCTGACCTGATTTGGGCCAATACACATCCAATTTTGGCATTTTTTGGACCATTTGATCCATATCTGTCAACCAGATTTCATCTAAAGCAATAGAATTCATCCAGGACTCCTTTTAATCCTATTTTCACTCAAATTTCTCCATAAAAAGTCTTTAGTCCTTCTAACTCTATAAATAAGACCCCAGCCTTCCAGAATTGAGAATCTTTGATCAAGGTGAAGCTTTGGTACAGGGTGAAGCCAGGCTTTGGATTAGAGGCTGCTTTAAAGCAAAGGGTGCTAAGAAAAAGAGCTGGGCATCTATACCATTTTTCTGCCAATGCCGATCCAATATCAGAGATCAGTCTATTTTAATTTTTTTTAATTTTTATTTATTTTTTTATGTATTTAAATTATGAACTTTTAATTAATGTAATACTTATTTTTATTCTCTTTAATTTCATGCTCTTTATTTTTATTATAATTTAATTTTTATACTTTAATTATTATTTTTTTATTGCAAGTAGATCCTAAGATCTAACTAGTAGATCTTAGTATCAAGTTTAAATTTCTATACTTTTTAATTTTTGCTTTTAATTTTCCAACTTTATTTTTGATTTCAAACTCAAATCCTTTTCTTTTTCTTTTCAAAAATTAGAGATTTCAAATCTAAAATACTACCTTCCCTATGGATTCGACCCGACTCACTACTATCTACGTATCCTTAATTATTTTAAAAAGTCAGATTAAACTAATAAACACGATGTCTTAATGACAATTTTGCATTTTTTTATTAGATCGCTATTATCTGACCTAGTTAAACCAAATCCCAAAATTGAACGACTGATTCATAAAAAATCTGAGAATTAAATGACTAAAAATAATGGAGAACCACCTAGGCAGATGAAGGAATACTTTATCCTTGTACTTATAACCCATCGACTTGCATCTAATTACCAGATATCCCTGCTAGCCATTATGAAATCAAGTCAACCACAATCTAGATGCTCCCATTTTTCTATGGTAACACCAATAAAGACCCTTAAAAACATCTGGATGAAATCTTCGAAATCTGCTCTATGGTAAAAATCCAAAATTTTTTTGATGATGCCCTTGGACTGACCTTGTTTCCTTTCTCATTAAAAGATAAAGCCAAGTATTGGCTTGGCACAATAGAGAAATCAATTCAAACATGGGCAGAGATGCAACATGAATTTCTTAAGAAATTTTATCCCATAGGTCAAACCAACAGTATGAGGTGAGCTATCACCGAATTTGCTCAGCTTTCAGTGGAAGAAATTCATGATCATGGAAAAGACTTAAGAAACTTCTTAGAAAATGTTCACACCATGGTCTATCTATGTGGCAAATTATCCAAGCTTTCTATGAAGGTTTAGGAAAATAATACAGACAAATAGTAGTTGCATCCTGTGGAGGTGCATTTATGAGTAAAAGTGAGGATAAAACTTATACATTGTTTGAAACTCTAAGTGAAAATTTGATTAACCATACTTTATTATCCTCTTATGAAAGATCAATTTCTCATAAAAAATAGGTAGGAATGTATGAAATCAGACATCCAGAATTAAGTTCCAAGACTGACATGAACCTAATAAATAAAGTCGATCTTTTTGCTCAAAAATTAGATCAAGTGCTGAACTTAGGCCAATAATCTCCTGCACAATATACACTACCTTCCAATTATCAGGAGATTTGTTCTATTTATGCTAGCCCAATTCATAGAGTGAGTGAATGTCCTACAGCTGCACAATTTCCATCCTTCATCTAAGAGCAAGTTCAAGCTACTCAAGGTTACTCCAAACCAGTCAATGATCCATTTTCAAACATATATAACCTAGGCTGGAGAAACCATCCTAATTTTTCTTGGAAACCATAATAGACTCAGGCTCAGACCCAAACTCTATCAGTGCAAAATTATCAAAATAGATTCCAATATCAGAATTATGCCTATAATGGAGGTCAGCCTAGTTAGTCTTCACAGCCATTACATTATAATTAGCTCTCATACCCACCTCCTCAATAGACTAATCTAACTGACGATCAATTTAACTAGCTGCAATAATTAATCCTATCTCAACAATAATTGATTCTACATCAACAACAATCCATCACTAGGATAGAAGCTTAAATAGGATAATTAGCTAAGTCTAGTATGAGAAGAGAACCAAGTCAGTTACCAAGCCAATCGATTGTCAATCCTAAAATCAACCCACCCAATATCCATCAACCATCTAGATTTAGTCATCAACCCATCATTCACCTAAGAATCCCTAATTAGAGAATGCCAAAGCAATTTCTAAACTTCAAAGTTGTAGAATTCTTAAGGATCCATACCAGGACTAGATGATAGAGGCTAGTATTGATGCTAGCCAAGAAGAAAATTCAAAAGAAGAGGTTAGTACTGAAGCTAACCACATAAAAGAACTTGAGCTTAGAACTAGTACTGATACTGGTTCTAATGAGATCGATAAAGGAAAGAGGCCAATAGAAGAATTATCCAAGATATATAAACCTAAAGCCCCATTCCCTCAAGCCTTAGAAGCAGGCTCTTCCGTAAAAAGAAAGAAACACATAATAAGAAGTTAATGAAACTATTTAAACAAGTGCATATTAATTTACCCTTCCTCGATGGAATTCAGCATGTCCCGACTTACGCTAAATTTCTCAAAGAACTTTGTACTCAAAAGTGTGAGCCATGAACTAAAAGAATTATGCTATCTGAGGATGTAAGTGCAGTCCTATTAGACCCATTGCCTTAGAAAATGAAAGACTTTGGTGCTTCATTAATTTCATGTGTTATTGGAGGCATAACCTTTAATCAAGCATTATTAGACTTAGGAGCTATTGTGAACCTACTTCCAAGCTCGATTTATGAAAAATTTAGGATAGAAGAACTTAAACCGACATCGATTATTTTGCAACTTGCCGATAGATCTATAAAAACATCATGTGTTTTAATTGAGGATGTTTTGGTTAGAGTAGATAAATATTATTTTCTAGTAGACTTTCTCATACTTGATATGGAACCATCCCAAGAGTTGAACCAAAATTCCATAATTCTAGGTCGTCCATTCCTAACTACTGCCAATGTCAATATCAATTGCAAGACAAGAGCCATGGACATTTTTTTTGGGATCAAAAGGTAAGAATAAATACTTTTAATGCCTCTAAGCACACTCAAGAAGAGAAAGATTGCTTTGTAATCGATCAAATAGATGAGATAGTTGGATCTAATTCCTCCTTAGATTTATTCAAGAATGATCTTCTGAATAAGCTTGTCAAAGAAATCTCAAACCAAGAGATGAATGCCCTACTTGATTCACCTCACCTATCACATACATTATCTTAGTCGATGAAAATTGAGCCCTTACCTGAGCAAAAAATCGAACCATTAGATCCTCTAATTCAGGCCCCACTATAACTTGAACTAAAACCTTTTCCTAAATCACTTAAGTATGTATTTTTCAGATCAGAGAAAACCTTGCCAGTGATCATTGCTTCTGACCTAAATCTTGAATAGGAAGACCAAGTAGTAGATGTTTTGAAAACATATAAGGAGGCTATAGGTTGGACCATTGTCGATTTAAAAGATATTAGTCCATCAATATGTATGCACCACATTTATACTGAAGATAATGCCAAACCAACTCAAGAAATGCAAAGATGGCTCAACCCTAATATGCAAGAAGTAGTCAAGAAAGAGGTAATTAAATGGTTAGATGCGGGCATTATTTATCCTATTTTTGACAACCATTGGGTGAGTCCTACACAAGTTGTTCCAAAAACATTTGGACTCACGATTGTCCACACTAACCATGGGAAACTAGTATCAGCACAACTTTTTATGGCATGGCGTGTCTGTATAGATTATAGAAAATTCAATATAGCCATCCGAAAAGACCACTTTCCATTATCCTTCATTGACCAAATCCTGAAAAGACTAGTTGGCCAACAATATTTTTATTTTCTAGATGGATACTCAGGATATAATTAGGTAGTAATCTACCCAGGAGATCAGGACAAGACCACATTCACTAATTCCTATGGAACTTTCACTTTACATAGAATGCCTTTTGAATTGTGTAATGCACCTACGATCTTTTAAAGATGCATGATGTCAATATTTTCGATCATGATAGGAGATTTTTTGTAAATATTCATGGATGATTTTTTGATCTTTGGAGAAACTTTTGAGAGTTGCCTTAACAATTTGAAGAGAATTTTGCAATGATGAATTGAGGCTAATTTAGTTTGAAGCTGAAAAATGAACTATTTCATGGTTCAAGAAGGGATTGTGTTAGGACATATAGTGTCTAAGAGAGGGATAGAGGTTGATAAAGCAAAAGTTGACTTAATTTTTAAACTACCTCCACCCACTTCTGTTAAATAAATTCGATACTTTCTTGGCCATGTAGGATTCTATTGTTGCTTCATCAAAGATTTTTCTAAGATATCTCGTCCATTGTGTAATCTACTGGCTAAAGATATTCTTTTTAACTTTGATGAAGAGTGTCTTAAAGCCTATGAATTCTTGAGAAAAGCTGTGACCAAAGTCCTGATCATTCAACCTCCAAACTGGTCACTACCTTTTGAAATCATGTGTGATACTTCAAACTTTGCCATAGGAGCTATCCTGGGCCAAAGGATAAACAAATGTCCTGTAGTAATCTATTATACTAGTAGAACTCTGAATGAATCATAAATGAATTATACTACAACTAAAAAAGAGTTACTAGCTATAGTGTTTATCCTAAAAAAGTTTAGATCATATCTATTAGGATAAAAAATCATGGTATATTGAGATCATTTAGCTTTGAGATACCTGCTCTCAAAGAAAGACACTAAACCATAACTGATTAGATGGATCTTATTGCTACAAGAATTTGATATAGAAATTTAAGATAAAAAGGGATCTGAGAATATTATAGCAGACCATCTATTTAGGATCCTAGTTAAAGATACTGAACCTGCATCAATTGTAGAATCTTTTCCAAATGAGTAATTATAGGCAGTTTCACATGCAAAGGTCTCTTGGTTTGTAGATATTGTAAATTATCTAGTAGTAGGACAAATTTCTAATGGCTGGTCTAAGAATAAAAAGGATCGATTCTTTACTCAAATTAAATACTATTTTTAAAAAAATCCTAAATTTTTCAGAATTTATGCCGATCAGATCATTCGTAGATGTGTTCCTGAGTCTGAACAGCTGAGTATCTTACAATTCTATCATACTCTTGCTTGCAGAGGATATTTTTCTAAAAGAAAAACTATGGCCAAAGTATTACAAAGTGAATTTTACTGGCCTACATTATTTAAAAATATCCATATTTTTAGTTCGGAATGTCTTAAGTGTCAAGTCTTAGAAAATATTTCAAAGAAAGACATGATGCCTTTGAACCCCATCTTGGTGGTTAAAATTTTTGATGTTTGAAAAATTGATTTCATGGGACCTTTTCCACCATCTAAAGATTTTGGATATATGTTGGTGGCTGTTGATTATGTTTCTAAATAGATTGAAGCAATGGCAACACGAACCAATGATCATAAAGTAGTCTTAAAATTTGTTTAAAAGAATATTTTCTCTAGCTTTAGATTTTCACAGGCTATCATTAGCAATGGAGGTACCCACTTTATAAACTATCAGTTTTGAATACTACTATAAAAATATGGGATGACACATAAGATAGCTACACCATACCATCCATAAACAAGTGGCCAAGTAGAAGTATCTAATAGAAAGATTAAGAATATCTTATAAAAGACTATTAGGCCTAATAAAAAAGATTGGTTAGATTGATTAGATGATGCATTATGGGCCTATAGGACAGCTTATAAAACCCCTATTGGAATGTCTCCCTATAGATTGATCTATGAAAAAGCATGTCACCTTCCGGTAGAACTTGAACATAAAGCATATTGGGCAATTAAGCAATTAAATTTTAATCTAAATTAAGCTGATTCTAACAGGATGTTACAATTGAGTGATTAGATGAATTAAGACGAGAAGCTTCTGAAAACTCAAAAATCTACAAAGAAAAAATGAAAGCTTTTCATGATAAACATATTTCAAGAAAAACCTTTTAGCCAAATCAACAAGTCTGGTTATTTAACTCAAGACTCCGATTATTTCCTAAAAAGTTAAAATCTAGATGGGATGGATCTTATATAGTCAATCAAGTATTCCCACATGGTGTAATTAAACTCTATGATCCTAGATCTAAGAATTTCTTTAAGGTAAATGGTCAAACGGTTAAACCATATATTGAAGAAATATCATTAAACTGAACCATTGACCAAATAATATTAGCAGACCCATAATGAATTGTGTTACATTATGTCTAGCTGAAGATAATAAACTTAGCGCTTGTTGGAAGGCAATCCAATATTTTTTGAATCTAATTTAATTTTAGTTTATTTTTTTTAAGGATAAGTGGCCGGGCTGGAGGAGAATCAAAGCTTTATGACCCATACTGGATAAATAATAAAAATTTTTATTGCACCCTTCCATTTTTTTTTCATTGAGGATAATGTCGATTAAGCTGGAGGATAGAAAAAATAAAATAAAATTAAAAAATAATAATAATATAATAAAAAGAAATAATAAATAAAATATATATAATTAAAAAAATCTTTGAAAAAAAATATATATATAAACTTTTGAATAAACCATATTTTAGGAAAGAAAATCTTAAGTAAAATAGACTAGAAAAAATAATAAAGTTAGAAAGCATTTGCTAATGACTGTGTGAGTCAGGAAGTCGATTAGTTGGTCAGACTTTTAGTAGACTACTTAGGTCAATTAAAGGCTATCAATACTTCAAATTGCACATGCATACTAATAAGGTAAAGTAAGTATTGATTATAAGGTCAACTAAGGACTCAATTATCACTAAAAAATTGGCAATTACTATATACTCGAATTAAAAAACTTGAATTTAAGGAAAGAGCTGCCTGCCCAAAATAAAAAGTGCAAAAGGCAGAGTATAGGTGGATTACCCTAAGCTTAATAACTATTTCTTTGCACGTAAGTCAAGTGTGAAGATTTACATCAAATGATGAAGGGAAGGCTAGGATGCTCAGCACATTCAAAAAAAAAAAGAAAGAGAAAAAGGTAGTGTGAAAGATACCTTAATTCATGCACTTACTTTAGAGGTGTATAGAAAATTAACCAAAATAGGTGATAAAAAAGATATGTTTGTCCCTTAAATTAACACCCAAATGCTAAGTTAGTCTTCACAAACATAAGTGCTAGAGATTTTTAGATGAATTCTAAAGAAGTTTCTGATTAACCTACCTATAAAATTTGCTTCTGAAACTCAATACTTGGTAATACTATCTAAACTTTTGAACTTTAATCCTAAAGCTATTTTTGTGAAACATGATCTTAATGAAATATGATGATTAATCAAAGACTAGCATTACATTGCTAAGGGACTAGCAATGAGTATGTTAGGAGGCGTGATAAGTGTCACAAATTTACTGATAAAAATATCAATTTATTAATTAATTTATATTAATATTTTAAAAATAATAAAAATAAATAATAAAATAATAATAATATAAAAATAAATAAATAAATATATAATATAAAAAATTAAAAAAATAAAATAAAAATAATATTAATAAAATAATAAAATAATAAAATAATAAAATATTAATATCAATAAAAATAGCTTTTTTTTATCATAATGAAATAAATTTAGAGTGAATCGAAGTTAAAATGGATCCAATATGAATTTTTAAAGAAATAAGAAAAATATATATATATGAAAAATTGAATCGGCTCAGCCGGCGCGCTCAGCCCAGCCATAGAAGTTGGCCCGTCCTAGCCATCCGATGCGCCAACAAGTTGGCCCGACCAGAGAAGCTGGCCCGCTAGACCAATTCCACTCCAGCACTGACATCACCATGACGTCAGCAGACAGTGGTCTACGGTAGACTATGTGCCAGCTCAACATCAGACAACTAATTAGAGGATGCCACGTGGTGGACCAAGACCCTTAAAAGGTCTACAAAAAATTCATCATGGTGTACAAAGGTGGTTTTGTAATTTTACAAGCTAAGGTTGGCATTGATTGATCGAGATCCATGGTGCGATCAGTCCATGCAGTTCATGTTGGGAAATGTATCCTAAAGCCAATCATCTAAGTAGTAGATGATTGAAATTAGTATATGAATTATCTAATAATAATAGTAATTTGATTGTTTCATCATAAAAGTTCTATCTTCCTTAAATGAACTCCTAAATTATGATGAAGTCCTTAGAACCACAATCAATCGATAAAGAAGGATTTATCTAATGATTCTTAAATTGTTCATGACTAAATAATAAGTTATTAACAAAGATGATAACTTATCAAGTATAGATCGCTGTATGCCATATGCGTTGGTTGTCCTTGTAACCAAGTGGTGTAGAGACACTGATATGGCATCCAGGTTAGATGTAGGAGTACATCTACACTGAACGTGATCAATATAGCACTCTACTATCAAGAGTAGCTAGCTAGGTCAATGGGTATAAATGTCCCTTCAACCTAAGATTGCCATAGTGACTTGCGAGCAACTCACTGTACTTTGGTGCTGGACTGCTTATATTTCTAATATAGTTGATGAAAGATTTTTGGGTATAGTCAAGTACTTATAGAGTCAGTGTGTGAGTTAAGATGAGATTGACCGCTCCTAATTAACTTTAGAAAGAGAATGTCTCACTGTGTTTTAATTTAGCAAAATCTAGACTTGGATAATCCTCATGAGGTATCACGGGATTTGCAAAATTTTGAGACACAATAGAGATGACTTATATGAGTATTTGATAGTATACTCGAAGTCATCTTGAGCATTATTAGTCATAGGGATGAATTATATGGTAACCATGGGCCAAGGTTCTAAGAATGTTGCTTTGCATACATTCGACCTATGCGGACGTCGAGAATCATTGCTAGATGGTAACTTCGATTGATACAGAAATTGATTCTTGTACTACCGACTTAGGTTCAAACATATGGGGCCACACACATTAGAGCTTATAATCTGATCAGATGGTTAATCGATGATTGAGAATCATTTTGAGGTCAAACATTCAATACGATTGATGTTTGACCTAATTAATGCAAGTATTGTAGGAGGATCGATTAGCAATTGGATTGCTAATTGGCTCAATTTGATTAAGCAATTAGGCTGAGATCAAGTCTAATTGAATTAGATTCAATTAGAATTGATTTGAATTTAATTAGATTTAGTCTAATTAGTTTATTGGATAAGCTAATTGCGAGGGAAGAATAATTTCTTATTTGACTAAGACTTGGGTGCACCTGATTGACTTAGAATTTAAATCAGATTTAAATCTTGATTTAATCTAATTTAATTAGGCTTCTAGTTAAACTAGGATCATCCTTAATTAGATTATATTTAATCTAATTTAAATAAAATTTAAATTAAATTTAAAATAATTTTAACCTAGTCAAATAAGAGGAGTCCCAGTTGGACTGAAACTCTCTCTCTCTTTCACTTGCGCCTAAGAAAGCCCACACCATATTTTAATTCTAGATTTTGTTTTATGATTTTCATGCTTAAGAAATGATTTTCCATATCCCATTATCTCAGGAATTAGATTTAAATTTGATTTGATCAAAATTAAAAGGAAGTTGGAAATTATTTCCAACTTGGAAGAGTCTTCTTTGACCCGAACTCCTCCCTCCCTTATGTGCCAACCTATCCATGCTCCTCTATCTTATTCAGCCCTTTTTTCTTTGGTTTTGTGCATGAGAATCAGTGGTTACATGAAAAAATAAGTGGGAGGGGCGTTGACTAGGTTTTAACCTCATCTTGCAATAAAAGATGGATGCCTCTTATGAGATGGTTTTAGGATGCAAAAAATCCTAAGAAAATAACAAAAAATTAAAGGAGAAGGCGTGGAGGATTTATGGTGCCAAGATTCTTGCAGAAGGGCTCTCAATTAATACATCAAAGATTGATGTCTTGAAGAGACAAGATAAGAGAAGATTATCTTCTCTTATAACTTTTTTAATATTTCTTTCTTCCTATTTTATTTGTTATTTTTATATGATAAAAATTTGAGAGAGTGAGGAAGGGCTTGAGGAAATATAGCACCAAGTTCCTTAGAGAAAAGATCTTCATCTGGACATCAATCATTGATGTCATGAAGGCACAAAGGTAAGAGAAGATTATCTTCTCTTTATTTTCTTTTGAGTATCTTCTTCTTTATTATTTTATATGATTTTTATATGATAAAGATTAGAGAGAGAGAGAGAGAGAGAGGAAAAGGGTGTGGAATCTATACTCCAAGGTGTTGGGGCATGGTGATCATTTTTGGACATGATTTGATCATGTCCTGATGTGAGAAGAAGAAGAGAAGAAGGTCTTGTCTTAGGATTTTCTTGAGAGTCCTTCTTCTTAATTTTATTTATGAGATTCTTTTTATGAGAAAAATTTGAGGGTGTGATATCTAGAAATTAGAAAAAAATTCAGAGGAGAAGGTCTCCTCTGATCCTAGCATAGAGGTGCTTTAAGGACATCAACTGTTGATGTCCTGAAGGAGAAGATTTGTCTTCTCCTAGAATTTATTCATATATTTTTTTATTTTTTGATTTATAAGAGATTGAAGGGTTAGATTTCTCCCTCATTACTCCTCATGTTCTTCATCTCTTGATTGTCTAAGAGATCCGAAGAACATGTATTTGATTAACCATCAGGAGGGATCCGTGAGAAGCTAGCACTTCGAGCGGATCTTCATTCGACGAACCTCCGATCTGTGTTGCAGGTTTGTATGGATCACCTATAGAGGTCGGATGCTTGTGTAGCTCTAAAGGCAACAACGGATTCAGCTACAGAGTTCTTGACCCATGCAAAGATAAGAGATCTGATCTTTTGGTGACCTAAATGTGATCTAGGATTAGATCTAGATTTGTTCTAGATCTAGGTATTGATATGATCAATACCACTTATGATTAATTTAATTTTATATTTATATTTACATCATAACATGTTATAGATCCTTGATGTAGGGTTTGTAATTTGATTACATGCATGTTGTAGATTAAATAGTTTAATCTATATCTTCCGCTGCTCTACATTTTGAAAATGTTTTGAAATCTATGCATGAAATCCTGCATATTTTCTATTAATGGTATCAGAGCATTTTGGTTCTATTATAATATGTTTATATATACTTTAGATTAAATTTAAAAATTAAAATTAATTAAAGATCACACATACTGCCATAAGGTTGTCCTATTGTAAGGTTAACCCCTTACAAAGAAAAGGTTGTCCTAGTATGTGCTAATCTAAATCAAAATTATGAATTATTTAGATTAGATCTAAAAAAATTTATGATTTAATTTTTTAATTTAAATCTAAGATTTAATAGATATTAGATCTATTTTAGATTATTTAGATTAGATCTAAATAATATCAGGATCGTACATATTGCCATAAGATTGTCCTGTTGTAAGGTTTATCCCTTACAGTAGAAAGGTTGTCATAGTATGTGTTGATCCGAGAAACCTAAATCATAAATATATTAGGTGAGATCTAAAGTAATTTATGTTTTATTTTTAAATTTTAAATCTAAATTTAAATAATTTATGATCTAATTTTGATCATTTAGATGAGATCCATGTGATATGTTTCATGTTTATATCTAGATCCTTATGTTGCATATGTTGGATATGTAGCTTTTATTTTTGAATCTAGAATGAATATGTATGACATATTTATTCTGTAAAATTTTAAATTACGAACTTACTTTCTGCAAAACCCAAATCAGGCATAATACTTCTAATGTCTGAAACAGGATCATAGGAAGAAGATTTGCCTTGCTTTTCTTGACCACAATAGGCTGAACAAGAGAAAGAAACAAAAGTTGCTCATTAAAGATGTTATATGATAACATCTTAAAACTTCTCTATATGTAATTTTACTATCTGGGTATTAGATACCAGTGGTCTTATGTAATTCATTGCAAGGACTTAAGGTAAGTGGAATGTACACATCCTAGTTAGATTATATCATGGATGTCTATGTTTGGCATTACAGGCTTAGTCATATTGACAAGAACAGGATAAATGGATTAGTTTGAGAGGAAAACCTCAATATCAATGATTGCAAATTATTGATAACTTGTGAATCTTGTCTTCTTGGAAAGATGACAAAGTCATCTTTTACTGAAAATGGTGAAGGAGTCGATAAAGTTCTAAGTCTCATACGTAGTGATGTATGTGGACCTTGAACTTAAGTGCCAAAGGAAGACATTAATATTTCATTACAGACGACCTATCTAGGCATGGGTACGTCTGGGATGAATTATTTGAAATATTCAAATAATTTAATAATGAAAAAAAAATAAACTAGATAAGGTATTAAAATTCTTCGATCAGATCGAGGAGTCAAATACTTATCTAGTGAGTTTGTGACATATCTAGGAGAGAATGAGATTCTCTCTCAGTGGATTTCTTTTGGAACATAGTGTATCTAAAAGAAGAAATTGAACTTTATTGGACATGGTTCAATCCACAATAGGGTATACTTGTCTGCCTGTTGCAGGGTTGTGCTCTTGTGACTATTTTTTTACTCTAAAAATTTATACCGAGTGAATTTGTTGCATTGACTCCATATGGGATATGGATCAGGTATAGACCTAGATTCTTTCACCTTCGATTTTGTAGTTGATCAGCCTATGTCATATATTTTCACACAAATAAACTTGGATCCTGGTCCAATAAGTGTTTGAGGATTATTAATTCTGCTATGCTAAAAACATAAGATGTTCATCAGCAGTAGGGCATTCCTTTTGAAAGAAGTTCCTTAGAGAAGGAACTGATACCTATCAAGTTGAACTTGTCAAAGTTTGATTGGTAGAAAAGAACTGACGTTATCTGATAAACCTACAGAACTGAATTTGATCAGATCAAATCTGGAGCCCATTAAAGTGTCACCATTAAGGAGATCTGGTAGAGTACCGCATTAGCCGAACAGATACTTCAGTGTCTAGATCCAGGATAGCGATCATATTGAGCTCGATGAGAACAACAAGAATCCGATCACCTATAAGGATATAGTATAGTGGCCTGATTCTAAGAAGTGGCTTGGAGCCATATGATCCAAATTGAAGTCTATAAAAATTAATAGTGTATGGACACTAGTTGATCACCTGAAGGGATAAAACCCATTGAGTGTGAATGGATTTTTAATAGGATCAAAGTAGCATAGATAGGAACGTAAGGACTTATAATGCCCATCTGAGTATCATCTCATAGTTCGAATATATGTTCTGAACGTATATCTTAGTTATGAACAAAGACAAACCTTGCACTTATTATTGGACAAAATATTTTATAGCATTATTTTTTGTGATGTTTGAGGATGAAATTCTCTTAATCCAGAACAGCATTCCAACATTACAATGAATAAAGGTTTAGCTGTCATCTTATTTATCCATGTACGAGATTAGACATGGTATACTCACTAGAGGTAGTGAGCAGATATAAGTCTGATCCAAGTAAGAGCCACTGGAGGATTGTATAGATAATCCCTAAGTATTTAAAAAATACTAAGATCCAGTGACTCAAATATGGAAGTACTGACTTAAAATATATGGATATTTTGATTTTAGTCAGAACAAGATGACAACAAGAGAATGTCGACTCATACCCTAATTGTAGGAGCAATCTGCTGGAAAGGTTCCAAGTAGAATACTTTAGCTTATTTAGTTAGTGATGTAGAGTACATCATGGCATATGATGCTGTCGTATAAATTGTGTAGTTACTGAGGTTCATTAGCAGGTTAGAAGTGGAACCCTCCACCTATGGTCCAGTCCTATCGTAGTACTGGAGCCATAGCTCAGGCTAAAGAACCGAAGGACCAGCATATTCTGCATTATTTTCATTTTAGATATTTGATCTGGGAGACGTTAATCTTTAGAAGATTGATGTAAAAGGAGAATTTGACCAATCCATTTGCTAAGGCCTCAGAACTAAGAAGTTCTACGAACTTAAGTGGAAGATAGGATATTTGATATCATTATGATTGGCTTTAGTTCAAGTGGGAGTTATTGAGAAATATGTCCTAAAGCTAATCATCTAAGTAGTAGATGATTGAAATTAGTATATGAATTATCTAATAATAATAGTAATTTGGCTGTTTCATCATAAAAGTTCTATCTTTCTTAAATGAACTCCTAAATTATGATGAAGTCCTTAGAACCACAATCAATCGATAAATGAGGATTTTTCAGATGGTTCCTAAATTATTCATGATTAAATGATAATTTATTAACAAGGATGATAACTTATCGAGTGTAGGTCGCTGTATGCCATATGCATTGGTTATCCTCGTAACTAAGTGATATGGAGACACTGGTATGGCACCCAGGTGAGATGTAGGAGTATATCTGCACTGAACGTGATCAATGTAGCACTCTACTATCAAGAGTAGCTAGCTAAGGCCAATGGATATAAGTATTCCTCCGACCTGAGATCGCCATAATGACTTATGAGCAACTCACTATACTTCGGTGCTAGACTGTTTGTACTTCTAATATAGGTGATTGAAGATTTTTGGGTATAATCAAGTACTTATAGAGTCAGTGTGTGAGTCAAGATGGGATTGACCACTCCTGATTAACTTCAGAAAGAGAATGTCTCACTGTGTTTCAATTTAGCAAAACCTAGGCCTTGGTAATTCTCATGAGGTATCACGAGATTTGCAAAATTTTGAGATATAATAGAGATGACTTGTATGAGTGTTTGACAGCATACTCAAAGTTGTATTGAGCATTATTATTCATAGGGATGAATTATACGGTAACCACAGATCAGGATTCTAAGAATGTTGCTTTGCATACATTCGACCAATCCGAATATTAGGAACCATTGCTAAATGGTAACTTCGATTGGTACAGAAATTGATTTCTATACTACCGACTTAGGTTCAAACCTATGGAGTCACATACATTAGAACTTGTAACTTGATCGGATGGTTAATCGATGATTGAGAATTATTTCAAGGTCAAACATTCAATGCGATTGATGTTTGACCTAATGCAAGTGTTGCAGGAGGATTGATTAGCAGTTGGATTGCTAATTGGCTCAATTTGATTAAGCAATCAGACTGAGATCAAGTCTAATTAAATTAGATTCAATTAGAATTAGTTTAGATTTAATTAGATTAAGTCTAATTGATTTATTGGATAAGCCAATTGTAAGGGAAGAATAATTTCTTGTTTGACTAGGACTTGGGTGCACCTGATTGACTTAGGATTTAAATCAAATTTAAATCTTGATTTAATCTAATTTAATTAGGCTTCTAGTTGAACTAGGATCACCCTTAATTGGATTGTATTTAATCTAGTTTAAATAGGATTTAAATTGAGTTTAAAATAATTTTGACCTAGTCAAACAAGAGGAGTCTCAGTTGGACTGGGACTCTCTCTCTTTCACTTGCACCTAAGAAAGCCCACACCATATTTTAATTTTAGATTTTTTTATGATTTTCATACATAAGAAATGATTTTTCACACCCATTATCTCAGGAATTGGATTTAAATTTGATTTGGTCAAAATTAGAAGGAAGTTGGAAATTGTTTCCTACTTAGAAGAGTCTTCTTTGACCCAAACACCTCCCTCCCTTATGCGCCAACTCTACCCACGCCCCTCTACCTTATTTGGATTTTTTTCCCTTGGTTTTGTGCATGAGAATCAGTGGTTACATGAAAAAATAAGTGGGAGGGGCATCCAACTCCTCCTTTGACTAGGTTTTGACCTAGTCTTGCAATAAAAGGTGGATGCCTCTTCTGAGATGGTTTTAGAATGTAAAAAATCCTAAAAAAATTATGAAAAATTAGAGGAGAAGGAGGATAAGGTGTGGAGGATTTGTGGTGCCATGATTCTTGGAGAAGGGCCCTCAATTAAGACATCAAAGGTTGATGTCTTGAATAGACAAGGTAAGAGAAGATTGTCTTCTCTTATAATTTTCTTTTTTGTTTCTCTCTTCCTATTTTATTTATTATTTTTATATGATAAAAATTTGAGAGAGAGAGAGAGAGGAAGGGCTTGAGGAAAGATGGTACCAAGATTCTTAGAGAAAAGATCTTCATCTGGACATCAATTGTTGAAGTCATGAAGGCACAAAGGTAAGAGAAGATTATCTTCTCTTTGTTTTCTTTTGAGTATCTTATTCTTTATTATTTTATGTGATTTTTATATGATAAAGATCTAAGAGAGAGAAAGGAAGAGGGTGTGGAATCTATGCTCTAAGGTGTTGAGGCATGGTGATCATTTTTGGACATGATCTAATCATGTCTTGATGCGAGAAGAAGAAGAGAAGGAGGTCTTCTCTTAGGGTTTCCTTGAGAGCCCTTCTTCTTAATTTTTTTTATGAGATTTTTTTTATGAAAAAAATCTGAGGGTGTGATATCTGTAAATTAGAAAAAAAATTTAGAGGAGAAGGTCTCCTCTGATCCTAGCATAGAGGTGTTTTCAGGACATCAATTGTTGATGTCCTAAAGGAGAAGATAAATATTCTCCTAGGGGTTTTTCATATATTTTTTTATTTTCTGATTTATGGGAGATCCAAGGTTTGGATTCCTCCCTAATTCCTCCTCATGTTCTTCATCTCTTGGATTGTCCAAAAGATCCAAAGAACATGTATTTGATTAACCATCAAGAGGGATCCGCGAGAAGCTAGCACTTCGAGTGGATCTTCATTCGACGAACCTCCAATCTGTGTTGCAGGTTCATGTGGATCACTTGTAGAGGTTGGACGCTTGTGCTGCTCCAAAGGCAACAATGGATTCAACCATGGAGTTCTCAACCTGCGTAAAGGTAAGAGATCTGATCTCTTGGTGATCTAGATGTGATCTAGGGTTAGATCTAGAATTGTTCTAGATCTAGGTATTGATATGATCAATACCACTTATGATTAATTTAATTTTAGATTTATATTTGCATCATAAGAGTAATTAGTGCCATTAAATAAAGGGGGTCATTTGATAGAATTTTGACTCTTGATCATTAGATTAAAAGTGGCTAAGTACCAAAGCTTTGATACCACTTGTTGCCCAAATAGACAACCAAAGAGGGGGGATGAATTAGATTTTTCATAAATTAAAAGTAAATATGTGCTAAATTTAAACTATGCAAGGTGAAGATATAGTGTAAGCAATGAATTAAACTAAAATATAAGAATACAAATAAGAGAAATAAGAAAAATAATAAAGACACCAACAAATACAAGATTTTATAGTAGTTCGGTGCAAAACTTCCAAAGCACACTCTTGAAAATTTTACTATAATCTTTCTAAGATTATAGCATGATTGATTTTCTGGGGCTCACAATCAAAATTTAATTGATTTGCTTAATGATAATCAACCAAAACCACTTCTCAAAGCCACTCATAGGCTTGTACAATGATATACTTCAATTCAAAGCTTGGAACGGCCTTTGTCCTAAGTTTCACTTCCAATTGAAACTCTTTACAGCAACAAGTAAGCAAAAGAATATGAATACAAGGAAAATGCTGCAAAAAAGTAGGTGAAAATATTGTTGAAACTCACAAGAATGTCATCGAGGAAGCTTGACAATAAATGCTTTTTTTGTTTTTTCTAAATATCCTCTGAAATCTCAAGAGTTTGGTGGTTGGAAATTGATTGCACTCTTAAATGAACTCTTAAAGTATCTTGGATTTTTTCTTTTCCTCCTTCTCTACCTTCTTCAATATGTTTGGTTGGCATTTAAGGCTCTTAAAAGGTTCAAAAATAGTCTTTTGCTCATTAGAAATCCAAAACTAGCCATTGGAAGTTTTCTATATGTTTCTACCACTTTTACAAAACTAGTTATTAGAGTTGTCAGATGCAGTTGAGTCGACTCAGATGAACATGGGATCAACTCGAGGTAGACTTAGGGTTGACTCAAGATAGCTTGGAATCGACTCAAGGTCTAGATTAAGAAATATATCTATCTTGTTTGAAAGACTCATAGAACCTTGGGGTCGACTAGCAATTTTGTATTATTTAAATTTTGCATGCTAGAGTTGTCTCTTCGAATTTGGGGGTCGACTCTTAGCTTCTATCATTATGTTTCTCATAATATAGCTTCCCAACTTAGCTATCCCTAGCTTCGAACTTCAACAACTGCTTTGACATTCTTAAAATGATTTTGGCTTTCTAAAACTCTCTCAATATACACTTCAGTAAACATTAGTACCATCGTATACTCAAATATTTTGTATTCATCAAAATCATTTCTTGGATCAATACTGAAAAAAATAAGTTCGACCAAGTAGGAATGATATGACCTCAAGAAGATGTTGATGTTACTGCAGCTTATTTCACTAAAAGAATGATTAGAGAGGACACCAGAAGTAAGCTCGAAGTCACCAACATTTGGCTGGAAATTGCTAGAGCCATAGTGCTTTGCCCAATAAAATAGTGAAAGTGAAAGGTAAAGAGGGGGTCGACCAATATTCATAGAGAGGGTGGATGGCCTAGCCGTGATAGATGCCCAACACATGTCAACTTGGCATTGGCTGAACTGAGGTCTCATGAATCGCCACAATTAGTGGCCTCGATTAGATGACAATCGCCTAGCCACCAATGATGTACTCTATCAATTGGTTCAAATCAGTACAATGGTTCACTTGGTTTGGCAAGATCATGCCATGTGTGCCCCCATAATTACCATTCAAGCTAATTTCCTAAGGTGCATTGATTAAGGGACTAGCCTAGCCATAGTGCCACCTTGGTCAGATTGCTTCTACTCCCTTTGATTGAGTTCAGTTTTAGCTCAGACATTGGAGGGGGGAATTGGTAACTATCGTCAGTGGTCAAAAATAAAAATCTAATTCAAACTATATAGATAGGGTAAGTCGGAATCGTATCCTCATGAGAGACCTAGGGCTGAGTTATATTTGAGTTAGTTAAGGTTTTAAGAAATTTTACTTAGAACTAATTAAGTTGGTATTGAAAATAGTTGAGAATAGTGCAAACCACAAGTAAAAGAAAATTTGAAATAATAGAAGAAAACATGTCTTGAAAATTTTAATTTTAATTTTTAATTATAAATATAGTATTTATTCCTTAAGCCATTAGATCTATGATCGATTTTTGAGCATAATCTATCTCGCTAAGCATAGAATGAATCACTTGATCATGATCCATCTCTATATAGTCACAGACTATTCAAAGACTCGTATCATATTAGAAAATTAAGAACACAGTATTTGAAATAAAGAATGTACTTTATTCATGAAGAAATAGAGAATATTATAATTATTCAAATATCTACTTGTATGAAAAATGATACGAGATCTAAAAATAAAAACTAAAATTTACTTTCCTCAAATTTGAAAACTGCTAGCCATGCATGGAGCTGCTCCCTTCTTCCTCTCCCTCCTTGCAAGGCTTTTGAAGGATTTTTGAATCCCTGGATTCTTGGATCCCCTAGATGATTCCCAAGGTGGATGTATGGAGGACTTTTTATTGGTGTTAAGAGGGAGGATGCTTTCATGTTTTCTAGATGTGGGACTAAAGAAAGAGGGTAGATGAATTGTTAGGATTTTATTTGTAAGGGATGGATGGATGCATGAGAAAGGGTAGCATGTGAGATGATGAGGCATGAACTTAGTGAGGCATGAGATAGGCACATGAAAGGATTTATTCCATGAGGGAACACATGAAACTATAAGGGGATGCATGGGATATTTTATTAAGAGAAGGAGTCTTTGAAGTGGTGTGAAGAATATTTGATAGCATGGAGTTGTGGAAGAATTTGATTGAGAGAAGGATTTGCATGAATGGAGGGGCATTGAGGTGCGAATCCTTATTTCTTTAGGAGTTTGGGTGCCCTCTTTCTTTCCTTCTTTTCCTTCATGCTAAATAGGTTTGGGGCATGGACTTTGTGGCATGTGCACTCTTCTTCTAGGGCTTCTTTGGATGTGGCTCCTTTTATGTGAGCCCTTGGATCTTTAAAAGTTGCTTTTCATCCTTTAGATAAAGTGGTGCTCCACATGTCTTTTTAGGGTTTTGGAGTGGTGCCTTGAATCTTGGTCATTAAATCTTGGGAGCTTGCATATGATCCCTCCATGTGTATGTCACGTTTACACTTGAATGGAAGCTGATTACCAGGTTCACTTGAATCTGAGACAATTTAAATCCAATTTGAGTTGTATGAGCCCAATCTCCTAATTACCTATAAAATATATTAAGAAGTATCAAATCCTTAATAAATAAGAATCAATTAACACAAAATTTAATACTTCTAATGTCCTAATTTAATTATTGATCATCCTCCCCAACATGAATTTTACTCGTGTTGGGATATCAGCTACTCTGATAACACTTGCTAAGGATCTAGTACTGGCATATTGCAACAAAAAGAAAGAAAAAAATAAAACAAGAAAGCAATCAAGTATGTGGATCAGCCCAAGAGCTCGCCTCTATGGGGCATGCAAAATTTTACTATAAAAAAGAAAGAGATACAAGAGGAGACTATCCACTTTCAACTTATGTATACAATCCTCTCAATAAGAAGTTAACCTTACCAAACTCTCTCTTGGAGACCCCCTGAAATGACTGCAATCCGCTGCCTAACTGTCTGCCCGAAGCCCCTACTCCTATTGTCCATTGGCTCCCTTTCTCTGCTCTCTATCACATTTCAGGACCTCTTTTGCCACTGCCAAGCCACCCATCAGCTTCGATCTGCACCAGGCCCTTTTAAAGACCACGGACAGGCTCTAATCCTATCCTAGATCGAATTCTGCAATCCGATTTAAACTCAAATAAGACCCCACCATTAGATCTTCACTGCAACCCATCGTCTGCCATAGGATGCCATAAAATAGTGGTTCTCGGTCCATCAAAATGCTAGAAATTATGAGAAATCAAGGAAAGGTCATCGGTCCACATGCAAGGATGTGGACCATGTGACTGGGCGCACAGGCCACGCTTGCAGCCTACCCGTGTGTGCACCCATGAGCACCTGAGCCACATGCTCACGCGCCGACCTAGGCCGCGAGCCATCATGGGTTGCATGTGTCGGTGCACTGGCCTAGGCCGCTGGCCATCCTAGGTCACGAGCCATCCTGGGCCACATGACCACATGCTGGCCTAGGCCGTGCGCCTGCATGCTGCGTGCTGGGCCATGCCTTCATGTCCACCCCACACCGCATGCTAGGCCTATGGCTCGCTGGCCTGTACCAATCCATGGGTCCCACTTCAGCAACTCATTCGACATTCTGCATGCTCCTTTGCATGTATTTTTAGGAATCCAAATGTAGTGTTTTTGGGCTCGTTGGACTCCGTTCATCACCCTGGACCTTGCTATGTACTTAATATAGGAGAATTCAAGGCATATTTCTCAACAATCTCCACCTCGATTGGATATTCGATCTCCACTTATCTAAGAGTTCATCTAGCACCCCCATGCCCTAAGGCAATCACCTGCTAATCATGGATGGGCAAACATGGAAGTCAAGCTAGGCTGCTTGATCCTATCTCTGTCAACTACTGTGATCCTCCTGATTTGAGATCTGCTCGGGATGGCCTCCTGTAGTAATAAAAACTTCAGCTTACGACATCATATGTCATCCTCCTAAATCTCTCATCCATGCCCGATCCATCTCCATCTAGAACTCCACCTCGCATTAGACTTTCTATCATGAGGTAGTGTCCTCCATACTTTCTTTTTCTTAGCACCACCCTACTACTGTTCATAACCTTCAGGATTCATCCATCAGCTTTCCATCTGAAGTTAGTCGAATCCAGTCTACTCAATAAGATTAGATTCTTCTTAAAGCTAGGTATGTATCGGACCTCACCCAACTTCTTCACTATTCCATCATGGAGCTTCATGTTGACCGTCCCGCTGCACTTTATCTCATAGATCGATCCATCTGATAGGAACACAATGCCCTCACTAATCTTTAGGGAGTCAAACATCTCCTCTCTGTAATATTTATGATGGGAACAAGCAGAATCCATAATCTACTGAAAGAAAGAAATAGATACCTCATCAATAATCAGAAGGATATCATCACTACCTTTTGTATTGCTACTGACCATCGCCACAGTAGCCCTCGTTTGATCCTTGAGTTGTGAAAAATCCTTGACTTGATGCCCTAACTCGTCGCACCTATAGCATCTGATGTTGCTTTGGTTCCTTATCTTAGACCTGGATCGTCCTCCTCGCGATCCTTTTCCACTCTGTCTACTGCCTCCTACTTCTCTAGAAATTGCCAAAGCTGAGTTGCCATCATCTGAGCTCAAAGCTGGATTCTTCTTCCTAAAAATCTCATTCTAGAGTATTACTGCAGTGACCTCATCCATCTTGATGGTGATTTTTTGCATTAGAAGTGTAGTCACCAAGGACTCATACGAAGGAGAAAGTGATGCTAGCAAGACCAACATCCTAGTCTTCTCCTTAACTTTTTTGCCAACATTAAGGAGGTCAGTGAGGATCTTCTAAAAGTTGGATAGATGCACTTACACACTTTAGCCTTCGTTCATCCATAGCTAGTAGAACTACCTCCAAAAAAATAGCATATTGGTGAGCGACTTTGCCATGTACAACTTCTCGAGCTTCGACTATAGCACCATTGAGAAAGTCTCATCAAGTACATGGATCACCATATCATCTACTAGCTATAAGCGGATCGTGCTCACTGCCTGTATCTAGATCCACTTTTAATTCTTCACCTCTATGGTGGCTGGCATCTCGTCATACAAGAGAGTGTCGATCAATCCATGTTGGATGAGGACATTCTTTACCCTTGCTTGCCATAAGGAGAACTTGTCCTTCCCATCAAACCTGTTAATCTTCACTTTGATTATGCTTGTCTACTCCATATTCTTCAATCTCTATCCATGCACAAGGGCGTGGACCGCATGACTAGGTGTGCAGGTCGTGCTCGCTGGGCAACGCTTGCAACCTACCCGCCCACGCGCCCACGAGCACTTGGGCCACACGCCAGCCTGGGCCGTGCACCCGTGCGCTGGCCTAGGCCACATGCCAGCCTGGGCTATGTGCCAACCTGGGCTGCAAGCCATCTTAGGCCACACACATCCATGCATTGGCTTGGGCTGCACGCCATCCTAGGCTGCGAGCCATCCTAGGTCGTGCACCCGCATGCTGTGCATTGGGCCATGCCTTCGCATCCGACCCACACCACGTGCCGGACCTATGGCCTGCTAGCCTATACTAGACCATGGGTCCTACTTCAGCAACTCGTCCGACGTTCAACATGCTCTTTTGCACATATTTTTACTATTTGCACATATTTTTACTATCTGAACTTCAATTGGGGTGTTCTTAGGCTCGTTGGACTTTGTTCATCATTCTGGATCTTATTGTGGACTTAATATGAGAAAATTTAAGATATTTTTTTCAATAACTCATTCTCAAGTAAAAAAAGGATTTAAAATTAGATACCTTTTAGCTTAGAGTTTCGAGTTTTATAAGGCAATTTTCATAAGGGCCATTGATGTTTAGTAGAGCAAGAGTGAGGTATGTCATTAGGATATTAGTAGTAATCAATGTAGAAGTTAAGCAAAGAATATTAAATCCTTTTTGAACTTTTCCAAATTATCCCCGACATTTATCTCTAAATTATCTAACTTTCATATGGGCAAGTATAGTGCTACTTTCCTCCTTCATTTATTGATTTTTTCTTTAACATTATACTACTATTGAGTGTCTTAATCTCTTAAGCTTTTTGTTTGATCCATGTAGCGAGTTTTCAGTCAATGACTCCAGAGCTAGATGGCTTTAGGGCACTAGGTATAAAAAACCTATCAGACTTACTAGCTCGAATCAAATAGGCTACAAGTTAAGACTAGCTTTATAACAGAGTTTCTTTTTCTTTCACATCTTTTGATGTGAAACTCAATGCTTGCTTAGACAAAGAGGCCCAATTACTCAACATGAAGTTCTTTTTTTTATGAAGAAATGTATAGTTATCTTACATAAGCCCATAGAAAGTAAACTCTTCTTTAATGTAGTAGCAAAAATAAAAAATGCTCAATAAAAAATTATTTTTATTCTAAACTTAACTATTCATTAGGTTTTCTTAATACTTGATCCCTTGGTATCTCACAAACTCTCTAAGCTATGTATCAATTTTTTTAAAAGAAAGGTTCTTGGTTTAACTTAATTCTTCAGCACAATCAGACACCTAAATGCTAAATACTAACTTATTCAAAAACCTTTTAATCTTTTTTATTATTCTCCCTCCAACTTAAATAATATTGTTCTCAATGGAGAAAGAAAAATAAATAATGCAAAAAAAGAATAGAAAAAAATACACCTGACTCAATATGTTCTTGGTCCAGCAAGGATTTTGAAGCTTTGGTTCTTCCTCTAGTCTAGCTGCTTGTCCTAAAAACAAAGTAAGCAAACTAAAAAGATAACTTAAGTGAAAAAAGAAAACTAGGGTGCCTCCTAAGAGCACTAAATTTGAAGTCTTCAGCCAGACTGTTATTAAGATTACTCCTAAGAAATTTAGTTGCATTCCAATAAGTGCTAAGTTTAACATCTTCAATCGAACGCTGTATGGATCTAATTTATCAAATTGTTCTGATATACAATCAAGTGATTTAGATTAGAATAATCCTCTTCTAATTAATTTTTTTTGAAAAATAAAAGGAGGGACAAGGAGAGAGAATTCTAAAGATAAGAGCCCAGAGTATCCTAGATCTAAGAGATAGGTGCGAAGAATTAGTTAATGTTTGGTGTTAATTACAATCAAGTAAAATAAGAATGGACTTTCTATCCTAGAGTTAATCTAGATCTAGACTATTACTAACTTTTCCAAGGTCACGTTTGAGCACTCCAAGTTAGAAATCAGCCAATCAACTAACTAGGTAAGTATAAGATCGATGGAAGATTTTTCATGCTTTCGCAACATTTTTCAATTAGAGAACCATCTTTCTTTAAGATCTTATCCCTGAACCATTTTTCTAGACAACAATAATTGACTACTCCTAATTTGATCCAACTCTTAGAATTTCTTATCCTAGTGAACTTGAAAATTCTTAAAGATCAACCTCTAATAAATTTTAAATAAAAGGCTTAGTTCAATGCAATATAAAGGATGGTGGTTTTTGGACTAAGGAAGAATGATTAAATCTTCATCTTATCATGTTTAATTGGGTTATGTACCCTTAATTCAATTATGTAAAGATACAATGCACATAAACTAGATGTCCAAGAATGTTATTATATATTTTCTATTTTTGGTTATGCTATATTAGTTAAATGTTATGAGGTGTATATTTTCTATTTTTATAAGTTTTTTAAAAAAATAAATAAAATTAATAATAAAAGATAATTATGTAATTTAAATAAAAGATAAGAAATCTAATCTACTTAAAAAATAGAAAATTACTAATTATATAAAGCAGTAAATTATTCTAAGTTATAGAAAGTAAGAAATTCCTAGGAATAATAAGCAGTAAATTACTTATGCAAAATAAGATAACCACTTAACTATGCAAATGAAGTAATCTCAAAGTTAAGAATTAAAGGCAACTACATAATCTAAATAAAAGGCAAGGAGTCTAATCTACTTAGAAAAAAGAAAATCACTAATTATATAAAGCAGTAAATTATTCTAAGCTATAAAAAGCAGAAAATTCTTAAGAATAATAAGTAGTAAATTACTTATGTAAAATAAGGTAACTACTTAACAATGCAAATAAAGTAATCTAACTAGAAAATAGCAATGCAATATAAAATAGAAAGAAGTACTAATTTTTTTTATTATATATATTTTATTATTTTTTAAAAAAATAACCATACCAAGATCCCCAATAATGGCATCAAAATTTAATCATTGTCATGGGCAGTCAAAACTAAAATCCTAACTTAAACTATATAGATAGGATGAGTCTGGATTGTATCTTCAGGAACCTAGGGCTAAGTTGTATTCGAGTTAGTTAAGGTTTTAAGAAATTTTACTTATAAATAATTAAGTTAGTATTGAAAATAGTTGAGAAGAGTGAAAACCGCAAGTAAAAGAAAATTCAAAGTAATAGAAGAAAATATATCTTACGAACTTTAATTTTTATTTTTAATAATAAATCTAGTATTCATTTCTTAAACTAATAGATCTATGATTGATTTCTGAGCATAATCTATCTTTCTAAGCATGGATCATATCGCTTGATCATGACCCGTCTCTACGTAGTCATAGACTATTCAAAGACTTGCATCATATTAGAAAATTAAGAACATAATATTTGAAAGAAAGAATGCACTTTATTAATGAAGAAAAAGAGAACATTACAATTATTCAAATATCTGCTTGCATAAAAGAAAGATACAAGATCTAAAAATAAAAGCTAAAATTTACTTTCCCCAAAGATGAAGATTACTAGCCACGCATGGAGCTACTCCCTTCTTTATTTCCCACCTTACAAAGCTTTTGAAGGATGTCCAGATCCCCGAATTTTCAGATCCCCAGATCCCCCAGATGATTCCCAATGTGGAGGTACGGAGGCCTTTTATAGATGTTAGGAGAGAGGAGGCTTTCATGTTTTCTAGATGTGAGACTTAAGGAAAAGGGTAGATGAATGGCTAGGATTTTATTTGTAAGGGATGGATGGATGCATGAGAAAGGGTAGTGCATGAGATAATGAGGTGTGAACTTAGTGAGGCATGGGATAGGCGCATGAAGGGGGTTATTCCGTAAGGGAATGTGTGAAACTATGAGGGGTGCATGGGATATTTTATTAAGGGAAGGAGTCCTTAAAGTGGCATGAGGAATCTTTGATAGCATGGAGTTATGGAGGAGTTTGATTGAGAGAAGGATTTGCATGAATGGATGGGGCATTGAGGTGCTAATCCTTCTTTTTTAGGAGTTTAGGCACCCTCGTTCTTTCCTTCTTTTTGTTCACCCTAAATAGGTTTGGGGCGTGGACTTTGTGGCATGCGCACTCTTCTTCTAGGGCTTCTTTGAGATGTGGCTCCTTCTACGTGAGCTATTGAATCTTTAAATGTTGCTTCTCATCCCTTAGATGAAGTGGTGCTCCATATATCTTCTCAAGGTTTTGGAGTGGTGCCTTGAATCTTGGCTATTGGATTTTGGGAGTTTTCATCTAATCCCTTCATAAGTAAGTCACATTCATGCTTGAATGAGAGCTGATTGTCTAGTTCACTCAAATATGAGCCAATTTAAATCCAATTTGAGTTGTATGAACCCAATCCTAATTACCTATAAAATAAACTAAGAAGCATCAAATTCTTAATAAATAAAGATCAATTATCATAAAATTTAATACTTCTAATGTCCTAATTTAAGTATTGACTCGAAATATAATATAGGGATATATTTTTGACCTTGATCAATGCCAAGGAAGAAACACCTCAGTCCAACACTGACCTATTGGCCTTGGCAAAAGACAAGATGAAACCATGATCATGTTAGATCAAGATTTTTATTATGACAATTATGTATAGAATCAATATTAGATCACAACGACATAGATGAGGTGTCCAAAACCACCGGGGGACAACTCACCCTAATCGTGTATGGCATGTGGAGTGCGATCACCATGGATATGTAACCACCATCGTGGAACCACCCTCTAGCCTCCCTCTATAAATAGGGGGAAATGGGGGCCTAGGTAAGCTCTCAAGCCCCTCTCATTTTCTCCCATCCCTTGTTCTCTAGTTCCTGGCTAACTTAAGGATCGAATGGTCCTTATTGAAAATAACTCTAATAAGGGACTTGTTTTGCACATTCGATCTTCTTCTCCAATGCTTCTCCAACTCAATGATGATCGTAGTTTCATTATAGAAGTGTGGGGGTTTTATACATGAATTTCAAAACTTTTTTGAAAATAAATTAGCAAAAGCCTTTAGATTAAATCTTTTAATTTAAACATACATTAGATCTAATCTATAAACACTCTTTACCATGACCTATGATATGTATCATGCATATGAAATCTGGAACAGAAAAATATATGAGATTGAATCTCATACCTGAACATGAAGCAAAGACTGCAGCTTTGTAGATCCTATTTGTTGCTTTAGCTATGCATACAAACGACCTCCAAGCATATCCATGGCAAGCTCGATCTATCAGCTCCCAGAGTGCTAGCTCCTTGCGAAAGATCTTCTTTAATGGCTGAACAAAAGGAAGAAGAAAAAGGATAGATCACCAAAGAACAACCTTCTCTTGTTTCTCTTATAAAACCCTAGCCTCTCACCTAATAGAGGAATACATTCCTCTAGAAATCACATGCCAAGGAAGCCCACCCCAAGCCTCATGCCCAGAGACTCTCTAGTTTTCCCATGCCCAAAAGCTTTAAAAAATTCTGATTTTTCTCTTTTATTCCTTTGTCTCACAAAGGGCTGAATATATAAAGCTGAATATTAGAGTTGGAGATTGGAATAAAATCCAATTCAAAAACTTTTTTGAATTAAAACTTTCCAAACCCTAACCCTAACTAAGAGTGGGTGGGATGAGGGTCTTGGCATCTAGGTTTCATGTTTACAAACCTTTTGTGCATGAAGAATAGGGGACAGCAACTTAGGGCTAGGTGCAAGGGATGATGTACTGTCCAATTGGACTCTTTGGTTCTTATCTTTTTAGCTCCAATCAAACAACCTTTGATTAGACCCAAGCATGAGTTGACCTAATCTAATTAAGCTCTTAATCTCTTAATCAAATTAAGAATTAATTGAGTCCATGTTCTGATCAAATTATAATCTCATCTTTCTTAGCAATTAGATCACGTAATAACCTGATCGGGTCAGATCTATTTGAATCCAATTCAATTAGTCTTGATCTAATCCTCATAACTCAATCAAATTCAGTCAATTAACAATCTAATTATTAATTAATCTTTCTTTAATTAACTATATTAGGTTAATTATTAATCATATTGATAATTGAACCCTTTAATGATTCTTAATTATTGATTAGCACTACTACAAAATGGGACTACAGCAGCATATACTATTGTAACAATTTCAAAAACCGCTACCATAGGTTTAATATATAGCAATAATTATTATCAACTATTGCCATGGATAAATCTATAGCAGTGGTTACATAAAATTGCGATAATAGGTTGATCTATAGTAGCGGTTTACAATAACCACTGTCATAGGTCAAACCTATGGTAGTAGTTAATGAACCACTGCCATAGATTCTGCCATAGATCAGATCTATGGTGGCAGTTAGCCATGTTAGATGTATGCCCTAGAATTAGATTAGCTAACACTTATAATACACTTCTAAAGATAATTTTATAATTTTGACTATAAATTAATAAAAAAATTATTTTCTATCATAGTATGTATTTAAAGTGTCTGTGATACGTTCTTTGAGTTAATGATAATAAACATTTATATTTTTAAAAGTTAAAAATTTAAGATATGAATTTTCATAATTAACTCATAAATTGCTCCTGACCGTAGGATCATCACGAGGATGATGATCGATTCAGAAGGTTGGTGTATGATCGCATCCTTAGAGTAGATGAGTCTTGAGTCTATGGTGTGGAGTCACCAAAGCGAGAGTATAGATACTCATTAAAAAATGAGGGCACTGAGCATGACCACCTTGAGCAGTCATAAGGGAGTCTACCTTCTCATCAATGACTGGCTCAATGCTGTAGTGGTGTGTCTGGTTCTTTGATCTAAGATGCATCGACAGTTTATCTTGAGGGTGTTATAGTTTGACTACGTCATAACTTGATCTCCTAGCCATTCGAAATCCTGAGGTATATGTTGGCTATAGCATGTTCATTGTAGGAATTGGATTGCATCAATAGAAGATCTATCTACCTTGGCAGATGAGGAGTAGCTCTATGATGATCATGAGATTGAGCCCACAAGCCCATTGCCATGGTAGTGTGAAGATGATAGAAAGAGTTTCTATTAGGATTTCACATTAGACTCGAATCAAATGATTAACTCATATGATGGATATTGGGTTTGATGAGTTCACATTAATTCTAATCCTATTGGGGCTCAAGATAGAAGAACCAAATCACGTGGATAGCTGCGTCGAGAGATTTATTTTCAATTCTGACGGGTTGCCACCATATACTACTAGGTATCACTGGTAGATTGTGGAAGCAATTAGAATGATTTGATGATCAATCATTCTAATTATAAGAATCAAAAAATTTCTAATCCATCGAAAGATATTTTTAATAATGTCGATGATGGAGATCATGACATACCTCATTACCATATAAAGCTGAATCTAACTGGATCATACAAATAAGGATTTGGGTCCATATGTGATCAATCAAGCTAATCCAGTTTGATTGATTTGGATTAGATCTAATTAGGTTTAAGAAAATCATGCTAGTACATGATTGAGCCTAACTTTCTTCTTCTATAATCTTTTTGGTTCATCTCGATTGAGCCAAATTGATTTGGGCTCATCAGAAAATCCTATATGGGTTTGTCCTTAACTGACTAAAACTTGTCCAAGTCAGAAAAGGATGATCTTAATCCATCAGATGGAAATAAGATAACACCTGCTAATTTCTATCGCCACCTACCATTTCCTATCACTATCGGGACATAAGATGTCCCAATGTAGGAAAGAAGGGGTAGGGGCATGCGCCCCCTTGGACATCTCCTTAGGGCATACGCCCACTTGGACTTCATGCACAAAAATGTGTGCACGCCCCTAGTTGGCATGCACACATGGGGAAAAGAGATGGAGTCCAATATAGATGGGACTCCAGGGTTGTTTGATGGTTATAAACTCTTAGGCGCCAAAGTGTTTGGGCCTATCCATCTATAGCACCATCTGTGGAGGATTCTAGGAGACTCTAACCTAATTGGATCATGTGACATCACTCTATCAATTAGATTAAGATCTGATTGAATCAAGCAACATGATTGGTCGAAGTGATGTAGCACTGCATGGCGCAGCAGGATCTGTTTAAACCTTGTCTGGACCTAGGGTTTTAATGATTGCACCCATTCACCATGCCACGAGGATCTCATGTATCATTTATTAAATCACAAATCCTGCTGCGCCATGAGATGTATACAGAACAACCATGATTAGATCTATGATGTTATATATGATATATATTAGAGATCTTATTGTTTTGTAATGTAGTATTTATTTCTGATTAAGGCATTCTCCTTGGCCGTCTGGTTATAAGAGTAAGATGGGTTTAAAGGCCCTCTCTTTCCATTCGATAGGATGCTCTTATGGCATATAGGGGTGCTGCACGTTTGTCCTTAATCAGAAATCAAAAACTTACTTTTCTGCAAAATCCTAGATCCTGAAAGTCTAGGATTTTTGGCATGTTTCTATTTATGAACCCAAACTTAATTAAGAATTAAGATTATGAAATTAATTAGATCTAAAAATTATAAATTTTTAGATCTAATATACCTTCATAAATTTGGGTTCGGGCTTGGGTAGCTAATTTAGGTCTAACGGTTGATCAAATTGAATCAAGAGTTGGTTATGTAGGATCAAGAGTGCTTAGAATTGACCAGCCTAATAGGTGTCGGAAATGCACGCTCTTTCCACACGGATCGGTGTGGCCATCGGTGAATAGCTAAGCAACAAGAAAGTACTTCTTAGAGTTTTCTATGGAAGCACAATCAAATAATTCAAGGAATAGAGAAGAAGAAAAGAAAAGATTTTCCGAAGAAAAGAGCTTTCATTTAGTATATGTCAGTACTCTCACAACCTTGACCTGCTTCCAGTATATATACTTTACAAAGGATTAAGCCCAAACTCATAGAAAAACTCTCCAAACCCAAACAATCCATGTACACAAAATAATAACCCACAAAAACTGTACCGGCCCAGTTTCAAACTGAGCCGACTAACCTACGACTATAGTTCAAAAATGCTGCTTTCTATCTAAATTTTTTTCTAAGACCTAACCGATCCAATCCTAGATTGAGTCGGCCCAGTTTCTAACTTAGCCAGCTCAGTCTCAGAGTGAGCCAGCCTAGTTTCTAAACTTTGCTAGGAGAGATGATTTTTCTTCTGGCTTGCTCATCTTTTCATGACCTATCTTCTCATATTTCTAAGACTTGGGAATGCCACTTCTGAGCTCACATTCTCCACCTTGGTGCTTCCAAGTCCTTATGAACTCATCTCTTCTCAACAGACCCATCCATGCCATACATCTCTAAAAGCTATCACTGGGGTGTACCTTCGTGAGTGCGTCAGACTGATTCTCCTTGGTATGGATCTTCATCTATTCCACTTCACCTTCCTCCACCAGTTTTTTGATCCTGTGGTACCTCACGTCTATATGCTTTGTGCGTGCATGATAGACTATGTTCTGTGCTAATAATAGAGCACTCTGACTATCACTGAATAGTGTAACTTTGCTCTGCTCTACCCCTAACTCATCAATTTGCCTCCTAAGCTAAAGGGCTTTCTTTGTAGCCTTCGTTATCCCAACATAATCGACCTTTATGGTAGACAAGGCTGTGATTGGCTGAAGGGTTGATCTCCAAGATACCGATCGATCATATGTGCAGAAGAGGTATCCAGTAGTAGACCTCCGTGTATCAAGATCACCAGCATAATTTGCATCAACAAATCCTTCCAAAGGACTTGAACCTTAACACATCTTCATAGATTGTTCTCCAAATCCTCTCGGTTGCCCATCAAATACCAAACCATAATCTCTTGTTCCATGTAGATATCTCAATATCCATTTCAATGCTTTCTAGTGTTCCTTCCTAGGATTAGTCATATATTTACTAACTGTGCTCACTACATATGCTATATCTAGTCTACAGCACACCATAGTGTACATCACACTACCTACAGCATTTGCATAAGGGACTCGATCCATGTACTCTCTCTCCTCTTCTAACTTGGGGCTCTATAACTTGGAGAGAGACATATGGCTCGGCAATGACATCTCTACAGGTTTGGCCTTCTTTCTCCATCCCAATCCTCTCCAGAACCTTCTGGACATACTTTTCTTGAGACAAATGGAGCACACCTTTGCACCTATCTCTATGAATCTCCATTCCAAGGATTTTCTCAGCTGGACCCAAATCCTTCATCTCAAACTCAGATGATAATGTCCTTTTCAATCTTTTCACAGCATCCATGCTTCTACTGGCTATGAGCATATCATCTATATACAATAATAGGTACAGGGCATCCTCCTCATCTACATTCTTGATGTAAACACAACAATCATGTTTACATCTAATGAAACCCAGGCTCAAGACAAAGCTATCAAACCTTCGATACCACTAACGAAGGGATTGTTTTAAGCCATACAAAGACTTCTTGAGTAAACACATCTTTTCTTCCTATCCCATCTCTATGAAACCATCTGGCTACTTCATGTAGATTCTTTTCTCCAAAGTCCCATGAACGAAGGCCGTCTTCATGTCCATCTATTCCAATTCTATGTTATGATGTGCCACCAGTGACAGCAAAACTCGAATAGATGTATGACATACCACAGGAGAGAAAATTTTTATGTAGTCAATTTCTTTCCTTTGTGAGTATCCCTTTGCTTCCAGCCTTGCTTTGAATCTGACTCTATCTTGTTCTGAAGGTGCTTCTTTCTTTGTGAACACCCACTTTGAGCCAATAGGTCAAGCAACCTCTAAAAGATCGACCAGCTGTCATGTCTGATTCTTCTCAAGTGATTTCATCTCCTCCATCATGGCCTATGAATCATGATCCTCACTTTTCATGGCTTTTGCATAATTCTCTGGATCTCCTTTAGCAGTGATGAGTGCATAACAGATAACCTTATCAATGTCATATCTGACCGACCTTCTAATAGTATGTTGGGGCTTGTGCAAAGCCACTTCCACTGGCACATCTCCGTCTGATGTCTGTGGCTGCTCCTACACATCTGTCTGAACTATCGATCCTTCATGCTGATTTTCAATCTGAGATAATACTTTTCTACCTAGCACCACCTAAACAGAAATACTCCTGTAAGTGGATGTAACTTGCATGCCATCATTCTCTGATTGGCCACCACTGTTCACCTCTATTTTTCTTGTTCCATCTATCCCAGACCTCCTCAAGATGCTCTTCTCATCAAAGATAACGTTCCTACTGATCACTGACTTCTGTGCCTGGGAGTCCCATAGCAAGTAACCCTTGACTCCTTGTGGATACCCTATGAATGTCATCTTTTAAGATTTTGGGTACAATTTGCTCCTCTCGATTTCCTCCATATGTGCATAGGCTGTGCAACCGAAGACTTTTTGATAATCAAGCTCCACCTTCTTCCCACTCCAGACTTCCTTTGGAATGCCTCCATTCAGCTTATAATGAGGAGACCTATTTACAAGAAAATAAGAAAAGATTAGAGCATCACCCCAAAAAAACTTTGGAAGTGATGTCTGCAGTCTCAAACTCTGTGCCTTCTCGATCAGTGTCTGGTTCATCCTTTCTATGACACCATTCAACTAGAAAGTCATCTTCACTATGTAATGGCATTTGATACCATTTTCCTCACAGTACCTCCTAAACTCCATGCTAGTATACTCCCCTCCATTGTCCAACCTCAAACACTTTACCTGTCTTCCTGACTCCTTCTCTACTTCAACTCTCCAGGCTCTGAATCGAGTAAACATCTCTAATTTTTCTTTGATCAGATAAATCCACACCTTCATTGAAAAATCATCAATGAAAGTGGTAAAGTATTTTGCCCCATCTTTAGCTGATATAAGAGTGTTAGATATGTGTGCGCTAGAAGCCAGAATTGGCTGATACTTGTAATACACTTCTAAGTGCAAAATTATAATTTTGACTATAAATAATAAAATGGGTTATTTTCTATCACATATGTGTATTTAGTATCTATGATACATCCCTTGAGTTAATGGTAATGATAATTCTTATTTTCAAGAGTTGAAAATTTAAGACAAGAATTTTCATTATTAACTCATAAAATGCTCCTAACCGTAGGATCATCATGAGGATCGTGATTGATCCGGAAGGTTAGTGTACAATCACTTTTTTATAGTAGATGAGTCTTGAGTCTACGGTGTAGAGATATCGAAGCGAGAGTACAGATACTCATTAGAGAATGAGGGCATCGAGCGTGACCACCTCGAGTAGTCATAAGGAAGTCTACCTTCTCGTCGATGACTGACTCGAAGCTACAGTGGTGTGTCTGGTTCTTTGACCTGAGATGCATCGACAGTTCACCTTGAAGGTATTTTAGTTTGACTACACCATGACTTGGTCTCTTAGCCATTCAAAACTCTGAGGTGTATGTTGGCTATAGCATGTTCATTGTAGGAATTTGGATTGCACCAAGATGGAATCTATCTACCTCGGTGGATAAGGAGCAGCCCTATGATGATCATGAGAATCAAGTCCATAAGCCCATGGCCATGATAGAGAGTAAAATAATAGAAAGAGTTTCTATTAAGATTTTTACATCAGACTTGAATCAAATGATTAAATCATATGATAGAAATTAGGGTTTGACGAGTTCACCTTAACCCTAATCTAATCGGGGCTCAAGATAGAAGAACTTAATCACATAAGTAGCTGCATCGAGAGGTTCATTTTTAGTTTTGATGGGTTGCCACCATATACTGCTAGGTGTCACTGGTGGATTTTGGAAGTAATTAGAATGATTTAGATGATCGATCATTCCAGTTGTCTGAATCAGAAGAGTTCTGATCCATCGAAAGAAGTTTCGATGATATCGATGATGAAGATCACGACATATCCCATTACCATACAGAACTGAATTTAACTGGATCACACAAATAAGAGTTTGGATCTGGATATCATCAACTGGACTAATCCAGTTCAATTGATTTGAATTAGATTCAATTAGGTTCAAGGAAATCGTGCTAGCACATGATTGAGCCTAACATTCTTCTTTTTCTATCATTAAAAGTTATCTCGGCTGAGCCAAATATGTTTGTGCTCACTCAGGTATCTGTACCTAGTCTGACTTGAGCTTGTCCAAGTTAGAAAAGAATTGTCTTAATTTATGAGATAAGTTTGAGATAACACCTATCATTTTTCATCACCTGCTAATTCTTGTCCTTTGACTTTGGTCAAACGTTGACCTTTGACCCTTGGATATATGCCCATGTGTCATGCACTTATTGGAGAGCAGGTAGAGGCTTGTCCTCTCACTGGAATTTGGAAAGGAGGGGGTGCACACCTAGGATGGCATGCGCCCATGGATAGGGATGCTTGGAGTCCCATACGGATGGGACTCTAGGTTGCTTCTTGGATTCAAACTAGGTGACCAATCTTAGGCGCCATCTAAGGATAAATCTATGGGGCTCTCATATGGTTAGATCAGCTGATATCATTCCATCAATCAAATTTAGATCTGATTGCACGAAGCAATGTGATTGGCTGGGATGATGCAGTACTGCATGGCACAATAGGATCTATAAATAAACCCTATCTGCGCCCAACTTTTTGTGAGTTTCTCTTAGCCCATGCCCCAAGGCTGCCTCTCTCCCTCCTCCGTACTATCTTTTGGTCATCTCTTTCCTCTCCATGCTCAAGAAAGTTGGGCCTTCAGATTAGTGCGATTCAAGCAAGAAAAGGCTGACGAGAAAGGAAGAAGGCAGCACTGCCACTAAGATGACAACAGATCTTTGAAAGGAGTTTCGAAGATCCTCCAAATCAGATCCAAATCTAATTTTTGGAGATGTGATAAAGAAGGAGAAGATCTCCAGATCCAGTCCAAGTGGATACCAATAAAGATCAGGCATTTGCGTGGCTAGATCCAGAACCTCAGACAATCAGTAGGATCATCAATGGATAATCGGATTACCCATAACAAGGTAAAACTAATTTAGATTTAATTTAATTTAATTTTTTTATTTATTAGATTATAAAATTAGATCTAAAAAATGTTAGATCTAATTTGAATCTAAGAGAAAATTTTTAAAATATGCCTCTTGATCCAATTAGATTTGAACGAACCTAATCCGAAAAATCTGATTTTTCCCTTCAACTGGTATCAGAGCTAGGTTGCATTAAAATTTATTTAGATATAATTTAATCTGATAAATTAGTAATTTTAAATATCATATGAGATGTGATTAGATCTAAAATTAAAAAATTAAAAAAATTAAAATTAATTAATCTAGATCTAAAATGTATGAGATACATAACTAGACTAGGAATAGAATTATTCTATGTGTAGTCTAGTATAATCATAATTTTTATTTAATTAAATATAATTTTAAGATCTATTTATTTATTATTTTATAATCTTATAAATATTATAATCAGATCTAAAAATAAATAAATTTAATTTAATTTATTCATATGAGATATGATAGTTGCATGTTTAGACTAGTTGTAGAATAGTTCTACAAAAGGATCTAGATTAAATTTTATTTGATATGATCAAATTTAAATTTAATTTTTTAGATGATTATGAGATAATTTAGATATAAAAAACATGTATGATATGATGTATACAAAATATATTTTAATTAGATCAATTTTTTTATATGAGATATATGCTTAGATCTAATTAGTTTTGTAGATTAGTTGTATTTCTGATTAAGGCGTTATCCTTGGCCGTTCGGTCATTAAGGAGTAAAGTAGAGTTTAAAGACCCTCTCCTCCATTCGATGGGGTGTTCTTATGATGTGTAGAGGTGCTGCACATTCATCCTTAATCAGAAATTGAAAATTTACTTTCTGCAAAATCCTAGATCCTGAAACCCTAGGATCTTATTTGCATGTTTTGTTTATGAACCCTAAACTTCATTAAGAATTAAGATTATGAAACATATTTGATCTAAAATTGAGAATTTTTAGATCTAAGATATGTTCATAAAATTAGGTTCGGACTTGGGTAGCTCAATTAGGTCTAGCAGTTGATCAAACCGAATCAAGAGTTGGTTAGATGGGATCAACAATGCTTAAATTGACCAGCCTAATAGGATTAAGTCTGGGTCAAGATTGAGTCACATGAGTGATCGATCAAGCTAAGACCTAATTAGGCTCAGTGGTTAGAGTCTGGATTGTAGGCTAACTCGATTGGTTCTGGCTCAATAATTTGGTGTCTAAGATAAGTTTGGCAGATACGATCGATTGGTTTTTATTTGGGAGCTACTCGACTCGAATGCATTCTTATCGAATTAATGGCATATCCCTTCCACCGGTCTCACTTACCTGGCCATGTTTGTTGACTTAGTTCTGATCTGAGGTGGTCAATAATCCGAGCTAACCCATGCCACTAGGTTAGTTATAATAGTTATGACTATGTTAAGTCTAGTTTAATGAGACCTAAATCAAATCTCCCCAAGAAAAGATTAAGTCTAAGGTCTTCTACCATTGTAGATGTGCGGGCCTTTTCTAGGGTTGATTGTTCTCAGCTGATTACAGTGGCTCAGTTGCACCAAAAAGGCACAACCATATCTATTAGGTATTGGATGCTATGGGCTGGAGGATGAATTGGGCTCAATTATTTGTATACAGTGAGAGACTCAATTAAAAATCCAATCTATACAAATGGTGGGTCTGACTTAACTAAGAAGTGAATCAATATTTTGGACACGGTAAGATTCATGAATTAGAGATCAAGTTTGGGTGCATCATGATTAGAGAATCATTGAATAAGAGTTATTCACTCATTGGCTAACCCATCACCAATAACTATTAAGTGAGGTGATGAGTCAGTTGGTGGGACCGCACCATCCACTAGAAATCAGTAATCATGGAGATTTTTGCATCTCTACAGAGGGAGTGTAGGGATCCAAGAAAATAGTAGGAGCTAATTTGTTTAAAAATAAAATTTCTAAATAAATTGATTAAATCTTAATTACAATATCTAACTAGAAACTTTGACTCTCTATAGAAAAATGTCTACATCCAACCCACAAGCACGAATCCTGGACACCCATAGACTGATCGGACCAAATTACAAGGATTAGCTCCAGAACTTCAAAATTATTTTGGATTTCGAGAAGTTAACTCATGTATTGGTTCAGGATCCTCCCAGCTTATTAGCTCGTCCATCTACTGAGTAGAGAGCGTCTTTGGATAAGTGGACAGACGATGATAATAAGGTCAGATACTACATGTTGGGCTCGAAGTCTGATGAACTTCAATGCCAACATAAAGATATCAGGACTGCTCGCCAAATGTTGGCTCACCTATAGGAGATGTTTGGTGAACAGAGTCACGCAGCCAAGTATCAAGTCACTAAATGACTGTTCAAGGCTAAGATGTGTGATGGGCAGTCAGTCCAAGATCATTGTCTGATGATGATCAAGAACTTAGAAGAGCTTGAGAAGCTTGGAGTGAGGTTGGACTTGGATCTACAGAATGATATAATTCTGCAATCCTTGACTGATGTGTATGGGCAGTTCATCATGAACTACCATATGCACAAACTTCAAAATTCCTTGGCCGAACTTATGAACATGTTGGTTATTGCTGAGCTTCCCATGAAAGATTTTAAAGGCTCAATACTTGCTATAGAATGGACTTTTTCCAAGAGAAAGTCTTTTGGAAAGAAGAAGTCTGTGAAAAAGTAGAAGATGGAAGGAGGAAAGAAGAAAAAGATAGAGCTGAAGAAGAAGGCTGCTGACAAAGGAAAGTATTTCCATTGCAACAATGACGACCACTAAAAGTGGAACTATCCTACTTACCTGGCCCTCCTAAAGAAGAAGGAGGTAGGTCCTTTTGGAGGTATACTCATTATTGAGTCTAACCTTATGATTTCTTCTACATCTAGTTGGATGCTTGACTTTGGTTCTAGTGCTCACTTATGCACTTCTATGTAGGGTCTTGAGGATAGCAGGAGGTTGAGGGATGGTGAGATGATCCTGTGTATCGAAAATGGAGCAAGAGTTGCTACCGTGGCCGTGGAGACATACCCTCTTCGACTACCATCTGATTTAGACTTAGTATTAAAAGACTGTTATTATGTACCTACAGCAAGCAAAAATTTGATTTCTATTTCTTGCCTTACATTAGAAGGCTATGTAACTAGTTTTCTTAAGGACCATTGTAATATTCTTTATGAAAGAAATAAAATTGCAAGAGATTTTCTTATTAACGGTCTTTATCAGTTACATATTGATGTATCTATTTTTAATTTTAAGCAAAATGTGAATGCCATAAAATCAAAATGAGCTAGGGATAGTCCAAATGATAGGTATCTATGGCACCTAAGATTAGGTCATATAGCAGAAGATAGGAGTTAACAAATTGGAGAAAATCGGGCTATTGAGTCCGTTGACTTTCGAGTCATATCCAATTTGTGAATCCTATCTTCATGGCAAAATGACTAAGCTCCCTTTTGTAGGACATGGGGAAAGGGCCACGAATCTTCTTGCCTTAGTACATACTGATGTATGCGGCACATTTGATGTGCCAGTTAGAGGCAACTTTGTCTACCTCATAACCTTTACCGATGATATATCTAGGTATGGGTATGTGTATCTTATGAGACATAAGTCTGAAGCTTTTGACAAGTTCAAAGAATTCAGACATGAAGTAGAAAAGCAAATTGAAAAACCTATTAAGATCCTTCGATCAGATCGAGGAGGTGAATACCTTAGTCGAAAATTCCTGGACTATCTCAAGAAAGATGGTATAATCTTTCAATGGACTCCACCTGGAACACCTCAACTCAACGGAGTTTCAGAATGGAGGAATCAAACCCTATTCGATATGGTCTGATCCATGATGAGCTTCACAGACCTCCCTAATTTTCTTTGGGGATACTGTTTGTTAACTGCTATATACTTACTGAATAGGGTTCCTTCTAAAATTGTTCTTACCATACTGTATGAGATATGGCATGGTCAGAAATCAAGTTTGAGTCATCTTAGAATTTGGGGTTGTCCAGCTCATGTCAGAAGACAACAAGCGGATAAGTTAGACTTTAGGTTCTTCAGAGCTCGATTTATAGATTATCCTAAAGAGTCATTAGGATATTATTTCTATATTTCAGAAGATCACAATGTAATTATGAGTCGACATGCCATTTTTCTTGAAAAATAGTTTATTCAAGATAGCGGCATTGGAAGTAGATTAAGCTCGAAGAGAAAGTCTCACAAGAGCAACGAGCTAAGAACCAAATGGAACCAAATCAGGTTGAGCCAATCCATTCATTACCTCCTCCACCTTGCAGATCGAAAAAAAATTTTCGTCCCTCTGAGAGGTATTTAGGTACTATTTCAGAGGATGTAGAGAAAATATTCCTCGTGGGTAATGGGGTTCATAGTGATGATCCCAAAATCTGTAACGAGGCGATATTGGATATCGACTTTGAGAAATGGTTAAAGATAATGAAGTCAGAAATTGACTCGATGCACTCAAACCAAATCTGGACCTTGGTAGATCCACCAGAAGGTATAGTACCTATTGGATGTAAATGGATCTACAAGAGAAAGATTGGTGTAGATGGAAATGTGGAGACATTCAAGACTAGATTAGTAGCAAAAGGTTATAGTAATGCGAAGGCATTGACTATCAGGATACCTTTTCGCCAGTAGCTATGCTAAAATTCATTCGCACATTGCTTGCTGTTGCAGCCTATTTTGATTATGAAATATGGCAAATGGACATGAAAATGGTATTCTTAAATGGATATCTTGAGGAAGATATCTATATGGAACAACCTCTAGGTTTCACATCTAGTGATGATGATCATAAGGTTTGCAAGCTGCAAAGGTCCATATATGGACTTAAGCAAGCATCTCGGAGCTGGAATACTCATTTTAATGATGTGATCAAATTATTTAGTTTCATCAAAAATGAGGAGAAGCCATGTGTCTTCAAAAAGGTCAGTGGGAGCGCTGTTGTCTTCCTCATATTGTATGTAGATGACATCCTCCTTATTGGGAATGATATTCCCATGTTGACCACAAGTTAAAATATGGTTATCTAAAGAATTCTCCATGAAAGACCTAGGAGAAGCATCCTTTATTCTATGAATTAAGATCTATAGAGATAGACCGAATAGGATGCTAGGACTTTCACAGAAGATGTACATAGAGGAAGTGCTAAAGAGGTTTAGTATGGAAAACTCTAAGAGAGGTTTAGTACCCTTCAGACATGGCATTCATCTTTCCAAGAAGATGTGCCCTAGCACACCTGAGGAAATAGAACGCATGAGCAAGATCCCTTATGCTTCAGCAATAGGGAGCCTCATGTATGCCATGTTATGTACACGACCTGATATAGCCCATGTTGTGTGTCATGAGTAGATATCAGTCCAATCCAGGTGAAGAATACTGGACTTCTGTGAAATGTATCCTTAAGTACTTAAGAAAAACTAAGGATATGTTACTGATCTTTGGTAATGGAAAACTCCAAGTCTAGGAGTATACAGACTCAGATTTTATGTCCGATGTAGATGATCGAAAGTTGATATCTAGGAGTCTATTTTTGTGCAATGGTGGAGCTGTCAGTTGGAAAAATTTCAAGCAGACAGTGATAGCAGATTCCACCATAGAAGCAGAATACATCGCTACGTCAGAAGCTGCAAAGAAGGCATTCTGGTATAAGAGTTTATCATAGAGATCGAAGTGATGCCATCAGATGCCATTTCTCTGTACTACGACAACAATGGCACCATAGCCCTTGCTAAGGAGTCGAGGTCTCACCAGAAATCCAAGCATATCGAGCGGCGATACCATCTCATCCATGATTACCTCGAGAAGGGTTACGTCGAGGTCAAGAGAGTCGACTCCATAGACAATGCGGTGGACCTGCTTACAAAGCAGTCGGGCCAGTAGAAATTTGAAGCCCACCTTGAGAAGATGAGACTTAGATTTGTAGCCAATTGGCTTTAGGTCAAGTGGGAGTTTGTTAGATATGTGTGTCTTAGAAGCCAAAATTGGCTGACACTTGTAATACACTTCTAAGGGTAAAATTATAATTTTGACTATAAATAATAAAATGGATTATTTTCTATCATATATGCGTATTTAGTGTCTGTGATACATCCCTTGAGTTAATGGTAATGATAATTCTTATTTTCAAGAGTTGAAAATTTAAGACAAGAATTTTCATTATTAACTCATAAAATGCTCCTGACCGTAGGATCATCATGAGGATGATGATTGATCTGGAAGATTAGTGTATAATCACTTTTTTATAGTAGATGAGTCTTGAGTCTATGGTGTAGAGAAACCAGAGCGAGAGTACAGATACTCGTTAGAGAATGAGGGCACCGAGCGTGACCACCTCGAGTAGTCATAAGGAAGTCTACCTTCTCGTTGATAACTGATTCGAAGCTGCAGTGGTGTATCTGGTTCTTTGACCTGAGGTGCATCGACAGTTGACCTTGAGGGTGTTATAGTTTGACTACACCATGACTCGGTCTTCTAGCCATTTAGAATCCTAAGGTGTATGTTGGCTATAGCATGTTCATTGTAGGAATTGGATTGCACCAAGATGGAATCTATCTACCTCGATGGATGAGGAGCAGCCCTATGATGATCATGAGAATCAAGTCTATAAAACCATGGCCATGGTCGAGATTGAAATAATAGAAAGAGTTTCTATTAAGGTTTTCACATCGAACTTGAATCAAATGATTAAACCATATGATAGAAATTAGGGTTTGATGAGTTCACCTTAACCCTAAACTGATCGGGACTCAAGATAGAAGAACTTAATCATACAAGTAGCTACACTGAGAGGTTTGCTTTTAGTTTTGATGGGTTACCATCATATACTGCTAGGGGTCACTGGTAGATTTTGGGAGCAATTAGAATGATTTAGATGATCGATCATTCTAGTTATCTGAATCAGAAGAGTTCTGATCCATCGAAAGGAGTTTCGATGATGTCGATGATGGAGATCATGACATATCCCATTATCATACAAAACTGAACCTAATAGGGTCACACAAACAAGGGTTTGGATCTGGATATCATCAATTGGACTAACCCAGTTCAATTGATTTGAATTAGATTCAATTAGGTTCAAGGAAATCATGCTAGCACACGATTGAGCCTAACATTCTCCTTTTCCTATCATTAAAAGTTATCTCAACTAAGCCAAATGTATTTATGCTCATTCAGGTACCTGTACCTTATCTGACTGGAGCTTGTTCAGGTTAGAAAAGGGTTGTCTTAATTTATGACATAAGTTTGAGACAACACCTACCATTTTTCATCACCTGCTAATTCTTGTTCTTTGTCTTTGGTCAAACGTTGACCTTTGACCCTTGGACATCTGCCCATGTGTCATGCACTTATGGAAGAGCAGATAGGGGCTTGTCCCCTCACTAAAATTTGGAAAGGAGGGGGCACACGCCATTCTAGGTGGCCGTCCTTCATGATCTCACACACCAGCAAAACTATCCTTCAAAGAAGATCTAACTAGCCCTAGATCCTCTTTTCAAATTTCTGTATCACCATTCCTCTGTGTAAACAATCTCCATCTCAATCTAAAGACAACCATGAAGCAAACTAGAAGTTTTAGGATAAAATCTGGTGCAACAAATCCTGGATATAGTAAACCCTAGGTGTCTTCCTTCCTTCCATGCAACACAGCTTTGATACCAAATGTTGGGAATATGCGCTCTTTCCACATAGATCGGCATGGCTGTCAGTGATTAGCTAAGCAATAAGGAAGTATTTCTTAGAGATCTCTACAGAAGTACGATCAAATAAATCAAAGAATAGGGAAGAAGAGAAGAAGAAATTTCTAGAAAAAAAGAGCTTTTATTCCGTATATTTCAGCACTCTGATAATCTTGACCTATTTTTAGTATATATACTTTACAAAGAGTCAAGACTAAGCTCATAGAAAAGCTTTCCAAATCCAAACAACCCACGTACATAAAATAATAATCCATAAAAACTGAGCTAGCCCAATTTCAGACTGAGCAGACTAACCTACGACTGGGTTGGCTCTGGGACTGAGCCGACCCACTTGTGTACCATGCCAACAGTCTAAAAATGCTGCTCTCTATCTAAATTTTTCTTTGAGATCTAGCCGATCCAGTTTTCAACTAAGCCAGCTCAGTCTCAGAGTGAGCCAGTCCAGTTTCTAAACTTTACTATTAAGACTGATTCTTTTTCTGGCTTGCTCCCATCTTTTCATGACCTATCTTCTCATATTTTCAAAACTTAGGAGTGCCACATCTGAGCTCACACTATATAGTTGTTTCTTCAATCATAGCTTGTTCATTATGTTCTTCCCCATGTATGTATTCTCCAATCTCTCTCAGAGCCCATTTGCCATAGTTTCTGTGCAAACCTTGGGCAAAACCTGATCAGCCAAGTACATCCAGATTGTATTAAAAGCAATTTTCTCCAACTCTTTCCAATCCTCAGCACTGATCTTTTTCGATCTTTCTTTTATCATGACCTTGTAGATCCTCTGCTGAACTAACAAGTTCTTTACTCTTTCCTGCCATAGAGTAAAGTTTTTCTTACCATCAAACTTCTCAAAATCTCCCTTGAATCCACTTGATCCCATGACTTCAAATAAGTCAAGAATAGATCCCTAACACCCTTTACGATCTCACACACCAGCAAAACTATCCTTCAAAGAAGATCTAACTAGCCCTAGATCCTCTTTCCAAACTTCTGTATCACCATTCCTCCATATAAACAATCTCCACCTCAATCTAGAGACAACCACGAAGCAAACTATAAGTTTTAGGATAAAATCTGATGCAATAAATCCTGAATGTAGTAATCCCTAGGTGTCTTCCTTTCGTCCATGTAACACTACTCTGATATCAAATATTGAGAATGCATGCTCTTTCCACATGGATTGGCATGGCCGCTGGTGATTACCCAAGCAACAAGAAAGTACTTCTTAGAGACTTTTGTAAAAGCATGATCAAATAATTCAAGGAATAGAGAAGAAGAGAAGAAGAGATTTTTGAGAGAAAAGAGCTTTTATTCAATATATTTCAGCACTATCACAATCTTGACCTATTTCTAGTATGCATACTTTACAAAGGGTCAAGCCCAAGCTCATAGAAAAACTTTCTAAATCCAAACAACCCACGTACATAAAATAATAACCCACGAAAACTGAGCCAGTCCAGTTTCAGACGGAGCCGACTAACCTACAATGGGTCGGCTCAGTCCTAGACTAAGCCGACCCAGTTGTATATCGTGTCAACAGTCCAAAAGTGCTTCTTTCTATCTAGATTTTTCTCTGAGACCTAGCCGATCTAGTCTTGAACTGAGCCAGCCCAGTTTCCAACTTAGTCAGCTCAATCTTATGATGAGCCAGCCTAGTTTTTGAACTTTGCTAGGAGAGCTGGTTTCTCTTTTGACTCGCTCCCGTCTTCCTATGACCTATCTTCTCATATTTTTAAGACTTGAGAGTGTCGCTTCTGAGCTCATATTAGGTATCAATGGGTATTCACAAAGAAAGAAACCGCTTCAAAATAAGGTGGAGTCTGATTCAAAGCAAGGTTGGTAGCAAAGGGATACTCAGAAAGAAAAAAAATTGACTACATAGAAATTTTCTTTCCTATGGTGCGTCATTCATCTATTCGAGTTTTGCAATCACTGGTGGCACAGCATAACATGGAATTGAAATAGATGGACATGAAGATGGCCTTCCTTCATGGGACTTTAGAGGAAAGAATCTACATGAAGCAGCCAGATGGTTTCATGAAGATGGGATAGGAAGAAAATGTGTGTTTACTCAAAAAGTCTTTGTATGGCTTGAAACAATCCACTCATCAGTGGTATCGAAGGTTTGATAGCTTTGTCTTGAGCCTAGGTTTCAATAGATGTGAACATGATTGTTGTGTCTACATCAAGGATGTAGATGAGGAGGATGTCTTGTATCTATTATTGTATGTAGATGATATGCTCATAGCTAGTAGAAGTATGGATGTTGTGAAAAAAATTGAAAAAAGCATTATCATCTGAGTTTTAGATGAAGGATTTCGATCCAACTAAGAAAATTCTTAGAATAGAGATTTGCAGAGATAGGTACAAAGGAGTGCTCCATTTGTCACAAAGAAAGTATGTTCAGAAGGTTCTGGAGAGGTTTGGGATAGAGAAGGCCAAACCTACAGAGTCATCAATGCCAAGCCATATGTCTCTCTCCAAGTTACAGAGCCCCAGTCAGAAGAGAAGAGAGAGTACATGGAATGAGTCCCTTATGCAAATACTATAGATAGTATGATGTACATTATGGTGTGATGTAGACCAGATATAGCACATGCAATGAGCATGATTAGTAGATACATGGCTAACCCTGGAAAGGAATACTAGAAAGTATTGAAATGGATATTGAGATATCTGCATGGAATAAGAGATTATGGTTTGGTGTTTAGTAGGTAGCCGAGAGGATTTGGAGAACAATCTATGAAGATGTGTGAAGTTTCAGATCCTTTAGAAGGATTAATTGATGCAAATTATGCTGGTGATGTTGATACAAGAAGGTCTACTACTGGATACCTTTTCTGTATATATGGTGGACTGGTGTCTTGAAGATCAACCCTTCAGCCAATCATGGCCTTGTCTACCATAGAGGCTAAGTAACGGAGGCTGCATAGAAAGCTCTTTAGCTTAGGAGGCTGATTGATGAGTTGGGGGTGGAGTAGAGCAAGGTTACACTATTTAGTGATAGTCAGAGTGCTCTGCTATTGGCATAGAACCCAGTCTATCATACATGCACAAAGTTTATAAACGTGAGGTACCACAGGATCAGAAAGCTGATGGAGGAAGGTGAAGTAGAATTGATGAAGGTCCATACCAAGAAGAATCAGTCTAATGCACTCACAAAGGTACTCCCCATTGACAACTTTTAGTGATGTGTGGCACGAATAGGTCTGTTGAGAAGAAATGAGTTCACAAGGACTTGAAAGCACCAAGATGGAGAATGTGAGCTCAGAAGTGGCACTCCTAAATCTTAAAAACATAAGAAGATAGATCATGGAAAGATGGAAGCGAGCCAGAAGAGAAATCAGCTATCCTAGCAAAATTTAGAAACTAGACCAGCTCACCCTGAGACTGAGCCGGCTAGGTTAGGAACTGGGCTGGCTAAGTCTAGGACTGGATCTACTAGGTCTTAGAGAAAAATCTAGATAGAAAATAGCATTTTCGGACTATTGGCACAATACATAACTGGGTCAGCTCAGTTCCAGACTGAGCTGACCCAGTCGTAGGTTAGATGGCTCAGTCTGAAACTAGGCCGGCTCGATTTTTATGGGTTATTATTTTGTGTACGTGGATTGTTTGAATTTGGAGAGTTTTTTCTATGAACTTGAACTTGACCCTTTGTAAAGTATATGTACTAAAAATAGGTCAAGGTTATAAGAGTGCTGAAATATACTGAATAAAAGCTCTTTTCTTTCGAAAATCTCTTCTTCTCTTTTTCTCCATTCCTTGAATTATTTGATCGTGCTTCTGCATTAATCTCTGAGAAGTACTTCCTTATTGCTTGACTAATCACCAGCGACCACACCGATCTGTGTGGAAAGAGGGTGCATTCCTGATAATAGGATTAAGTTTGGGTCAAGATCGACTTACGGTAACATGTGGTCAACCAAATCAAGATCTAATTTGGCTCCATAGTTCAAGCCTAAATTGTAGGTTAGCCCGATTAGTTCTAGTTCGATAATTTGGTGTCTAAGATAAGTTTGGTAGATACTACCAATTAATTTTTAATTAGGAGCTACTTGACCTAAATGCATTTTTGTCGAGTTAATGGCATATCCCTTCCACCGATCTTACTTATCTGACCATTTGGACTGACATAGTTCTGATTTGAGGTGGCTAACAATTCGAGCTAACCCACGCCACTTGGTTAGTCATAATTGTTATAACTAAGTTAAGTCAAGTTTAAAGAGATCAAAATTAAATCTTCCTAAGAAAATATTAAGACATAGATCTTCCACCATTGTAGATGTGCGAGCCCTTTTCGGAATTGATTATTCTTGGCTGGTCACAGTGTTCAGTTGCACTGGATAGATGCAATCATGTCTATTAGGCATTGGATGCAAATTGGAGGATGGGCTGGGCTCAATATCTAGATATGGTGAGGGATCCAATTAGAAATCCAATTCGTGCAAATGGCGGATTTGACTTAACTAAGGAGTGGAGCAATATTTTGGGCACGGTGAGCTTCATGAATTAGAGATCAGGTTTGGGTGCATCATGATTAGAGAATCATTGGACAAGAGTTATCCACTTATCGGTTAACCCATCACCAATAACTGTTAGTTGAGATAGTAAGCCAGTCGGTGGGACCGCACCATCCACTAGAAATCAATTGATCGTGGAGATTTTTGCATCTCTGCCAAGAGAGTGTAGGGATCCAAGAAATTAGTGGAAGCCTAATTTATTTAAAAATAAAATTTCTAAATAAATTAATCAAGTCTAATTACAAAATCTAACTAGAAACTTTGATCAAGTCTGTGGCCAACCCACTAGCTCGTATCATGAACACCCACAAACTGACCAAACCTAATTATAAGGATTAGCTTCGAAACTATAAAATTATTTTGGATTTCAAAAAGCTGACTCATGTATTAGATCAGGACTCTTCCATCTTACTAGCCCCTCCATCTGCTGAATAGAGAGCATCTCTAGAAAAGTGGATAGATGAAGACAATAACGCTAGGTACTACATGTTGGGCTTGATGTTTGATGAGCTTTAGCACCAACATGAGAACATCAAGACTGCTTGCTAAATGTTGGCTCACCTATAAGAGTTGTTTGCTGAAGAGAGTTGCACAGCCAAGTATTAAGTCACTAAAAGACTTTTTAAGGCTCAAATGCATAATGGATAGTCGGTCCAAGATCATTGTCTGATGATGATCAAGGACTTAAAAGAGCTTGAGAAGCTCGGTGTCAAGCTAAACAGGGACTTGCAAATTGGTGTGATTTTGTAGTCCTTGACTGATGCATATGGGCAGTTCATCATGAACTTTCATATGCATAAGTTGCAATGTATTTTAATTGAATTGATGAACATGCTGGTTACTACTGAGTTTTTCTTGAAAGGTTCAAAGGGTTTAGTGCTTCCTATGGAGCGAACTTCCTCCAAAAGAAAGTCTTTTGAAAAGAAGAAGAAGTCTGTGAAGAAGTAGAAGATAGATAAAGGAAAGAAGAAGAAAGGAGAGCCAAAGAAGAAGGCCATCGATAAAGAAAAATATTTTCATGGTAATACAGATGGCCATTGGAAGTGGAACTATCCTTTATACATAGCCAACCTGAAGAATAAGGAGGCAGGTCCTTCTAGAGGTATGCTCATAATTGAATCTAATCTAATAATTTCTTCTACATTCAGTTGGGTGCTTGACTCTAGTTCTAGTGCTCATTTATGCACTTTTATGTAGGGTCTTGAGGAGAGCAGGAGGTTGAGGGATGGTGAGATGATCCTACGTATCGAAAATGAAGCAAGAGTTGCAATTGCGACCATGGGAACCTATCCTCTTCGACTACCATTAAGATTAGATTTAGTACTTAGGAACTATTTTTATATGCCTGTAGTAAGTAGGAATTTGATTTTTGTTTCTTATTTAGCATAGAAAGGCTATGTAATTAGTTTTCTTAAGGACCATTATAATATTCTTTTTGAAAGAAATAAAATTGCAAGTAGTTTTCTTATTAATGATCTCTACCAATTACATATTGATGTTTCTATTTTCAATATCGAGCAAAACGTGAATGCCATAGGATCAAAGTGACTAAAGGATAGTCTAAACGATAGGTATCTATGGCACCTTAGGCTAGGTCATATAGCAGAAGATAGGGTTAACAAATTGAAGAAATCCAGACTTTTAAGTCCATTGACTTCTAAGTCATAACCAATTTGTGAATCATACCTTTATGGCAAAATGACCAAGCTGCCTTTTGTAGGACATGGGAAAAGGGCCACTAACCTACTTGCCCTAGTATACAAAGATGTGTGCAGCCTATTTGATGTGCCGGCTAGAGGCAATTATGTCTACTTCATCATCTTTATCGATGACTTATCCCAGTATGGGTATATATATTTGATGCGATATAAGTCTGAAGCTTTTGAAAAGTTCAAGAAATTCAAACTCGAAGTAGAAAAATAAATAGAAAAATCTATTAAGATTCTTTGATCAGATTGAGAAGGTGAATACCTTAGTCAAAAATTTTTGGACTATCTCAAAGATAAAAGCATAGTCTCATAATGGACTCCATTTGGAATGCCTCAACTTAACGAGATTTTAGAATGAAGAAATCAGATCCTATTAGATATGATCCAATCCATGATGAGCTTCACGAACCTTCCTAATTTTTTTTGGGGACATAGTCTAATGATCGTAATACATTTACTGAATAGGATTCTCTCTAAAATCATTCCTATCACACCATATGAGATATGGCATGGTAAGAAATCAAGTATCAGTCACCTCAGAATTTGGGGTTATCTGACTAATGTCAAGAGACAGTAAACGGATAAGTTAGAATCTAGGTCCTTGATAAGTATCATAAATTTATCAATAAAAGTATTAATTTATCAATTAATTCATATTAATTTTTAAAAATTATTAATTAATTGATACATATTTTTGAGACATTCATATTTTTATTAATTTAAAAATTAATTAAAAAAATAATAAAATTAAAAAATTAAAATTTATTATCAATAGAAAGAGTTTATTATTTTTATCACAACGAAATAAGTTTTGCATAAAATAGATCTAAAATGAAGAAGATATGAATTTCTAAAGAAATAAAATAAATAAAAATTAAATAAAAAAAGAAAAATAGCTCAGCTGGCTTCGTAAGCCAAGCCACCAAGCCAAGCCAAGCCGTTAAAGCTGACTCAGCCATAGAAGCCATCAGTCGGTCCATGATCCAGGCGTAGACCGTCAGCTCAGCGACAACTGGCGAATCATGAAGCGACACATGGTGGACCTAGACCCTTAAGGGGTTCATGGAAAATCCATCATGGTTTATAGGATAAAGATATAATTTTGCATCAAAGCAGTGAGCGACGATTGGCTGGGGCATTCGGTGCGGCTGGTCCATGCGGTCCATAGCTACAGTAATTGTGCGATCCAATGGCCTATGTTCGATCCAATGGAGATCTGACGGTCCACGATAAATTCTTCTTTGATTCGAACAGTGCTCAACGATCTAGCATGATCTGATGGCCAAAAATTTAACCGATGAAGATCCAATGGTCTAAGAAGCTTCTGACTTGATTAAAACATCCAGAACTCGATCCGACAGTCAGATTCTCTCCTGATTAACTCAATCAGATGGCCAAAATTTAATCCAACCTGATCTGGGCTGATATGCATCTGATTTTGATGATTTTTGGTCTCTTGGATTTTTATTGAATGGTCAGATTTTATCCAGAGCAGTAGAATTCAACCAGGACTCCTTTTAATCCAATTTTTACTCAGATTTCTCAATATTTTGATGATCAAAGAGCTCCTTAGTCCCATATTGCCTAGAAGAAAACTCTTTAGCCCTTCTAGCTCTATAAAAAGGACCCCAGTTCTCTAGAAATCAACAGATCTAATCAAGATGAAGCTTTGGTACAAGGAAGAGCCAGGCTATGGGTTAATGGCTGCTTCAAAGCAATGGGTGCTGAGAAGAAGAGCTGGGCTTCTACCATCTTTCTGCCAATGCTGATCAGAGATTAGCCTATTTTATTTTTTTTATGTATTTAAATTATAAACTCTTTAATTAATATAATATTTATTTTTAAGTTCTTTAATTTTATGCTCTTTATTTTTATTATATTTTTTTATATTTTAATTATTACTTTTTATTTTCTTGCAAGTAGATGCTAAGATCTAACTAGTAGATCTTAGTACTAAGTTTACTTTTCTGCATAATTTAATTTCCACTTCGTAATTTTAATTTTTAATTTTTGACTTTAAATTCTATTTTTAAATCTTTTTTTTTTAAAAAAAATCAAAGATTTCAAATCTAGAAACACCATCTTTCCTATGGATTCAACCCAACTCATTGCTATCTATGCATTTTTAATTCTTTTAAGAAGTTGGATTAAACTGATAAACACGGTATCTTAGCGACAACATCGGATTTCTATCAGTCCTTTAGAGCTCGATTCATTGGATATCCTAAAGAGTCGTTAGGATATTATTTCTATATTCTAGAAGACCATAATAAGATTGTGAGTCGATATGCCATTTTTCTTAAAAAATAGTTTATTCAAGATGGTGGCATCGAAAGATAGATCAGGCTCGAGGAGGTCTCTAAATAGCAACGAGCTAAGGAACCTATGGAACCCAATCAGATTGAGCTAGTCCAAACACTACCTCCTCCACCTCAAAAATCAACTAGAATTTTCTATCCTCCTGAAAGGTACTTAGGTACTATTTTAGAGGATATTGAAAAAATGTTTCTTATGAGAAATAGAGTTCGTGATGATGATCCTAAGACCTATGATGAGGCAATATCAGATATCGATTTCGAAAAATAGTTTGAGGCAATGAGGTTAGAAATTGACTCAATGCGTTCGAACTAAATCTGGACCATGGTAGATCAACCTGAAGGTATAGTACCTATTAGGTGTACATGGATCTTCAGGAGAAAGATAGGTGCCAATGGAATTGTAGAGACATTCAAAGCTAGGCTCGTAGCGAAAGAATATGGTTAGCGTGAAAGCATTAACTATCAGGATACCTTTTCGCTAGTAGCCAAGCTTAAATCCATCCACATATTGCTTGCCATTGTAGCTTATTTTGATTATGAAATATTGTAAATGGATGTGAAAATGGCATTCTTAAATAAATATATTGAGAAAGAAATCTATATAGAATAGCTGTTTAGTTTCTATTGACCCTAAGATTGAATTTGATGATTCCAAAATGTTGAGTATAAATGATACTAATCATGCATTTTAAGAATATATGTAGGACTTTTTAAGTACTTAAAATAAAAAAATTATCCATAGAAGAAATTCTCTTAAAAGAAGAAAACTCAAAGAAAAGAATGATTTCAAATGCTCAAATAAAGCTTAAACAATAAATTTTGGAAGCCTTAATGGTGGAAAAGATCATAAAAATCAAGGTGGAAGAAGCCCTCAAAAGTTGAAGATAAAAAGCCACTCATGCAGAAATATATGCAAAATTATTGAAGGCTGAGAACTTAGATGATCCAGTGACAAACTGAGCTAGCTTAGTACTTAGTCGGCTCAGTGAAAAACTAGATCGGCTTAGTCTCAAAAAATAGAAAAATAGAAAGCTAATTTTTAAAGTCCATTGATACTGAGCCGATTCAGTTAGAAACTGAGCTAATTCAATTAAAAACTGAGTCGACCCAGTGGCTGCAACGACTATAAATGGCTAGTTTTCAGCAGCTTTTCTAAATGGGCCATTCTCCACTCAAACGGCTAGTTCAAGCTTTCCAATGGCCAAAACTCACTTCTAAGCCACTCCCAAGTATAAAAAGAGTTAAAAAAATATTTTAGATGAAATTTTTAAGAATTTAAGAAAGAAAATCATTCAAGAAGAAAGTGTTATATTGAATATCCAATAAAAGAAGAAAAGAGAGAGATTTGAGCTTCAAATTCAGAGGACATCCAAGAGTCATCTCCCACAACACTTCAAGTAATCTCTCAGCATTATTTAATAAGAAGAGAAGTTATCAAAGAGCATTCATTCAGCCTCTTCTTCGATCTCCAAAAGAGTTTTCATTTTATTTTCTTTCTTGTGTTGAATTTTAATACTTGTATTTTTGTTTTCTTTATAAGTTTCTTTAGGATAAAAAACTTGAGGTATAGAGTGGTTCAAGTCGATAATTGGATGGTGTATAGATTTTGGTTGGGGAGCCCATAAAACCAATTGGGTTGATAGTGAACCCAGAAAAATGATTGGTGTAGGGTTGTGGTTGGTGAGCCTGGCAAAACCAACTAGATTTGTTTGTGATCCCAGGTTAAAATAAATGCACTGTAATATAGGATTATAGTAAAATTTTTAAGGAAAGCTTGAGAAGTAAATGTAGGTACGGGATTGTACCGAACCATTATAAATTCTTTATGCGTTTATATTGTATTCTCTTCTCTATTGCTTTACATATCTTGCATGCCTTAAATTACTAATTACATACCAATTTGGATCAAATTTTACTTAAATTCATTCATACTGATTCCATTGCATACACTAGTTAATTTTATTGAATTAAATTAAGTTAAGTAAAACACATACTTGTATAGAATTAAATTTGATCAAAAAATTTTATAAATCCAATTCACCCCTCCTTTTGGGTTGCCACCTCTGGATAATAAGTGGTATCAGAATAGGTGTTCTAATATTTATTTATTGACCTAGCAGTCAAAAGATAAAAGATCATTGGCAACCCAAATGGAGTCTTTATTTAATAAACATTATTCCATAGATAAACCATCACTATTAAATGAATCAAATAACATACATTAAAAAATTAGAATGAAAATCTTCATTCAAGTATATGACTATAATTTATGAAAAATTATAATCAATGACCTACATACACCCGATGCATTGATTCATGATAAAGAAGTGATTCAAATGAATGCTAAGAAAATGAATATACTTTATTACTTCTTAAATATTAATTAGTTTAATAAAATTTCTTCATGTATTTCAGCAAATCAAATATAGAAGAAATTGAAAATGATTTAAGAGAGAGCAAATCAAGAAGAAGAACCAAGTTTCTAAGAAGTTAAGGAAGCTCATCCCAATCAATGCCTCATGTCTCATGAGGATGAAAAGAAGAAAAAGAAGAGGAAACAAAAGAGAAAGAAAGCATTAATTAAGGAGGAGCAAAGCAAAGAAATGAGAAATAAAAAGAAGAAAGAAAGTGCTATAAATCTTTACCTCATGACCAATGAGGATGACGTAAATTCAGAAATTTTTTTTCAATTTATACTTGATGAATTATATGAAGCCTTTAATGAATTAATGGATAAATTTAAAAAATTAAGGCTAAAAAATAAAAAATTAAGAAAATTAAATCTTCTCTTAGCTAATGAAAAGTGTAAGGTCTTGTTAGAAAAGAAAGATATTTTGAAAGAAAATAATGCTTTCGCTAAAGAAAAGGAAGTACTTCTTAAATTTGAAAAATTTTTAGTTGAAGAAAATATTAAGCTAAAAATAAAATTAGAAATAACAAAATTTTATATTGAAGAAAAAGAAAACTTGTTAAAAGAAAACAAATCTCTTTTGGAAGAAAATATCAATCTAAGAAAAGAGATTGAAAACTTAAAGCCTATGCTTGAAAAATTTATAATTGGAACTCAAAAGCTTCATGCAATTTTAAATAATCAAAAGGCAATTTTTGATAACGTAGGAATTGGTTATAATTTTTTAAAAAATAAAAATTTATTAAAAATATGTTTAGCAAAGCTTCATTTGAAAATCATTCAAGTATATATTTTAAATATAACAAAGTAGGCCATAAAATTTCAGAATGTAATTTTAAAAGAATTGGCCATACTTTGGTTAGGCAAATTTGGATTTCAAAAGAAATCTTGAGCACTAACTCTTATCGACCCAAGAAAACTTGAGTACCAAAAATTATGAAATAATTTTATAGGTACACCAAGGATCCAATGAAACTAAAGAAAGAAATTTTTTGTGGATGCCTTAAAATAAAAATGGATGGATGATGTTATTTGGTAAAATCTAATTTTTTCTCATATCATGCCATTATTATTTGTTAAATATATTTTGACTATTAACTAGTATAATTATTGAGTATGTTTGATTGATTTTGATGATTCATCATTGCTTACAATGATCATACTTTATGACTTGAATGTTTTGATATATTGCTTAAAAATAGTATATCATGTTGATTATTTATTTTAAGATTTTTACTTTATTCTAAATTCAACATGCTGATTCAATCCTTTGTATCATACCATATTGATCTTCAATTATTTAAGAAATCTAAATTGCTATGAACTTTATTGTATATGAAACTATTTGGATACTAAACTTATAAATTGAATAAATTTTGATATTTTTTCATAAGATATTTAATTATCAAAATTCTCTAAAAAATTTTATGACCTAAGTACTTGAAGATTAAACATTCAATCATAAAGATCAAATGCTTAAACTATTAATTTGCATTGCATCTTAGTTTTATCTTAAGAATTTAAAATTTTCTAAGTTAAACAAAATCCCGTAGAACTATTATGTAGATTCTTCTTGATTTGATCATACTAGATTTATTTGATTTTCATACCCCCCAATTGATTAATTTTTAATCTCCTAAATTTACTTGAATATCTTTCTTGATCATCAATTTGATTGACTCTTTGATCTTAAAAGAAAATTTATTGATAAACATTCTTATTTTATTTTAATTGATTAATTTTAAAAATTGAATTAGAAAAATACTCCTTGAATCTTTTGAAGTTGATATCAAATAAAATATTTCAACACTATTGTCATTTATTTTTAAAACTAAATATTTAAAATGAACTTTAGTTTTAAGTAATTAGTATCAAACAGTTTACTATTTTTCATGTATTTGATTGATTATCTTTTAGCAAAAAAAAAAGAATGTCTTTATTTCAAATCTGATTTTGCATAGCTATATTTTTTGATATAATATTATTTGAAATAAATTTAAAAATACATACCTTTTCTGAACCTAATTGCTCAATATTTCTTAAGAAAAGGATGAGATGATCTTTTTGAAGAATAACTAAAATTTTCTATATGATTTGCCTTGATTGTTTTGTTGATATCAATTCAAATTGATTCATTATTCAAAATTTTTAAAACTAGTTGATTTGAATCGATTCATCTTTATCATTTCATTACTAAATTGGTATCAATCAAATTTAAAAATCTAAGCTTAAAAGATAAATTTATATTAATTAAAAATTAATGTGGTACCAATTAAATGTGCTTAACTTGAAAGAAAAAGGAGTAACAAAAATTATAAAGCTTAAGCATGCAAATTTTAAAAAATAAAGAGGAAGAGAAAGTTAAAAAATAAATTAATCTAGTTATTAGTATGAAAAGCAGGGAAAGAGATATTTTCTAATTTGATTTGATTGAAAATATTAATGAATTTATGATCCTAAATTCTCAATCAATTATCTTATTTTGAGCTTTATTATATTGATTTTAAACTTTCAATCAAATGCCTTATAGCCTTCTCAATTTATGCTTTCATATGTTTATTTAATTTAATTTACTTGATTTAAAGAGCTATTGATTTAAAATAGTTTTAGATAAATAATTTATTTTTAATAATTAAAAATTACTTAAAGTAGTATTATTAATATGTTGATTTCATATTTTGATCTCCATAATTATCCTTAAAAATTAATTAGAGTTAAATTAAATTATAATTAGATTCTTACTTTAAGACATGAATTTCTAAACTTAATTTTAAAACTTATTTAAAAATTTAAATTTGATACTAAATTTTTTATATGCATTGCAAAATTCTTATGAATTATTCATATTAAAATAATTTTTACTCAAAGCAATAAATTTAAAAATGTGACTAGTATTTGTTTTGATACTATTTATTTTATTCTGCTTGATACATTTTTGGTACATATCTTTTTCAAACTTAATTGACTAAAATTTCTCAAGAGAAAAAAAGATTGAATATTAAAGTGCATATTATGTTTGATTTCATGGTCAAATCTCTTTAAAAGCTCTATTCCTCTTAAAGCTTAAAAGTGTATATTTAAAAATCTGATTAAAGATCATATTCATTCAAAAAGAAAGAGAGCCATTGATATTCAAATTTAAGATAATTTTTAAAATTAAAATAAATATTTTAAACTTGTTTTGATTGAAATAATAAATTATCGAAAGAGAGATGATTCAGTTAAATTGATTTTCTGAACTTGACATATTTTTTACTTTGATACATTCATGTTATTGATTTTGATAACTTTTCTTCATTCTTTCCATGAGCATTTTGATGCTATCAAAAAAAGGAAGAGAAATGTTGAGTATATGCTTAAAGGATTAATGCTTAAGAAACTTAATGAATTTGATGCTTGAAATCCTAATACTCATTGATTTGAATTGAGACATAAATTTGAAATGAGTATATAAAATATGTGTAATGAATTAATTATGTACAATGAACCAAAAGATTAATTAAGAATATTCATGAAGTACTCATTCATGTGTTTAATCTATACTTCAAGATACTTCATGTTATATTTTTATAAAATTCATTGAAATATATTATTTACTTTTATTGCACATAAACTCAAGATTTTATCATCATCAAAAAGAAAAAGATTATTGACCCTAAGATTGATTTTGATGATTCCAAAAATTGAGTATAAATGATACTAATTATGCATTTCAAGAATATATGTAGGACTTTTTAAGTACTTAAAATGAAGAAATTATCCATAGAAGAAATCCATTCGAAAGAAAAAAGTCAAAGAAAAGAATGATTTTAAATGCTCAAATAAAGCTCAAACAATAAGTTTTGGAAGTCTTAATGGTAGGAATGACCATAAAAATCAAGATGGAAGAAGCCCTCAAAAGTTAAAGATAAAAAGCCACTCATGCAAAAATATACACAGAATTGTTGAAGGCTGAGAACTAAGATGACCCAGTAAAAAACTGAGCTAGCTCAATACTTAGTCAGCTCAGTAAAAAACTAGGTCAGCTCAATCTTAGAAAATAGAAAAATAGAAAGCTAATTTTTGAAGTCCATTGATACTGAGTCGATCTAGTTAGAAACTAAAACAATTCAGTGAAAAATCTAGCCGATCCAGTCAAAAACTGAGCTGACCCAGTGACTATAATGGCCATAAATGGCTAATTTTCTACATCTTTTTCAAACGGGCCATTCTCCACTCAAACGGCTAGTTCAAGCTTCCTAATGATCAAAACTCACTCCTAAGCTACTCCCAAGTATAAAAAGAGTTAGAAAAATATTTTGAATAATTTTTTTTAAGAATTTAAGAAAGAAAATCATTCAAGAAGAAAGTGTTACATTGAATATCCAATAAAAAGAAAAGAGAGAAATTTGAGCTTCAAATTTAGAGGACATCTAAGAGTCATCTTCCACAATACTTCAAACAATCTCTCAACATCATTTGAAGAGAAGAGAAGCTATCAAAGAGCATTCATTCAGCCTCTTCTTTGAGCTCTAAAAGAGTTTTCTTTTTATTTTCTTTCTTATGCCAAATTTTAATACTTATATTTTTGTTTTCTTTACAAGTTTCTTTGGAATAAGAAACTTGGGGTATAGGCTGATCTAAGCTGATAATTAGATGGTATATAAGTTTTGGTTGGTGATCCCATAAAATCAACTGGGTTGATAGTAAACCCAGAAAAACTATCGATGTAGGGTTATGGTTGGTAAGCCCGACAAAACCAATTGAGTTTATTTGTGATCCAAGGTTAAAAAAATGCACTATAATCTAGGATTATAGTGGAATTTTCAAGAAAAACTTGGGGAGTGGACGTAGGTGCAAGGTTGCACCGAACTACTATAAATTCTTTATGCATTTGTATTGTATTTTCTTCTCTATTGCTTTACATATCCTGCGTGTCTTAAATTGCTAATTACTTAGTAATTTGGATCAACTTTTACTTAAATTCATTCACACTTGATTCTGTTGCATATACTAGTTAATTTTATTGGATTGAATTAAGTAAAGCACATACTTGTATAGAATTAAATTTGGCCAAAAAATTTTATAAATCCAATTCACTCTCTCTCTTAGGTTGCCACCTTTGTCCAGTGATAGTGATCACAAGGTCTGCAACCTGCAAAGGTCTATATATGGACCTAAGCAAGCATCTCAGAGCTAGAATGCTCGTTTCAATGATGTGATTAAATCATTTGGTTTCATCAAAAAATGAGGAGCCATGTGTATTCAAAAAAGTTAGTGGGAGCGCTGTTGTTTTCCTCGTACTACACGTGGATGACATCCTCCTAATTGAAAATGATATTTCCATGTTGACCACGGTCAAAATGTAGTTGTCAAAGTAGTTCTCTATGAAAGATCTAGGAGAAGCATCTTTTATATTGGGAATAAAGGTCTATAGAGATAGACTAAATAGGATACTAGGACTTTCACAAAAGATGTACATAGAGGAGGTGCTAAAAAAGTTTAGCATAAAAAACCCTAAAAGAGGTCTAGTACCTTTTAGATATGGCATTCATCACTCCAAGAAAATGTGCCCTAGCACACCTGAGGAGTTGAATGCATGAGCAAGATCCCTTATGCTTCAACAATAGGGAGTCTCATGTATGCAATGCTATGTATACGACCTGATATCGCCCATGCTATGATTGTCACGAGCAGATATCAGTCGAATCCAGATGAAGAGCATTGGACTTCTGTGAAGTGTATTCTTAAGTACTTAAAAAGGACTAAAGATATGTCTCTAATCTTTGCTAATGGAGAACTCCAGATCTAAAGGTTTACAGACTTGGACTTTATATCCGACATAGATGATCGAAAGTCGACATCTGAAACTCTATTTATATGCAATGATAGTGCTGTTAGCTGGAAGAGTTTCTAGCAGATAGTGATAGCAGACTCCACTATAGAAGCAGAGTACTATTAGATATATGTGCCTTAGAAGCCAGAATTAGCTGACACTTGTAATACACTTCTAGGGGCAAAATTATAATTTTGACTAAAATCAATAAATGGGTTATTTTCTATCACATATGTGTATTTAGTGTCTGTGATACATCCTTTGAGTTAATGGCAATGATAATTCATATTTTCAAGAGTTGAAAATTTAAGACATGAATAATCATTATTAACTCATAAATTGCTCCTGACCATAGGATCATCACGAGGATGGTGATTGATCCGAAAGGTTGGTGTACAATCACTTCTCTTTAGTAGATGAGTCTTGAGTCTACGATGTGGAGACACCGGAGCGAGAGTATAGGTACTCGTTAGAGAACGAGGGCACTGAGCGTGACCACCTCGAGTAGTCATTAGGGAGTCTACCTTCTCGTCAATGACTGACTCGATGCTGCAGTAGTGTGTCTGGTTCTTTGACCTGAGATGCATCGGCAGTTCACCTTGAGGGTGTTATAGTTTGACTACACCATTACTCGGTCTCCTAGCCATATGGAACCCTGAGGTGTATGTTGGCTATAGCATGTTCATTGTAGGAACTGGATTGCATCAAGATGGAATCTATCTACCTCGGTGGTAGAGGAGCAGCCCTATGATGATCATGAGAATCAAGTCCAGAAATCCATGGCCATGGTAGAGTGAAATAATAGAAAGAGTTTCTATTTAGATTTTCACATTGGACTCGAATCGAATGATTACATCATATGACAGAGACTAGGGTTTGACGAGTTCACCTTAACCCTAATCTGATCGGGGCTCAAGATAGAAGAACTTAATCACACAGGTAGCTGCACCAAGAGGTTCGCATTCAGCTCTGATGGGTTGCCACCATATACTGCTAGGTGTCACTGGTGGATTTTGGGAGCAATTAGAATGATTTAGATGATCGATCATTCTAGCTGTTCGAATCAGAAGAGTTCTGATCCATCGAAAGGAGTTTCGATGATGTCGATGATAGAGATCATGACATATCCCATTACCATACAGAACTGAACCTAACTGGGTCACACAAACAAGGGTTTGAATCTGGTGATCATCAATTGAACTGATCTAGTTCAATTGATCTGAATGAGATTCAATTAGGTTCAAGGAAATCGTGCTAGCACTCGATTGAACCTAACGTTCTTCTTTTGCTATCATAAATAAGTTGTCCTGTCTGAGCCAAAGGAGTTTGTGCTCAAATCAGAGGCCTTCATATGGTCTGACTGGAGGTTGTCCAAGTCAGAAAAGGTTGTCTTATTTGTAAGACATTACCTGCCATTTTTGGTCACCTGCCATTTCTTGTTCTTTGACTTTGGTCAAAAGTCTACCTTTGACTGGTCAAACGTTGACCATTGACACTTTGACTTTTGACCACATGTCATGCACCTATTGGAGAGCTGGTGGGGGCCTGTCCCCCTGCCAGAACCTGGCAAGGAGAAGGGCGCACGCCACCCTAGGCGTGTGCCCAAGTTGGAGGCGCCTAGGAGTCCTTGTTGGACAAGGACTCCATCTCCTTTTTGGATTCCAATTAGAGTTCTTCTAAGAACCAACTTTGACTGGTCTTAGGCACCCTCTAAGGAGGAATCCAGGGGACTCTATTCCCACCAATCAGATTTAGATCTGATTTCACAAAGGGTTGTGATTGGTTGGGAAGAAGAGGAGTTGGATCACAGCTAGTCTATAAATAAGACCCTGTACGCCCAACTCAGATTTATGAGATGATATGATTGAGAATCATAATTCCCCATGCCCCAAGGCTGCCTCTCCCCTCCTTCTCCATGCCAAACCTCCTTCTCCCCTTGCTCTCCACGTCCAAAAGGAGTTTTGGACCTTGGTTGGTGCGATTCAGATCAAAGAAAGGCGATCAAAAGCAAGAAGGCTGCGCTGCTGCAAAGGACGACTGCTCATCTTCAAAAGAGTTTTGAAGATCCTCCAGATCAGATCCAGATCTAATTTTTGGAGGTGTGATAGAGAAGAAGAGGATCTCCAGATCCAACCCGAGTGGATACCGGTAGAGGCCAGGCGCTTGCGTGGCTAAGATCCAGAACCTTCCGCTGCAAACAGGATCATCAACAGGGTAATAGGATTACCCAGATCAGGTAAATTAAATTTGATTTAATTTATCTTTTTATTTTATTTTATTAAAATAATAAGAATCAGATCTGAAACATATCAAGATCTGATTGGGATCAAGAGAAAAAATTTTTGAAATATATCTCTTGATCTGATCAGATCTGAACGAACCTGGACCGGGAAATCAGGATTTCCCTTCAACTGGTATCAGAGCCATGGTTCTAAAATTATTTAGATCTGATTTTAAATTTATTTTAATTAGAAAATAATTGATTTTAGATGTCACATGAGATGTGATCAGATCTGAAATCAGAAAAAATTAAAATTAAATAATTTGGATCTAAGATTAGAAGATATGCATGACTAGTTCTAGAATAGAATAGTTCTATAGAATAGTCTTGCATATTTTTGATTTAATCATTGATAAATCATATTTTAGATCTTTTTATTTACTATTTTTTGATATTATAAGTGTTATAATAACATCTAAAAAATAGCAAATAAAAATTATTTAATTTTTGAATATCATATGAGATATGATTGATGCATGTCTAGACTAGTTGTAGAATAGTTCTACATAATTGTCTAGATTAGAATTTATTTTGATTAGATCAATTTAAATCTAATTTTTTAGATTATTATGAGATAATTTAGATCTGAAAATATGCATGATTTGATACATGAGATGTATGCAAAATATGCCATGATTAGATCTACTTTATATATGAGATATATGATATAGATCTGATATTGTTTTGTAGTATTGAATGTTCCTGATTAAGGCGTTCCTCTTGGCCGTCCGGTCATAAGAACGAAGAAGGGTTTAAAGGCCCTCTCTTCCCATTCGATGGGGTGTTCTTATGATGTGTAGGGGTGCTGCGTGTTCGTCCTTAATCAGAAACCCAAAACTTACTTTCTGCAAAACCCTAGATCCTGAAACCCTAGGATTTATTGTGCATATTTTGTTTATGAACCCTACTTAATTAAGAATTAAGTTTATGGAATATTAATTAGGTCTAAAATTGAGAATTTTCAGATCTAAGACATATTCATAATACTGGGTTCGGGCTTGGGTAGCTCAATTAGGTCTAAGCGGTTGATCAAACCGAATCAAGAGTTGGTTAGATGGGATCAACAATGCTTAAATTGACCAGCCTAATAGGATTAAGTCTGGGTCAAGATCGAGTCACGATCAAGCAAGACCTAATTAGGCTCAGAGGTTAGAGTCTGGATTGTAGGCTAACCCAATTGGTTCTGACTCAACAATTTGGTGTCTAAGGTAAGTTTGGCACAGACGACCGACTGGTTTTTAATTGGAAGCTACTCGACCTGAATGCGTTCTTGTACGAGTTAATGGCATATTCCTTCCACCGGATCTCACTTACCTGGCCATATCTGTTGACACAGTTCTGATCTGAGGTGGTCAATAATCCGAGCTAACCCATGCCACTAGGTTAGTCATAATTGTTATGACTAAGCCAAGTCTAGTTTAATGAGACCTGAATCAATTCTCCCTAAGAAAAGATTAAGTCTGAGGTCTTCCACCATTGTAGATGTGCGGGCCCTTCCCGGGGTTGATTGTTCTCGGCTGGATACAGTGGCTCAGTTGCACCGGGAAGATGCAACCATGTCTATTAGGCATTGGATGCTATGGGCTGGAGGATGAGTTGGGCTCAATATTTCGGATACGGTGAGAGACTCAATTAGGAACCCAGTCTATGCAAATGGTGGGTCTGACTTAACTAAGGAGTGGATCAATATTCGGATACGGTGAGATTCATGAATTAGAGACCAAGTTTGGGTGCACCATGATTAGAGAATCATTGAACAAGAGTTGTTCACTCATTGGCTAACCCATCACCAATAACTGTTAGGTGAGGTGATGAGTCAGTTGGTGAGACCGCACCACCCACTAGAAATCATTAATCGTGGAGATTTTTCGCATCTCTACAGAGGGAGTGTAGGGATCCGAGAAAATAGTGGGAGCTAATTTGTTTAAAAATAAAATCCCTAAATAAATTGGTCAAGTCAAAATTACAGTATCTAACTAGAATCTTTGACTCTCTACAGGAAAATGTCTGCGTCCAACCCATTGGCACGTATCCTGGACACACATAGACTGACTGGACCCAATTATAAAGATTGGCTCAGGAACTACAAAATTATTTTGGGTTCCGAGAAGTTAACCCATGTTTTGGACCAGGACCCTCCCACATTACCAGCCCGTCCATCTGTTGAACAGAGAGCGTCTCTGGAAAAATGGATTGACGAAGATAATAAGGCCAGATATTACATGTTGGGCTCGATGTCTGATGAGCTCCAGCGCCAACATGAGGATATCGGGACTGCTCGCCAAATGTTGGCTCACCTGCAGGAGATGTTTGGTGAACAGAGTCGCGCAGCCAAATATCAAGTCACAAAATGACTTTTTAAGGCTAAGATGCGTGATGGGCAGTCAGTCCAAGATCACTGTCTGACAATGATCAAGGACATGGAAGAGCTTGAGAAGCTCGGTGTGAAGTTGGACTTGGACCTGCAGAACGATATTATTCTGCAATCCTTGACTGATGCATATGGGCAATTCATCATGAATTACCACATGCATAAACTTCAGAATTCCTTGGCCGAGTTAATGAATATGCTGGTTACCGCTGAGCTTTCTATGAAAGGTTCTAAAGGCTCAGTTCTTGCTATGGAACGGACTTCTTCCAAAAGAAAGTCTTATGGAAAGAAAAAGAAGTCTGTGAAAAAGCAAAAGGTGGAAGGATCAAAGAAGAAGAAGGCAGAATCGAAGAAAAAGGCCGATGGCAAAGGAAAGTGTTTCCATTGCAACAGCGACGGCCATTGGAAGCGGAACTGCCCTACTTACCTGGCCACCCTGAAGAACAAGAAGGAAGGTCCTTCTGGAGGTATGCTCGTTATTGAGTCTAACCTTACGGTTTCTTCTGCATCCAGTTGGGTGCTTGACTCTGGTTCTAGTGCTCATCTGTGCACTTCTATGCAGGGTCTTGAGGATAGCAGGAGGCTGAGGGATGGAGACATGATCCTACGCATTCGGTAATGGAGCAAGAGTTGCTGCAGTAGCCGTGGGAACATACCCTCTTCGATTACCATCTGGTTTAGACTTAGTTTTGAAAGACTGTTATTTTGTGCCTGCAGCTAGCAGGAATTTGATTTCTGTTTCATGCTTAGCACAAGAAGGTTATGTGATCACCTTCTTTAAGGACCATTGTAACATTCTTTATGAAAGAAATAAAATTGCAAATGGTTTCCTTATTAATGGTCTTTATCAGCTACATATTGATGTACCTGTTCTAACTATCGAGCAAAACGTGAATGCCAAACGACCTAGGGATAGTCCAAACGACAGATATCTATGGCACCTGAGATTAGGTCATATAGCAGAAGATAGGATCAACAAATTGGAGAAAAATGGGCTATTGAGTCCATTGACTTCCGAGTCATATCCAACTTGTGAATCCTGTCTTCAAGGCAAAATGACTAAACTCCCTTTTGTTGGACATGGGGAGAGGGCCACAGATCTCCTTGCCCTAGTACATACTGATGTGTGCGGCCCATTTGATGTGCCGGCTAGAGGCAATTTTGTCTACTTCATTACCTTTACCGATGATCTGTCTAGGTATGGGTATGTGTATCTTATGAGACACAAGTCTGAAGCCTTTGAAAAGTTCAAAGAATTCAGACATGAAGTAGAAAAACAAACAGGAAAACCCATTAAGGTTCTTCGATCAGATCGAGGAGGTGAATACCTTAGCAGGAAATTCCTAGACTATCTCAAGGATAATGGCATAGTCTCTCAATGGACTCCACCAGGAACACCTCAACTCAACGGGGTTTCAGAATGGAGAAATCGGACTCTATTAGATATGGTTCGATCCATGATGAGCTTCACAGACCTCCCTGATTTTCTTTGGGGACACTCATTGTTAACTTCAATCTATCTACTGAATAGGGTTCCCTCTAAAACCGTTCCTACCACACCGTATGAGATATGGCACGGTAAGAAACCAAGTCTGAGTCATCTCAGAATTTGGGGTTGTCCGGCTCATGTCAAAAGACAACAAGCGGACAAGTTAGAGTTTAGGTCCTTTCAGAGCTCGATTCATAGGATATCCTAAAGAGTCATTAGGATACTATTTCTACATTCCAGAAGACCACAATGTGATTGTGAGTCGACATGCCATCTTTCTTGAAAAATAGTTTATTCAAGATAGCGGCATTGGAAAATAGATCAAGCTTGATGAGAAAGTCTCACAAGCAGAACGAGCTAAGGACCAAGTGGAACCAAATCAGGTTGAGCCAATAAGAACACTACCTCCTCCACCTCGTAGATCGGAAAGAGTTTTCCGTCCCCCTGAAAGATACTTAGGTATTATTTCAGAGGATGTAGAGGAAATGTTCCTCGTAGGTAATGGTGCTCATGGTGATGATCCCAAAACCTACAACGAGGCGATATCAGATATCGACTCCGAGAAATGGCTAGAGGCAATGCAGTCAGAAATTGACTCGATGCACTCAAACCAAGTCTGGACCTTGGTAGATCCACCAGAAGGTATAGTACCTATTGGATGTAAATGGATCTTCAAGAGAAAGATTGGTGCAGATGGGAATGTGGAGACATTCAAGGCTAGATTGGTGGCAAAAGGTTATAGTCAACGCGAAGGCATAGACTATCAGGATACCTTTTCCCCAGTAGCTATGCTAAAATCCATCCGCACATTGCTTGCTGTTGCAGCCTATTTCGATTATGAAATATGGCAAATGGACGTGAAAACGGCATTCCTAAATGGATATCTTGAGGAAGATATCTATATGGAACAGCCGCTAGGTTTCACATCCAGTGATACTGATCACAAGGTTTGCAAGCTGCAAAGGTCCATATATGGACTTAAGCAAGCATCTCGGAGCTGGAACACTCGTTTCAATGATGTGATCAAAAAGTTTGGTTTCATCAAAAATGAAGAGGAACCATGTGTTTTCAAAAGGGTCAGTGGGAGCGCTGTTGTCTTCCTCGTATTGTACGTGGATGACATCCTCCTTATTGGGAATGATATTCCCATGTTGACATCAGTCAAGATGTGGTTGTCCAAGGAATTCTCCATGAAAGACCTAGGTGAAGCATCCTTTATTCTAGGAATTAAGGTCTATAGGGATAGACCGAATAGGATGCTAGGACTTTCACAGAAGATGTACATAGAGAGAAAGTACTAAAGAGGTTTAGTATGGAAAACTCTAAGAGGGGATTAATACCCTTCAGACATGGTATTCATCTTTCCAAGAAGATGTGCCCCAGCACACCTGAGGAAATAGAACGCATGAGCAAGATCCCTTATGCTTCTGCAATAGGGAGCCTCATGTATGCCATGCTATGTACACGACCTGATATAGCCCATGCTGTGAGTGTCACAAGCAGATATCAGTCAAATCCAGGTGAAGAACACTGGACTTCTGTGAAATGTATCCTTAAGTACTTGAGAAGAACTAAGGATATGATGTTGGTCTTTGGTAACGGAGAACTCCAAGTCCAGGGATACACAGACTCGGACTTCATGTCCGATATAGATGATCGAAAGTCGACATCTGGCAGTCTGTTTGTGTGCAATGGTGGTGCTGTCAGCTGGAAGAGTTCCAAGCAAACGGTGATACCACCTCATCCACGATTACCTCGAGAAGGGTTATGTCGAGGTCAAGAGAGTCAACTCCGCAGATAATGTGGCAGACCCACTTACAAAGCCGTTGGGCCAGCAGAAGATCGAAGCCCACCTTGAGAAGATGGGACTTAGACTTGTAGCCAATTGGCTTTAGGACAAGTGGGAGATTGTTAGATATATGTGCCCTAGAAGCCAGAATTGGCTGACACTTGTAATACACTTCTAGGGGCAAAATTATAATTTTGACTAAAATCAATAAATGGGTTATTTTCTATCACATATGTGTATTTAGTGTCTGTGATACATCCTTTGAGTTAATGGTAATGATAATTCATATTTTCAAGAGTTGAAAATTTAAGACATGAATAATCATTATTAACTCATAAATTGCTCCTGACCATAGGATCATCACGAGGATGGTGATTGATCCGGAAGGTTGGTGTACAATCGCTTCTCTTTAGTAGATGAGTCTTGAGTCTACGGTGTGGAGACACCGGAGCGAGAGTACAGGTACTCGTTAGAGAACGAGGGCACTGAGCGTGACCACCTCGAGTAGTCATTAGGGAGTCTACCTTCTCGTCAATGACTGACTCGATGCTGCAGTAGTGTGTCTGGTTCTTTGACCTGAGATGCATCGGCAGTTCACCTTGAGGGTGTTATAGTTTGACTACACCATTACTCGGTCTCCTAGCCATATGGAACCCTGAGGTGTATGTTGGCTATAGACATGTTCATTGTAGGAACTGGATTGCATCAAGATGGAATCTATCTACCTCGGTGGTAGAGGAGTAGCCCTATGATGATCATGAGAATCAAGTCCAGAAATCCATGGCCATGGTAGAGTGAAATAATAGAAAGAGTTTCTATTTAGATTTTCACATTGGACTCGAATCGAATGATTACATCATATGACAGAGACTAGGGTTTGACGAGTTCACCTTAACCCTAATCTGATCGGGGCTCAAGATAGAAGAACTTGAATCACACAGGTAGCTGCACCAAGAGGTTCGCATTCAGCTCTGATGGGTTGCCACCATATACTGCTAGGTGTCACTGGTGGATTTTGGGAGCAATTAGAATGATTTAGATGATCGATCATTCTAGCTGTTCGAATCAGAAGAGTTCTGATCCATCGAAAGGAGTTTCGATGATGTCGATGATAGAGATCATGACATATCCCATTACCATACAGAACTGAACCTAACTGGGTCACACAAACAAGGGTTTGAATCTGGTGATCATCAATTGAACTGATCTAGTTCAATTGATCTGAATGAGATTCAATTAGGTTCAAGGAAATCGTGCTAGCACTCGATTGAACCTAACGTTCTTCTTTTGCTATCATAAATAAGTTGTCCTGTCTGAGCCAAAGGAGTTTGTGCTCAAATCAGAGGCCTTCATATGGTCTGACTGGAGGTTGTCCAAGTCAGAAAAGGTTGTCTTATTTGTAAGACATTACCTGCCATTTTTGGTCACCTGCCATTTCTTGTTCTTTGACTTTGGTCAAAAGTCTACCTTTGACTGGTCAAACGTTGACCATTGACACTTTGACTTTTGACCACATGTCATGCACCTATTGGAGAGCTGGTGGGGGCCTGTCCCCCTGCCAGAACCTGGCAAGGAGAAGGGCGCACGCCACCCTAGGCGTGTGCCCAAGTTGGAGGCGCCTAGGAGTCCTTGTTGGACAAGGACTCCATCTCCTTTTTGGATTCCAATTAGAGTTCTTCTAAGAACCAACTTTGACTGGTCTTAGGCGCCCTCTAAGGAGGAATCCAGGGGACTCTATTCCCACCAATCAGATTTAGATCTGATTTCACAAAGGGTTGTGATTGGTTGGGAAGAAGAGGAGTTGGATCACAGCTAGTCTATAAATAAGACCCTGTACGCCCAACTCAGATTGTATGAGATGATATGATTGAGATCATAGTTTCTCCATGCCCCAAGGCTGCCTCTCCCCTCCTTCTCCATGCCAAACCTCTTTCTCCCCTTGCTCTCCACGTCCAAAAGGAGTTTTGGACCTTGGTTGGTGCGATTCAGATCAAAGAAAGGCGATCAAAAGCAAGAAGGCTGCGCTGCTGCAAAGGACGACTGCTCATCTTCAAAAGAGTTTTGAAGATCCTCCAGATCAGATCCAGATCTGATTTTTGGAGGTGTGATAGAGAAGAAGAGGATCTCCAGATCCAACCCGAGTGGATACCGGTAGAGGCCAGGCGCTTGCGTGGCTAAGATCCAGAACCTTCCGCTGCAAACAGGATCATCAACAGGGTAATAGGATTACCCAGATCAGGTAAATTAAATTTGATTTAATTTATCTTTTTAATTTTATTTTATTAAAATAATAAGAATCAGATCTGAAACATATCAAGATCTGATTGGGATCAAGAGAAAAAATTTTGAAATATATCTCTTGATCTGATCAGATCTGAACGAACCTGGACCGGGAAATCAGGATTTCCCTTCAACATCACTATCGAAGGAGGCTATAAAGCTTGGAATGATGCCATTGTTGTACAATAATGGTGCCATATAGGTCTCATCAGAAATCCAAGCACATCGAGTAGCGATTCCACCTAATCCATGATCAGCTCGAGAAGGGATACATTGAGGTCAAGAGAGTCAACACCGCAAACAATGCGGCTGACCCACTAACGAAGCCATTGGGATAGGAGAAGATTGAAGCCCACCTTGAGAAGATAGGACTTAGATTTGTAGCTAATTGACTTTAGATCAAGTGGGAGTTTGTTAGATGTGCGTCCTAAAAGTCAGATTAACTAGCACTTATAATACACTTCTAAGAATAATTTTATAATTTTAACTATAAATTAATAAAAAAATTATTTTTTATCATATTGTGTATTTAAAGTGTCTATGATACATTCTTTGAGTTAATGGTAATGATAATTCATATTTTCAAGAGTTAAAAATTTAAGACATGAATTTTTATAATTAACTCATAAACTGCTCTTGACTATAGGATCATCATGAGGATGGTGATCGATCCAGAAAGTTGGTATACAATTGCTTCTTTAGGATGGATGAGTCTTATGTCTATGGTGTGGAGTCATCGGAGTGAGAGTACAGGTATTCGTTAGAGAATGAGAGCATTGAGCATGACCATCTCGAGAAGTCATAATAGAGTCTACCTTCTCGTCGATGACTAGCTTGATATTGTAGTGGTGTATTTGGTTCTTTGACCAGAGATGCATCAGTAGTTCACCTTGAGGGTGTTATAGTTTGACTACACCATAACTCAATCTCCTAGCCATTTGGAATCCTAAGATGTATGTTGGCTATAGCATGTTTATTGTAGGAATTGGATTGCACCTATAGGGGATCTATCTATCTTGGTAGATGAGGAGTAGCTCTATGATGATCATAAGATTGAGTCTATAATCCCATGGCCATGGCAATGTAAAGATGATAGAAAAAGTTTCTATTAGGATTTCACATCGGACTCGAATTGAATGATTAACTCATATGATGGATATTGGATTTGATGAGTTCACCTTAATCCTAATCCTATCGGGGCTCAAGATAGAAGAACCCAATTACATAGATAGCTGCACTGAGAGATTCATTTTTAATTCTAATGGGTTGCCACCATATACTACTAGGTGTCATTGGTGGATTTTAGAAAAAATTAGAATAATCTTGATGATCGATCATTCTAATTGTATGAATCGAAAAAGTTCTGGTCCATTGAAAGGTGTTTCAATGATGTTGATGATGGAGATCGTGACATGTCTCATTATCATACAGAACTAAATCTAACTATATCACAAAAATAAGAATTTGGATCTGAATATGATCAATTGAGCTAATCCAATTCAATTGATTTGGATTAGATCCAATTAGGTTAAAGAAATCCATGCTAGCACACAATTGAGCCTAACTTTCTCCTTCCGTAGTCTTTTTGGTTCATCTCGGCTGAGCCAAATTGATTTGGACTTATTAGGAAATTTTGTATGGATTTGTCCTTCACTAACTAGAGCTTATCTAGGTCAGAAAAAGATTGTCTTAATCCATTAGATGAAAATAAGACAATACCTGCTAATTCTTGTCGCCACCTGCCATTCTCTATCACTATCAAGACATAAGATATCCCAATGCAGGAAAAAAGGGGTAGGGACGTGCGCCCCCCTTGGACATCTTATTGGGGCACATGCCCACTTGGACTTCATGCACAAAAATGTGCACACGCCCCTAGTTGGCGTGCACACATGGGGAAAACAGATGGAGTCCCATACAAATGGAACTCTGGGGTTGCTTGATGGTTTTAAACTCTTAGGCGCCAATGTGTTTGGGCCTATCTATCTATGGCACCACCTATGGAGGATTTTAGGGAACTCTATCCTTATTAGATCAGGTGACATCTCTCCCCCAATTAGATTAAGATCTAATTAAATCGAGCAATATGATTGATCAAAGTGATGTGGCACTACATGGCGCAGCAAAGTCTATTTAAACCCTATCTGCGCCTAGGGTTTTAATGATTGCACCCATTCACCATGCTACAAGGCTACCCCTCCACTCTTCCATGCCTCCCTCTGGTCCTCTCTCTCCCCTCTCCATGCCCAAGAAGTTGGGTGAATCTAGTGAGGAAGATCCAAGTGTTGGTGCAAAGATCAGGAAGACAGTCAATGAGTTTGTAAGACAAGCACACTGCCTTCATCAATCATTTTGAAGGCTCAATAAATCAAATCCAGATCTGATTTTTGAAAATTAGATCTAGAAGAAGATCATGTCTAGATCCTACTTGAGTGGACTCCGACAAAGTTTAGGCACTTGCGTGGCTACATCCAAAATTCCGGGCTTCAATAGATCATCGATAGAATAATCAGATTATCCAAATAAGGTATGAAATTAAATTAAATTTTATTTTAATTTTAGCTTTAATATCAAATTAATAGGATTAGATTCAAAAACTTTCAGATCTGATTAGAATTTGTTAGAAAAAAATTTAAAATATTCTTATAGATCTGATCAGATCTGAACGATCCTATGATAAAAAAATGCTAATTTTCTTTCAAGCCATAACTACTATAATAGACTGAACCTATGGCAATGGTTAGCTATAATCGCTGCTATAGGTTTGATCTATAGCAATGATTTTTTATAATCGCTACCATAGGTACAGTCTATTGCAGCGGTTTCTTATAACTATTGCTATATTTTTTTCATATTTTTTTTAAATATTATATAATTCTAAAGTTTAATGTACATCATCATCATTTATTATCTTAATAGTTATCATTAGAGTGTCATCACAAAAGATCGCCTCGATCCAATAGCCCTAGCTTCATCAATTAATAAAATTTGATTTCGACGATCATAAATGATAATATGATGATTTGATAGCTGGAGACCATCGGTGGATCTAAAAATCTGCAACGATAATTTTGATGATATTTGTAGCATACTATCAAAGTTTTACTTTAATCAGATATCATTATTATGGTCAATTTAGTATAGAATGATTTTAACTGTTAAATGAGAAACAAGTGATCATAAGATCAAATGACATTTGATTATGAGATAATTTTTTAGTTAAATAATCTTGGCTATAATCTTAATCATTTTATATGATGATGATCATAAAATTCAAATCATTTCTTTATAAACTATTCATGTTAAGAGAATCTTGCAAAAGCATAATCATAATTACTAAAGAAGTTTAAGAATAGGTATCGAGCGACGTATAGTTTTAGATAGTTCTTAGACCTGTGGTTTAAATTTTATGATCACCACCATAAAAATAATTAAAGTAGTAGCCAAGATTATTTATTTAAAAAATTATCTTATAATCAGATGTCGTTTAATCCTTTTATCACTTGTTTCTAATTTAACAATCGAAATCATCCTATACTAAATTAATCATGACAATGATATCTGATTGAAGTATAACTTTGATAGTATCATACAATGGCACTGAGATCATTATTGTAAGTTTTTGGATTAATTAGTGATCTTTATCTATCAGATCATATGGTATTCGTAGCCATCAAAATCAAATTTTATTGATCGATATAGTTAGGGCTATCGGATCGAAGTGGTCTTTTATGATGACACTCTAATGATAATTACCTAGATAATGAACGATGAAGATGAACTTTATATTCCAAAATTATATCATATTCAAAAAAAAATATAAAATTTTATATTTACATCTATAACAGCGATTAGAAAAAATCGCTGCTATAGATCTATTGCAGCAGTTGTTAACCACTGCTATAGGATAGCGGTTTCTGACAAGACCTATGGTAGCAGTTTCAAAAATCACTACCATAGGTCTGGCTTAAATTTTTGCTCCTCACTGATCTTTTCATCTTTCTGGCCTCCACTCTCTCTCCCTCTCTACCCGAGCCCTAGATACCCTCCCCACCACCGACCCGCCCCTCTGCTAGCCTACCCCATCGCCAGTCACCTCCCTCCCCACCTCCCTCTATCTCTCTTTCTCTCTTCTCACCTTGGCCCTAGCTACCACCCCATGCCGGCCGTCCGCCGCTGCCCCTCCCTCAGCCTCGCCTCCGACTTCAGCTCCTCTGACTCTAGCTCCCTCTAACTCTAGCTCTCTCAGCTCTCTCCCTCCCTCAAACCCAAGCCAGCTCCCTCCCTCCACCGCCATCCCCTCCCTCAGCCCCGATGCCCCCTTCCCTCTAGCGCCACTGTAGGCCCTACCTCCCTCGGTCTCGACCCTCCATCGGCCTGCCTCACCGCCAGCCTACCTACCAGTGGCTCCCTTTGGCCCTGCCTCCCTCGGTCCCAACCCTGCGCCCCTCCCTACCAGCCCCTTTGGCCACGCCCCACCGCCCCGCCTTGCCGCTGGCCCCTTTTGGTCCTGCGCCCCGCCCCATCGTCGGTTGCCACCATCGGTGCACTTTGGCCCTAGTATTTTTATTAATTTTTTATTAATTTATTTATTCATTTATATTCTTAAAATTTTTTATTAATTTACCTCTCAAAGCACATATATATTATATGACTTGGATTGCTAGTATGTTAATATAATTTTTGATGCTTAATGAATATAATATTAAATTTATTATATTATTTATAAATTATTTATTATTATATTTATAAATTAAAGTATATTCATAATTTAATATTATATTTTAAATTACTAAATTTAATATTATTTATAAATTATTTATTATTTTATATTCCTAAATAAAATATATTTATAACTTAATATTATATCTTAAATTATTAAATTTAATATTAATAAAAATATTATATATATCATTTTTATTCTATTATTTTTTATAATATTTTAGTTTAAAAAATTAGTTTTTTTCTAAAAAGGCTATGATGATTTTTAGTGAAAAATGATTAATTCTTGGTATAATTTTAGTGATATGAGCTCTCTTATTTTTTTCTTCTTCTGTAAATATTTTAATAATTTCAAATGATAAGACGATCTTAGATGGCTAGCAACTGTTTAGCGGGCAACCATTCGTAGTCGATTTGACTTAGTTGTAGCGGATACTGAAAGTATGTTGCAATGCATGATTAAATGATGAATCTGAGCTTCTTTTTTAATTTTATTTTCTTTATTTTTCTATTTTTTTAATATTTAAGGTAAGTTCTATCCTGACTAACTTAAGGAGTGCTCCTTAATACTTTTGAGATGATATATAATGGGAATGTTGGCTTTAAAGCATATAGGTGGGCCATGGCTACCTCGTCAAGATGTAAATGATCACCTCACTATTTATAACTTTAAAGCCAGTTACAAAATTTGTTAGAATCAACATGGTGAGGGCAGGCTACAAGGAGGCAATCAATATGATGGGAGAATGGAACAAATGGTTTATAATATTTTTTCATTTATTGGTCATAATGATGGTATATCTATGTCTATGCCTGATCCTATGATTGGTAGAATAACAAATAGTGAAGATGTAGAGAAGGTCCACAAGTTGATAAAAAATGCTAATGTTTCATTGTATCTCGAGTCTAAAAAGATGGTGAAGCTGGAATTCTTAAGCTGGTTGTATCTTGCAAAATGCTCCAATAGATTCAGTAATAATGGAGTAAACTACATACTAAAGCTTTTGGGGTACATTCTTCCAGATGATGCATAAATTTCAAAGAATAATTATAAGACATTGAAGATCGTTGAATAGCTGAATTTTACTTACACCAAAATATATACATGTCCTAATGATTGCATGCTCTATTGGAAGGGGATGTCAACCGAAATGAGTGCATGAGATGTGATGTATTAAGATGAAAATAGAATAAAGATGTCACATCAACCCGTATACCTCAAAAGTTGATGTGACACTTTTCTTTGATTTTGAGACTACAAAAGTTGTTGCAGCAAGGACATCGAAGGATATGAGATAGCATGAAGAGGACCAAACAAAAGATGATGCATTGAGGCATCCAGCCAATGGAGAGACATGGTAGAAGTTTAATGAAATATAATCTGACTTGGTACAAAAGATACATAATGTGAGGTTGGACTTATCGTGTGATGGTTTTAATCCATTCAGGTATATGAATACCGTCCATAGTATATGGCTAGTGTTTATTCATATTTACAATCTTTCACCATGGATGTGCATGAGAAAATGCTTTGCTTTCATGACAATGCTCATTCCTAGACCAATGAAGATAGGTAATGATATTGATGTCTATTTACAATCTTTTATTGCTAAGCTGAAACAATTATGAAGCATTTAACGTGTTCAAACTTTTAATGCTTTGATGAATGAATCATTCTCCATGCGTGCAGTGCTTCTATGGACAATAAATGACTTTCCAGCTTATACCCTAATATTAAGTTAGAGCATAAAAGGTGAGCTAGCATGCTCGATTTATGAAAAAAATACCTAATCTAAAAAGTTGACACATCAGAGGAGCTTTAGCTTTATGGGGCATCGACGTTTCTTTCGTCGAAACCATCCATACAGAAGAGATGCATGCTCTTTCGATGGCACTATTGAAGAAGAAGAGGCCAGATGTCTTGAAGTGAGGTGTTGAGAGAGTTGGATGGTCTTAGTGTTGAATTTAAGAAAGATAATCCGATTGATGATAAGAAGAAAAAATGTCAATCAAAGAAAGATGACACACCCTTTAATTGGAGAAAAAAGAGCATCTTCTTTGACTTGCCATTTTAGGAGATAAATTTATTGTGCCACTGCTTAAATATAATACATATTAAAAAGAATGTGTGTGAGCTTCTATTGACAACAATCTTGAACATCAAGAATAAGATCAAGGATGATTTGAATTCTTGATTTGACTTGAAAGAATTGGATATTAGAAAATCACTCCATCTGGAGCCAGTAGGAGAAGAACAATGGAGGCTCCCTCATGCATGCTATGTTATAAATGCCTTCAAACAGTCCATATTTCTTCATGTATTAGAGAATGCAAAGATTACAAATGAATACTCAAGCAACATATCAAAGCATGTGAATAGTAAGAATGTCAAACTTGGGAGATTGAAGACTCATGATTATTATGTGTTGATGTAGGAGTTGATCCCAATAGCTATTCGCCGCGTGTTATCAAAAAAAGTCAAAATGGTTGTTATTCATCTTTGCAACTTCTATAGAGATATTTGTGCAAAGAGGTTAGTTAAGAAAGACATGAAGAAAATGAAGGCAAGGGTAGTGACTATGTTATGTGATCTGAAAAAGATATTTCTACTATCATTTTTCATAGTTATGATGCATCTCACCGTGCCCTTGCGAGAGAAGTTGCCTTTGGAGGCCCAGTGTTCTGTTGATGAATGTACCCCACCAAGAGAAATATTTAAACACCGAAATCTTATGTAACGAAGGGATCCATAGCAGAAAGTTATTTGGGTTAAGATTGTATGGATTTTTGTACCATATACTTAAATAAGCTTGAGACTCATCGTAACCAGCCAATGAGAAATTAGGATGATTGAGCTAATTGATCCTGTATTTGAGTTCATTCCACAGCCAGGTGGACTTTCTACTTTATACCGCCTTACTGATTTGAGAATCGAGGAAAGAAAAAAGGTGCAACACTACATACTCTTCAATTGTGTGTCATTGAGTCGTATATAAAGTGAGACACTCAGCCTTATTTATTTCATAGCATTTAAAAGAAAATATCCAATAATACCTAAATTTGTTCTTTATACATGCAGTAAACACAAGAAGATCATAAGAGTAAAATAAGGCACTCTAAATATGCGGAAGAAAGAAAAATGCACAATAAAGAATTTTCTGAATGGTTCAAAGATCATGTAAGTGATTATATATTCTCCATGTGTGCAACTTATTTGAACATATTTACTAATTAGGTCTCGTCTCCTTAATTAGGTATGGAGATTACCATTCGGTGATGTGAGTCCTGAAGTGCATGCTCTTTCAATGGACCCTGATCGTACCATGCATGAGTACAAATAGCTCATCATTAATGACTATAGATTTAATATTTATAGCCCGTCCGTAAACATGGCAATACAAAATAGTGACGTGATGTTGAGTGCCACCATTTGGTGTAATGCTAGCTCGAGTAATTCACAACCTCGTACAGAGGATCCGAACTATTATGGGATGGTGGAGAAGATAATCATCTTGGACTACTATTCTAAAGAAGGGATTACATTGATGAAATGAGATTGGTTTGATACCTTGTCTCAATCAGGGATAAAGACTAATGAGTGCGGTTTTACTCTCGTCAACATGCAATGCCATGTCCGCACTAAAGAACCATATATACTCGCCTCCCAAGCTAGTCAAGTCTTCTACGTTAGTAATCTCTTGGAGCCTCAATGGGATATTGTTGTGAGGATAGTGCCTAGGCATATATTTGATGATACCAAGGTTGATGACGATGTTGGACCATGCATACAAAGTGCTCCTCTAGGATCAAACTTGAAGTTGTCGAGGTCCTAGATACATTTGTCAGGAGCGATGGTAATGTCCATATTGTAGATGCCACTAGGTGATGACTTCAACATTCTGCTATAAATGTTAGAGTCTATTATTTATTGATGCTCTACTAATATTATTGTTCAACATGTTATATGGGTTAATGTTCATTCATGTTGCAAGTCATGATGGCATCGAAACGCCATATCATGTAGACTGAAATGCCTGATATGCGGTGTAACTCTGCTTGGAGGAGGATGGAACCCTTCGCATTATGTAGCGTAATTTGTCAGATGTCTACAACGAGCTCAACCTGTCCATGTAGACATATTAGAAAGAATAATCATTTAGATTGATCAAAATGAACTTTTACAAACCCTAATATTTATTTTCAATGCAACATTCTCTAGATACTGCTTATTTTTCCTATGAGATACATGCTTCGGTAAGCAACATTATTGGCAATGCTGCATACCAAAGCACGTATCTCATAGGGAAAACAAGTAGTATCTAAAAAATGTTGCATTGAAAATCAAAGTTAAAAGTTTATTTTGGTTAATTTAGATGATTGTTCTTTTTGATATATCTACATGGACAGGTTAAGCTCATCGTAGACATTCGACAAATTACAGTATATGATGAGGGTTCCCTCTCCCTCCAAGCAAAGTTGCACTATATACCAGGCATTTTGGTCTACGTGGGGCTCTACATCTAAGTCGTAGGTAGAGCATACTCCATCCACCTTCACATCAGCTGTCTAGAGACCACCAACATCTACTCTACAGATATCTAAGCTCTAGCTCCAGTTCCAGCCCCTCCAGCTCCAGCTCATCCAACTCATGCTCCATCTCCTCTCAGTGATGATGACTTAGATGTAGAATTAGCAGACTATATTTTTTTAAAAAATATTATAATAAATTTTATTCAATAATAAAATTTGAGCATTTTAGAAATATTATCATATTTATAATATTTTCTTATGTTATATATATTTAAATATATTTATTAGGTAAAAAAATAAAAAATAAAAAAATTATATTTTTTATTATTTAAAATCTATGGCAGCGATTGTAAAATCACTATCGTAGGCGTGCCAACCACTGCCATAGATCATATGCCAATTGATGCAATAGGTCTATCACAATGATTTCATAACTGTTGTCATAGAGACTACGACACCAATTCTTTGAATCGCTGCCATAGAAGCTATGACAATGGTTCTATAATCGCTACCATAGAAGCTATGGCAACAGTTTTATAATCGCTACCATAGCTGACCTATGGCAGCGGTTCTATAACTATTGCCATAGACTCTTTGGTAACAGTTACAAAATTACTGCCATACATGATATAGCAGCAATTTTATAACCACTGTCATAAATCTATGGCAATGGCTATAGTGGCAGCGGTTATTGAATTGCTGTCGTAGGCTATGACAGTAATTTTTTGAGCTATGGCAGTGGTTGTGAACCACTGTCATAGTCCTGTTCTGTAGTAGTGTAACTACCTGATCAGATCAAAACTTCTATATGTATGATCCATAGGTTCGAATACTAAATCAGTAGCACATGAACAAGCTTTCTATATTGATTGAAGTGACCATCTAACCATGGTACCTAACAACCAGATAGAGTTGGATGTAGCCAAGCAACATCCATAACCTACTGGATTATAGTTACCGTATAATTCATCCCCTTGACCAATAATGCTCAAAAAAATATTAGTGTTAACTGTCAACTTTTAATCAATAATTCTTATAGTGTCTCAACCGACTTAATCCTGTGACTCTCATAAGGACTACTGATAAATATGTAAAATATATATATTAAAAAGTATTAATTTATTAAATTAATTTATTTTTATTCTTAAGAATTATTATTTTTATTTTATCTTTTATAAAAAAGAAGATCATGGATGAAAAGATCTCAATTTATGGGTCACAACGAAATAAATTTGAAGCGAATCGGACTTAAATTGGATCCAAAATAGAGTTTTGAAAGAAAAATAAAGAAAAAATAAGAAAAATATAAAAAGCCCAAAATTTCAGCCCATTAGGCCCGTCGATGCATGGTAGACCAACCGGCCTGTCCACAGATCCTATGCAGACCCGCTAGCTCGGTAGGTACGGTGAATCAAGGAGCACCGCATGGTAGATGTAGACTCTTAAGGGGTTTACCAAAACTCCATTAAAGCTCATAGGGATAAAATGGTAATTTTGTAGCAGATGGTGTGTGGCGATTGGCCTAGGTCTTCCATGCATTTGGTCCATACAGTCCAGTGGCATAGTACTTGCACGATCGGATGGTTGCCATTCATCCCACCTCAGATCCGATGGTCAGCATCAAATCTCGATTTGATTCGAAGGTATCCAGCAGTGTTTTGCGCAATCCAACAACCCAAATTTGAGTTGGTCAAGATCCAATGGCCAAAAATTGATTTTGACTTGATTAAGGAGATCAGGTGCCCATCTGATGATTCAAATTCAATCCTAAGCTCAATCCGATGACTGAGAATTAATTCAAATCCTGTTTAAGCTACAAGTGGCCAATTTTGATCAAATCTGGACCATTTGAACCCGATCCAATGGCACAAAATTATCATAGGCAACAAAATCCGAACCAGACTCTATTTTCTTAGTTTTTTTTATTTTAACCTAATTTCTCTCCTTTTCTCTCTATAAAAGGCTTCCTAAAGCCAAACCAACGAGACATAATCCTCCCCTCTCGGGGAATCAGCCTCCCCAAAGCCTTTCTTCATGCCATAGCCTCTCTAAAAGCTCTCTCTCTCTCTCTCTCTCTCCCTATTTCTCTCTTTTCAAGCTTTCTTTCTTCTTTCTTCTCTTTTCTCTATTCCAATATATCAAAAATCTAAGCCTACATCTTCACCAAAACTTCTCTCCTATTCTAAATTTCTGTCATCTATTGTGCCTAGATTCTTCTACAAGGCTTCAAGGATGAAGATTTCAGCGAGAAGCTCCCCAATGTCTGGCTAATCCTCTCTCTTTTAGAAGATCATTGTGATCTTATTTTGATGGTATTTTTTATTTTTTATTTTTTGTATCTTTTTATTATGCAATAAAGACTGATTTTCTTTATAATTCTTTTGTATCTTTATTTTATTGCAATTAATCTAAAATAGTTTATTATCCTTGGGATGAGCCATGATCTATGGGTATGATTCATGCTCTTAGAATAAATTATATTCAAATTAATTCTTAATTTTATATCTAAATTAATTTAGACTAGCCTACAACTTTAAGGGACGGGCTGTGATCTAAGGATATAGATTGTGCTCTCTAAGATAGGTTATATTTTTATTGATTAGATATCAATTAAAGTGATTAAAAAGAATACCAACTATCAGATAAGTAATCAATTAAAATTTTGAGAATTCATCTCCATACTTGAAACTCCTCTTTTAATTAATTTACTATTTATTTGCTTTCTTAATCAATTTAAGTAGTCTTTTAATTAATCGATCTTAATCTTGCTTTTAATTTATTATTTAAATATAATTAATACGATCCCTATGGATACAATCCCAACACATCCTATCTACATAGTAGTGAGTTAGGTTTTATCTTTGACTGCCTACGACAGTGATCAAATTTTGGCACCATTGCCGGGGATCATGATTTAGTTGCTTTAAATAATAAAAAAAATTAATTTTTTTATAAAAATCTAAATAAATTTAAAAAAATAAAATTAAAAAGTCAATCAAAAAAATTAAAAAAAAGAAATTTCATCGACACGACATAAGCTATTTAGGATTTAAAGACCTAATCACTTAACCTAACAAGTAAAACTATCTAATTTAAATTTAATTATTAAACTTTACTTGAACATCTTGACTTTTTGCATCTCATCTTCATAAGACATTTTAAAGGCACTAAAAATAAGTAAATAAGATAAGGTGGGCATTTGATCACCCTTTTTTAGTCCAAAAATCATAAACTTTCATATTGCATTAACTTAAGCCTTTAATTTTTAAAATCAATTAGACGTTGGCTCCTAAGAACACTCAAGCTCATTAGGACAAGAAATTCTAAAAGTTGGACTAGGTTAGGATTAGTCAATTCAATTGGTATCTAGGCAAGTGGCTTGAAGGACAATTGGGCCCGAAGGAAGGTGGTTACTTAATTGATTCCATTAGCTTACCTGGCTAAGAACAATTGGTGTCTAAGACAAGCAACGGAAGGACTTCCACCGACTTTACACTTATCTAGCCAATTGATTGGTTAATTCTTTACTTGAAGGGCATGAAGGTGACCTTGGCAGTTAGGAGCTATCTAGATCTAGGGTAACCCTTAGCTAGGATTGATTGTATAGCTTGATTGCTAACCCACAAATATTAAACCAAATAAAACTCCTCTAATCTATTTCTTAGTTTTAGGACTCTTTAGGCTCTCATCTTTAGAATTTCTTGTCTCTTTTTATCTCATTTAAAAAAAATTCAAAAAAAAAAACAAAACTAAAATCTTTTTGTGTTTACTCTAAGGTATAATTATGGGGCATTTACTTGGGCATTGATCATCACGACCTGAAATTTAACCCCTAAATCCTGAAATTAAACAAATCCTTAGAGCTGTTAAACCTAGAGTTATGGCTGCACCTTTTTGCCAATTCAGGGAATACTTTATCCCTTCTTCTTAAACCTATGACCCCTATACATCTATGTATGAAACTAATAGTGGTAGAAACTATGAGGCAGAAAACTCCATTAATATCCAAAATAAGATAGATGAGTTGTCCCAAAAACATGACCATCTATTAAATATGAGACACTCTCCTACCTTACCTTAGCATGTATGTGATATATGTTCAAGTCCCGACCACCTACTTAGTGAATGTTCAGCTTTATATCGACCTTGGGAATTTGTGCATGAGCAAAATTACCCAACCCAAACCTAGACTACCAATTATTACAATCCTTTCTCTAACACCTACAATCTAGGTTGGGAAAACTATTCAAATTCTTATGGGATACCTCAACCAGCAATTAATTATGAACCTAGTTATCTAGAGGAAACTTATATAACATACCAATATCAAAATGATCAGCAAACTTCTTCAAGTGCCTATAGTGAGGTATTTAAGAAAAAAATATTACAAAAATTAAAGAAGCTTAATATGAAAACCTAGATCATCCACTCCCAAACTCAATCAATAGAAATCCAAGTTAATTAGTTAACTACTGCATTTAATAGTTGGAAGAAGGAAAAACTATTAGGCTCGAATCATGGAGCCAAATTAGGTCTTAACTTGATCGAGTCACATCTCAATGTGATTTGATTTTGATCCAAACTTAATCCTATTAGGCTGGTCAAATCTAAGCTTTCTTTGATCCCTCCTAACCAACTCTTGATTCGATTTGATCAACCACTAGACCTAATTAAGCTACCCAAGCCTGAACCAAATTTTATGAATATGTCTTAGATCTAAAAATTCATATTTTTTAGATCAAATTAATTTCATAATCTTAATTCTTAATTAAGTTTTGGATTCAAGAACAAAATATTTAATAAAAATTCTAGAATTTCAGGATCTAGAATTTTATAAAAGAATAAGTTCTGACTTTTGATTAAGGATGAACATGCAGCACCCCTACACGCCATAAGAACATCCCATCGAATGAAAGGAGAGGGCCTTTAAACCCTACTTTGTTCTTATGATCGGACGGCCAGCGAGAACTTCTTAATCAAAAATATATTTTTTTACTACAAAACTAGTTAGATCATATATCACATATAAAAAGGTCTAACTAATACATGTCTTGCATACATCTCATGTATCATCAATATGCATACTTTTAGATCCAAAATATCATATATTAAATCAAAAAAATAAAATTATAAATTTGATCATATCAAAATTAAAACTATTCTAGATATCCTATAGAACTATTCTATAAATAGTCTAAGCATGCATCTTTTATATCTCATATGAAATAAAATAAAAAATAAAAATTCTATTTTCTATTTTTTACATCTAGATACAATAATTATAACATCAAAAAAATAAAAATTAAATAGATCTAAATTTATATTTAATCAAATTAAATACATGATCATATTAGACTACATATAGAACTATTCTATACCTAGTCTAGTCATGCATCTCATACAAATTAGATCTAAATGATTTAATTTTTTAATTTTCTAATTTCAGATCTAATCACATCTAATGTGATATCTGAAATCTTTTAATATCAAATCATAAATAAATATAAAATCAGATCTAAGGTAGATCTGAAGAACTGCTAACTTGGCTCTAATATCAATTGAAGAAAAATCCTATTTTCCGACACAGGATCGTTCAAATCTGATTGGATCTGAAGAAATATTTTAAAAATTTTTCTTCTAAGATTCTAATCAAATCAAAGACATCTCAAATCTGATCCTTTAAGATATGATATTAAGATAAAAAATAAAATTAAATCTAATTAATTTTATATCTTGTATTTTGGATAATTAGATTACCCTATGATGATCCTGATCTGTCCTGAGGTTTTGAAAGGAGCCACGCACGCGCCTGACCTCTATCGGTATCCACTCAAGTAGGATCTTGATGTCTTCTCCTTATGGATCTTTTCTCCAAATATTAGTTTTAAATCTAATCTAAAAGTCCTTCAAAAGAATTTCTAAAAGCAGTGTATCCGTCTCAAGAACACAATTGCATAGATGCGGAACTCTTCACAAATTTGATTGGATATTCTTCTTAGATTTATTTCCAACCTTTGGTACTTAGAAGAAGGAGAGAGAGAGAGAGAGAGAGAGAGAGAGGATTAGAGAGGATGTGGAAGATGGAAGGGATGATATCCTTTGGGTATCAAAATTATTTCTTTCGTGAAGAGCCTTGGTGCAAGGATTCTTATACAAAAGCAGAGGCAAGTTAGAGTCCCTCTTTGACCAAAATCCTCATTTATTCGATCATTAGGACTCTTGGACCTGATCTCCATAAAAATCCCCAAAACCCATCTATTTTTGATGCCAAAAATCAATCTAAAAGGTGGCGGCATGAGTAGATAAGGAAGAGTCCACTGCACCTAGGACTCTTCCCTTAAGAGTTTGATCCAAATCAAATTCTATCAAAACTATCATATTATCGTCCACAACATTCCAGGCATCACCTAGCTCTAATACCAAATTGTAGACCCATAATATCACTCGAACTCCAATCATCCTTGACATCACAAGCATCGATATCATGTTGCGAAAGCTCCTGATCTTTAGCACGGACCTGAAAGAATCTGTGATGTTCTCTATGGGTAGCAAACCATCGATCTTCCACTTGGATCTGTGATAGGGCGCCTCCTTCCTTGGGCTTGAGGGAGACGCCCCCTTCTCTAGGGCTTCTTCAGGAACCCTAGGGTGGCAAATCTAGAGAGAAGAGAAGAAGAGAGTCGAGGAAGAAAAGGTCTATATTGATTCCAACCTTGAAAACCCTAATACAACCTATGTATTTATACATAGCTATTAGGTCTGACCAAAAAACTCCCTGGCTAATTCAATACATGCAAGCACTCACCGAGCCCATGTACACCCATGTCTCCCATGCTCTCATCCTCTGGATCTAGACTCGATCCATACATGAATTATCCCCTTTAAGACCTCTCAAACTAGGCCTTAAGATCCCCAGGATCAACCCAGACCCTAGCCCAAAATAGACCCTCACATAACTCTGCCCGTGCACTGAGCCAGCTCAGTCTCAGCACTGAGCTGACTAAGTTTCACTAGGTCGGATTAGTTTGAAACTGAGCTAGTCCAGTCCTATATCGTGTCAGTAGTTCCGAATGCGTAGCTCTCTGTTTTGCCTGTACTCTGAAACTTAGCTGATCTAGTTTTGGACTGAGCCAGCTAACCTATAGAAAATGTTCTTTCTATAGTCTTGATTCCTCGACTTTGGTTCCTTGCTTCATCTTGAGTTTTAGATCTCTGAAGCACCAACCAAGCCCCTAGAATCCCTAGAGCCAACACCCTGACTCCTCCCATGGCCTTCCAAGGCTTGGGAGCACCACAAATCCTCACAATCTCCACCTTGGTGCCCCAAGCCTTGGCAAACCTCTTGATAATGCCCTCCTACATGATTCCACTGTCCCTACGCACTCGACAGCACCTATGCAAACATCGCCTCTGCCAATCCTCTTCAGCTGTTGTGCACCTTTGAGGTCTTTAAGATGATCGCTTCCACCACTAAAGAACTGTGCTTGCTTCTTGGCACCATCCTGAAATTATAGGATCCCTTCTGCTTAGCAGCTTAATCATATTTTTTGGACTTCCTTGGAGAACCAGCAATGTTTCTGTACCGACAATCGCTGTAAATCCTGACATGATCTCCTCAGAACTATGCCTATCCTCCTGCATATGCCGCTCCACCAGGAACTGTGCATCATCAGTGCTCTAAACTCATGTCAAATTCCTATCCAATTATGAAGCCACCTCTTTGGAGCTCCACCTATATCTGAAGTCCACCTAATGCCGCAGAAGTTGACTCTATCACTAAGTTCCTCGAGGCCAACCACTCAATACTGTACTACTGAGCCTGGCACTGCACCTCGAACACCATCACTGTCCCTTCTAATCCTCCACACTCTGCAAACCCCTTCGAAGCCATCTCGGATACCTCTGCAACCCACAAGCACCTCCGAAACCTAAGAGCTCATCCAACTCTTTTGAAACCAGTGACTGAAACCTAGGAAATTCCACTCTAGTCATTCTCTTCTTACCCTACACCAGCTATCATTTTAGTTGCGCCCGAAGAACCATCCTCCACCTGAACCACGACTCTCTCTAGTGCCCCTATAGAAGAAATTTGGTCCACGATACTCCTAACTGCTTGAGACCTCCTGGTGCTCCCTGAGATCTGCTCTTGATCTCTTTGAGAAGCTCTTGACACCATCTATCGAGATACACTCCTCGGTTGCTACACCACCGAGCCTCTCTCAGTTTCGTGCCTCAAGGGTAGCACTCCTGCAGTACTCCAGCACTCCTTGACTCATCTCTGCACCGCTCTATAGTCATCCAGCCCTAACCTGCTAGACCTTCATGGATCATCCATCTTCATCACTCTCAAGGCACCGCAAATCCATGCTTTGGTCAAACTGCTAAATACATCTCCAACTACTTCCCCACCTTTCAAACATTGAAGGATGTATAGTCGTTTCTTCAGCCTTCCTTCGACCATTACCCCTTGAGAAACCTCTGTTCAATAGTCTTACACTGCCCATCTTCCTAGAGAATCCTGATGCTCTCTACTGAGATACCTCCCTCGATTGCTGCATCATCGAGCCTCTCTCAGCTCTGCATCTCTAGGGAAGCGCTACTGCAGCACTCCAGCGCTCCGTGCCTATCACATAACCATCATACACCTTGATCTTTCCACCAAGATTGATCAACAAATCATACACCAAATTCTTCCACCCTAGGAAAATCTCTTTTCGTTAATCCTCTCAACCTCCATCTTCAACTTGCTACTTCTGGTTGGTCAAACCATAAGAATAACAAGGTAGATTTGAGACATACCATGAAATCCTTGTATAGATTTTTGATTTCACCTTGTACGACTTCTCCTTCTCTTCCATGCACCATCAAGCTTTGAAACTTGGCTTTGATACCATATTGTCGTCCATAATGTTCCAGGCATCACCTAGCTCTGATACCAAATTGTAGACCCATGATATCGCTCGAATGTCAATCATCCTTGACATCATAAGTGTCGATATCATGTTGTGGAAGCTCCTGATCTTTAGCACAGACCTAAAGGAACCTGTAACATTCTCTATGGGCAGCAAACCATCGATCCTCCACCTGAATCTATGATGGGGTGCCTCCCTTCTTGGGCTTGAGGGAGACATCCCCTTCTCTAGGGCTTCTTCAGGAACCCTAGGGCGGCAACTCTAGAGATAAGAGAATAAGAGAGTTAAAGGAGAAAAGGTCTGTATTGATTTTAACCATGAAAATCCTAATACAACCTATGTATTTATACATAGCCATTAGGCCCGACCAAAAAACTCTCCGGCTAACCCAATACATTAAAGCACTAACTGAGCCCAAGTACACCCATGTCTCCCATGCTCTCATCCTCTAGATCTAGACCTGACCCATACATGAATTAGCCTCCTTAAGACCTCTCAAACCAGACCTTAAAATCCCTAGGATCAACCCAGACCCTAGCCCAAAATAGAGCCTCATGTAACTCTGCCCGTGCACTGAGCTAGCTCAGTCTCAGCACTGAACTAGCTAAGTTTCACTGGATCGGCTCAGTCTGAAACTGAGCCATCTAAGTTTCACTGGATCGGCTCAGTCTGAAACTGAGTCGACCCAATCTTGTGACATGCCAGTAGTCCCAAATGCGCAGCTCTTTGTGATTGAGCCGATCCAGTTCTATGTCGTGCTAGTAGTTTTGAACGTGCAGCTCTTTATTTTACTTGAACTTTGAGACTTAGCCGACCCAATTTTTGACTGAGCTGGCTAACCTACAAAAAATATTCTTTCTATAGTCTTGACTCTCCGACTTTGGTTTCTTGCTTCACCTTATGTTCTAGATCTCCGAAGCACCAACCAAGCCCTTGGAATCCCCGGAGCCAACACCTTGACTACTCCCGTGGCCTCCCAAGGCTTGGGAGCACCATAAATTCTCACAATCTAGACACCTCCAAAAATCATGAAATTTGGTACACCCAATGTATGACTCATGTCCTATCACATATCCAAAATTAGATCAAAAGGATTTTCAAAGAATTTTCTACCAGCCTCTAATCAGGTGACCCTTAATTCTCTCAGTTAGGTCAACTTTTGACCCTAGTCCAATTTGACTATGAATGGATTTAATTTCTACAATTAATTTGACCTAGACTTATTTCAGTTAGATGAAAATAAACTCATTCAAAATACAAGAATAAGTCAAATTAAATTTGACTCAATTGCGATGAATCAGAAAGATTATAGAAGGAGAAAGTCAGGCTCAATCATGTGCTGGCATGATTATCTTGAATCTGATTGGATCTAATCCAAATCAATCAAACTGGGTTAGCTTAATTGATGACTTCCAAATTCAAACTCTTGTTTGTGTGATCTAGTTAGGTTCAGCTCCATATGGTAATGAGACATGTCGTGATCTCTATCATCGACAACATTGAAACACCTTTAGACGGACTAGAACTTTTCTGATTCATATAATTAGAATGATTGATCATCAAAACTATTCTAATTGATCCCAAAATCCACAAGTGATACCAAGCAGTATATGGTGGCAACCCATTAGAACTGAAAGTAAACCTCTCGATGTAGTTACCTATGTGATTGGATTCTTCTATCTTGAGCCGCAACTAGATTAGGGTTAAGGTGAACTCATCAAACCCAACATCCGTCATATGAATTAATTATTCGATTCGAGTCCAATGTGAAATCATAATAGAAACTCTTTCTATCATCTTCACTCTATCATAGCCATCGGCTTAAGGACTCAATCTCATGATTATCATAGGGCCTACTCCTCATCTACCGAGGTAGATAGATCTCCTATTAGTGCAATCCAATTCCTATAATGAACATGCTATAGCTAACATACACCTCAGAATTCTGAATGACTAGGAGACCGAGTTATGGTGTAGTCAAGCTATAATATCCTTAAGGTGAACTATCGATGCACCTTATTGTCTAACTATGCAACCCAAGAGGGAGGGGTGAATTAGGTTTTAAAATTTTAAAGTTAATTTAAAGATATCAAGATTGAATGATAATATGCAAGATGTGTGTGCGAAGAGATTTAGATTAGAGAAAAAATATAAAAGATTAGAGAGCAAGAATTTAACAAACTAATAAAAGAAAGATAGCAAGCACACCACAAACAAGCAAGATTTATAGTGGTTCGGTGCTTTTCTTGCACCTACATCCACTCTCCAAGCTCCTACATGAAAATTAAAATCCACTAACCATATTCAAACTGAATACACCATTGAAAATCTCCAACCCTAGCTATCCCTATTAGATATGTGTGCCATAGAAGTCAGAATTGGCTGACACTTGTAATACACTTCCAGGGGCAAAATTATAATTTTGATTATAAATAATAAAATTGGTTATTTTCTATCACATATGTGTATTTAGTGTCTGTGATATATCCCTTGAGTTAATGGTAATGATAATTCTTATTTTCAAGAGTTGAAAATTTAAGATAAGAATTTTCATTATTAACTCATAAAATGTGCCTGATCGTAGGATCATCATGAGGATGGTGATTGATCTGAAAGGTTAGTGTACAATCACTTTTTTATAGTAGATGAGTCTTGAGTCTATGGTGTAGAGACAGCATAGCGAGAGTACAAATACTCGTTAAAGAACGAGGGCACTAAGTGTGACCACCTCGAGTAGTCATAAAGAAGTCTACCTTCTCGTCGATGACTGACTCGAAGCTGTAGTGGTGTGTCTAGTTCTTTAACCTGAGGTGCATCGGCAGTTCACCTTGAGGGTGTTATAGTTTGACTACACCATGACTCGATCTCCTAGCCATTCGAAATCCTGAGGTGTATGTTGGCTATAGCATGTTCATTGTAGGAATTGGATTGCACCAAGATGGAATCTATCTACCTCAGTGGATGAGGAGCAGCCCTATGATGATCATGAGAATCAAGTCCATAAGCCCATGGCCATGGCAGAGAGTGAAATAATAGAAAGAGTTTCTATTAAGGTTTTCACATCGGACTTGAATCAAATGATTAAATCATATGGTAGAAATTAGGGTTTGACGAGTTCACCTTAACCCTAATCTGATCAAGGCTCGAGATAGAAGAACTTAATCACACAAGTAGCTGCACCGAAAGGTTCATTTTCAATTTTGATGGGTTGCCACCATATACTGCTAGATGTCGCTGATGGATTTTGGGAGCAATTAGAATGATTTAGATGATCGATCATTCTAGTTGTCTGAATCAGAAGAGTTCTGATCCATCGGAAGGAGTTTCGATGATGTTGATGATGGAGATCATGATATATCCCATTACCATACAGAACTAAATCTAACTGGATCACACAAACAAGGGTTTGGATTTGGATATCATCAATTGGACTAACTCAATTTAATTGATTTGAATTAGATTCAATTAGGTTCAAGGAAATCATTCTAGCACATGATTGAACCTAACATTCTCCTTTTTCTATCATTAAAAGTTATCTCGACTGAGCCAAATGAGTTTATGCTCACTCGGGTAGCTTTACCAGGTCTAACTGGAGCTTGTTCAGGTCAAAAAAGGGTTGTCTTAATTTATGAGATAAATTTAAGACAACACATGCCATTTTTCATCACCTACTAATTCTTGTCCTTTGACTTTGGTCAAATGTTGACCTTTGACCCTTGGACATTTGACCATGTGTCTTGCACTTATTGGAGAGTAGATAGGGGCTTATCCTCTCCTTGAAAATTGGAAAGGAATGGGTGCATGCCTAGGATGGCGTGCGCCCATGAATAGGGATGCCTGGAGTCCCATACGGATGGGACTTTAGGTTGCTTCTTGGATTCAAACTAGGTGACCCTCACCTATAGACTTTGACCAGACTTAGGCACCACCTTAGGATGAATCTGTGGGTCTCTCATCTGATTAGATCAGATGATGTCATCCCACCAATCAGATTTAGATCTGATTGAATGAAGCAACATGATTGGCCGGGGCGATGTGGCGCAGCAGGGTCTGTATAAAGACCTATCTGTGCCCAACTTTTATATAGAATTTTCCTTGCCATGCCCCAAGGCTGCCCCTCTCCCTTCTCCATACCACCTTTCTAATTTTCTCTCTCCTCTCCATGTTCAAGAAAGTTGGGCCTTTAGATTAGTGCGATTCGGGCAAGAAAAGGCTGACGAGAAAGGAAGAAGGCAATACTACTGTAGAGATGACAGCAGATCTTCGAAAGATGTTTAGAAGATTCTCCAAATCAGATTTAGATCTAATTTTTGGAAATAAAATAAAAAATAAGAAGATCTCTAGATCCAACCTAAGTGGATATTGATAGAGGCCAGGCGCTCGCGTGGCTAGATCCAGAACCTCAGGCAATCAGCAAGATTATCAACGGATAATCAGATTACCCATATCAAGGTAAAACTAATTTAGATTTAATTTAATTTAATTTTTTTATTTATCAAATCATAAAATTAGATCTAAAAAATATTAGATCTAATTTGGATCTAAGAGAAAATTTTCGAAATATGCCTCTTGATCCAATCAGATTTGAACGAACCTGACCCAAAAAATCAAGATTTCTCCTTCAACTGGTATCAGAGCCTGGTTCTTATAAAATTTATTTAGATCTAATTTAATCTAATAAATTATTAATTTTAAATATCACATGATATGTAATTAGATCTAAAATTAAAAAATTAGAAAATTAAAATTAATTAATCTAGATCTAATATTTATGAGATACATAACTAGACTAGGAATAGAATTATTCTATGTGTAGTCTAGTATAAATCATAATTTTTATTTAATTATATGTAATTTTTAGATCTATTTATTTACTATTTTCTAATCTTATAAATATTATAATCATATTTAAAAATAAAAAATAAATTAAATTTAATTTGTTCATATGAGATATGATAGTTGCATGTTTAGACTAGTTGTAGAATAGTTCTTTAATAGGGTCTAGATTAAATTTTATTTGATGAGATTAAATTTAAATTTTATTTTTTAGATGATTATGAGATAATTTAGATCTAAAAAATATGCATGATATGATATATATAAAATATATTTTAATTAGATCAATTTTCTTATATGAGATATATGCTTAGATCTAATTAGTTTTTGTACATTAGTTGTATTTTTGATTAAGGCGTTCTCCTTGGCCGTCCAGTCATAAGAATAAAGTAGGATTTAAAGACCCTCTCCTCTCATTCGATGGGGTGTTCTTATGATGTGTAGGGGTGCTGCACGTTCGTCCTTAATCAAAAATTGAAAACTTACTTTCTGCAAAATCCTAGATCCTGAAATCCTAGGATCTTATTTGCATGTTTTGTTGATGAACCTTAAACTTAATTAAGAATTAAGATTATAAACTATATTAGGTCTAAAAATTGAGAATTTTTAGATCTAAGACATGTTCATAAAATTGGGTTCAAACTTGGATAGCTCAATTAGGTCTAGTGGTTGATCAAACTTGAATCAAGAGTTGGTTAGATGGGATCAACAATGCTTAAATTGACCAGCCTAATAGGATTAAGTCTGGGTCAAGATCAAGTCATGTGAGTGATCAATCAAGCTAAGACCTAATTAGGCTTAGTGGTTAGAGTCTGGATTGTAGGCTAATCCGATTGGTTCTGGCTCAACAATTTGGTGTCCAAGGTAAGTTTGGTAGATATGACCGACTTGTTTTTAATTGGGAGCTACTTGACTCGAATGCATTCTTGTCGAGTTAATGGCATATCCCTTCCATTGGTCTCACTTACCTGGCCATGTTTGTTGACTCGGTTCTGATCTAAGGTGGTCAATAATTCGAGCTAACCCATGCCACTAGGTTAGTCATAATGGTTATGACTATGTCAAGTCTAGTTTAATGAGACCTATATCAAATCTCTCTGAGAAAAGATTAAGTCTAAGGTCTTCTACCATTGTAGATGTGCAGGCCCTTCCCGGGGTTGATTGTTCTTGGCTGGTTATAGTGGCTCAGTTGCATCAGAAAGATGCAACCATGTCTATTGGCACTGGATGCTACGAGCTGGAGGATGAATTGGACTCAATATTCTGGATATGGTGAGAGACTCAATTAGGAATCCAATCTGTACAAATAGTGGGTCTGACTTAACTAAGGAGTGGATCAATATTTCGAACACGGTGAGATTCATGAATTAGAGATCAAGATTGGATGCATCATGATTAGAGAATCATTGAACAAGAGTTATTCACTCATTGGCTAACCCATCACTAATAACTATTAGGTGAGGTGATGATTTAGTCGGTGGGACTGCACCACCCACTAGAAATCAGTAATCATAGAGATTTTCACATCTATACAGAGGGAGTGTAGGGATCTGAGAAAATAGTGGAAGCTAATTTGTTTGAAAATAAAATCCTTAAATAAATTGGTTAAGTCTTAACTACAGTATCTAACTAGAAACTTTGACTTTCTACAAAAAAATGTCTGCATCTAACCCACTAGCACGAATCCTGGATACCCATAGACTGATTGGACCAAATTACAAGGATTGGCTTCAAAACTTCAAAATTATTTTGGGTTTCGAGAAGTTAGCTCATATATTGGACCAGGACCCTCCCACCTTATCAGCTCATCCATCCGCTGAATAGAGAGCATCTCTGAATAAGTGGACAGACGAAGATAATAAGTTTAGATACTACATGTTGGGCTTGATGTCTGATAAACTTCAGTACCAACATGAAGATATCAGGACTGCTCGTCAAATATTGGCTCACCTATAGGAGATGTTTGATGAACAGTCATGCAGCCAAGTATCAAGTCACTAAATGACTGTTCAAGGCTAAGATGCATGATGGGTAGTCAGTCCAAGATCATTATGTAATGATGATCAAGGACTTGGAAGAGCTTGAGAAGCTCGGAGTGAGGTTGGACTTGGATCTAAAGAATGATATAATTTTACAATCTTTGACTGATGCATACGGACAGTTCATCATGAACTATCATATGCATAAACTTCAAAACTCCTCGGCCGAACTTATAAACATGTTGGTTACCGCTGAGCTTTCCATGAAAGGTTCTAAAGGCTCAGTACTTGCTATGGAATGGACTTCTTCCAAGTAAAAGTTTTTTGGTAAGAATAAGAAGTCTGTGAAAAAGCAGAAGGTGGAAGGAGGAAAGAAGAAAAAGGCAGAGCTGAAGAAGAAGGCTGCTGACAAAAAAAAGTATTTCCATTACAATAATGATGGCCACTGAAAGCAGAACTGCTCTACTTACTTGGCCACCCTAAAGAAGGAGGCATGTCCTTTTGGAGGTGTGCTCATTATTGAGTCTAATCTTATGGTTTCTTCTGCATCTAGTTGGATGCTTGACTTTGGTTCTAGTGCTTACTTGTGCACTTCTATGCAGGGTCTTGAGGATAGCAGAAGGCTGAGGGATGGTGAGATGATCTTGTGCATCGAAAATGGATTAAGAGTTGCTGCCGTGGTCATGGGAACATACCCTCTTCGACTACCATCTGGTTTAAACTTAGTATTAAAAGATTGTTATTATGTACCTACAGCAAGCAGAAATTTGATTTCTATTTCTTTCCTTGCATTAGAAGGCTATGTAATTAGTTTTCTTAAGGACCATTGTAACATTCTTTATGAAAGAAATAAAATTGCAAGTGGTTTCCTTATTAATGGTCTTTATCAGTTACATTTTGATGTATCTATTTTTAATTTTAAGCAAAATGTGAATGCCATAAAATCAAAATGAGTTAGGGATAGTCCAAATGATAGGTATCTATGGCACCTAAGATTAGATCATAGAGTGAAAAATAGGGTTAACAATGAAAAATGGGCCTATTTGAGTCCGTTTGACTTCTTGAGTCATATCCAATTTGTGATCCTAATCTCATGGCCAAAATGAACTAAGCTCTCCTTTTGTAGGACATGGGGAAAGCGGCCCGGACTTTCTTGGCCATAAGTCTGAATGTGGCAAGCCCATTTTGATGTGGCCGACTAGAGGCAAACTTTTATCTACTTCTATAACATTTAACCGAGTGATTTATCTGTATGGGTATGTGTAATCTTAATGAGACCACAAGTCTGAAGTATTGTGAAAAGTTCAAAAATTCAGACATGAAGTAGAAAAGCAACTGGACAAACCCACTTAGAGTTCTTTCGATCAGATCGATGAGGTGAATACCTTAGTCAGGCTCTTGGACTATCTGAAACAAATGGCATAGTCTCGTCAATGGACTCTACCAAGATACCTCAATCAATGAGATTTCAGAACAAAGGAATCGGACGCTGTTAGATATTGGGTCCGAGTCATGATGAGCGCTTCACAGGACCTCCCTGATTTTCTTTTGGACATACTGTTTTAACTGCATATACTTGACTGAATAGGTACCTCTAAAACGTCCCTGACCAACACCGTATGAGATATGGCAATGGTAAGAAATCAAGACCGAGTCAGTCTCAAAATTTAGGGTTGTCCGGTTCATGTCAAAAGACAAAAAGACCAAGCAGAGAAGTTAGACTTTAGACTCCTTAGAGCTCGATATATTAAGGATATCTAAGAGTCATTAGTGTTAGATATGTGGCCCTAGACAGAATTGGCTTTGATCACTTGTAATACACTTCTAAAGGCAAAATTATAATTTGACTATAAATAATAAAATGGATTATCTTTCTATCACAATATGTATTTAGTGTCTGTGTGATATATCCCTTGATTAATGCGGTAATGATAATTCATATTGTTTCAAGAGTGAAAATTTAAGACATAAACATTATTAACTCATAAAATACTCCTGACCGAATAGATCCATCAATGAGGATGATGATTGATCCAAAAAATTAGTGTACGCAATGCTTCTTTGTAGTGATGAGTCTTGAGCTCTATGTGTAGAGGACACCGGAGTGAGAGTACAGGTATTCCGTGTAGAGAAAACGAGGCACTAGGCATGACCATTCTCGAGTAGTCATAAAAGAAGTCTACCTTCTCGTCGACTGATTTTGACTCGATGCTTTCAGTGCGTTGTCTGGTTCTTGACCTAAGGTGCATCGACAGTTCAATGCTTGAGGGTATTTTGACTACACATGACTCGATCTTCCTGCCATTTGGAATCCTAAGGTGTATATTGGCCTATAGCATTTCATTGTAGGAATTGATTGCAACCAGATGGAAAGCTAATCTACTACGGTGGATGAGGAGCAGCCCTATGAATGTTAAATAAGAATAAGTCCATAAGCCCATGGCCATCGGCGAGTGTGAATATAATAAGAAAGAGTTTTCTATTAAGGTTTTAATACATCAAACTTAAATCGAATGATTAAATCATATGATAGAAATTTAGGATTTGACGAGTTCCACCTTAACCCTAATTTAATTGGGCTTCTACGATTGTGAAGACTTAATCACACAAGTACTGCATCCGAGAGGTTCATTTTAGTTTGATTGGGTTGCCACCACATGGCTGCTAGGTGGTCATTGGGTGATTTTGGCGAGCAACTAGAATGATTTTTGGATGATCATTTCTAGTTGTCTGAACCGAAAGTTAATCCATCGAATAGGAGTCTTCGATGATGTCAGTGATGGGAATCATTGACATATGTCCCAATTGCATACAAAACCTGAACCTAATAGGTCACACAAAACAAAGATTTGGATCTGGATCATCATCAATTAGACTAATTTCAGTTCAGTTGATTTGAATAAGATAATTAGTAGAAAATCATGCTAGCACATGATTGAACCTAACGTTTCTCCTTTTTGATTATAAAAAGTTATCTCGACTGAGCCAAAAATGAGTTTTGTGCTCACTTAAGTTACCTTTACCTAATCTGACTGGAGCTTTGCAAGTTAGAAAGCGGTGTCTTAATTTATGAGATAAAATTGAGACAACACCTGCCATTTTTTCATCACCTGCTATTCTTGTACTTTGGGACTTAGTCAATGTTGACCTTACCGGTACAATCTGTCCATGTGTCATGCACTTATTGAAGACAGATAGGGGCTTGTTCCCCTCTCTAGAAATTGGAAAAAGGGGTGCACGCCTTAGGATGGGCGTGTGCCTAAGGATAAGTGATCTGGAGTCCCATACGGTAGGGACCCGGTTGCTTGTTGGATTCAAAATTAAGTGACCCTCACCTATAGACTTTGACCAACTTAGGTCACCACCCTAGGATGAATCCGTGGGTCTCTCATCCCCACCCAATTAGATTTAGATCTGATTTGAATGAAGCAACATAATTGATCGGGGTGATGCAGCACTGCATGGTGCAATAGCAGTCTATTAATAGCCCTGTTTCTGCGCCCACTTTTATTATGAGTTCCTTTAGCCCATGCCCTAAGGCTGTCCCCTCCCTTCTCCATACCCAACAATCTAGGCCCTCTCTCTCCTCTCCCATTGCCCAAGAAAGTTGGATTCTTTTAGATTATTGCGAGTCAAGCAAGGAAAAGACTGACGGAAAAAAGGAAGAAGGTAGCACCTGCTGCCAGAGACGATGGGTTGATCTTCAAAAAGGTTATTTTTTTGAAGATCCTCCATTAGATCTAGATCTAATTTTTGGAGAAAGAAAGATAAGAAGAAGATCTCTAGCATCCAGCCTAAGTGGATATTATAGAGGCCAGGCGCTTTCGTGGCTAGATCAGAACCTCAGAGCATTCCGTTAGGGATCATCAAGGGTAAATCAAATATTACCCATTTATCAGGTAAAATTAATTTTCAAAAATAATTTAATTTATTTTCTTTAATTATCAGATCATAAAATCAAATTTAATATATCAGATCTAATCTAGATAAAGAAAGAATTTTAAATATGCCTCTCGATCCAATATATCTGAACAAAAACCTGACCAAAAAAATTAGGATTTCCTTCAACTGGATATTCAGAGCTGTCTCTTATTAATTAATTTAGATTTTGATTAATCTGATAATTAGTTTGATTTTAGATATCACATAAGAAAAATGATTAGATCTAAAATTAAAAAAAAATAAAAAAAATTAATATTTAATTGATCTGAGATCTAATATGTATGAGATACATAACTAGACTATGAATTAGAGTTCTATGGTGTAGTCTAGTATATTCATATTTTTTATTTATTAAATATATTTTTAAATTCTATTTATTTTCATTTTCTAATATTATAAAAATATAAATCAGATCTAAAAATAAAAAAATAAAATAAAATTAATTTGTTCATATGAGATATGATAACTTGCAAAACTTTTAGACTAGTCTGTAGAATAGTTCTGCAATATATCTAGATAAAATTCTGATTTAATAAGATCAAATTTAAATTTTAATTTTTTAGATGATTATGAGGATAATTTTAGGTATAAAAAATATGCATGCATGATATATGTGATATATAACAAAAACTGTTTTTATTAGATCTTTATATGAGATATATTAGTTTAGATCTAATTTGTTTTTTGTAGATAAGTTATATTTCTGATTAAGCATGTTCCCCTTGGCCGTCTGGTCATAAGAACAAAGTAGGGCATAAGGACCCTCTTCTTTCATTCGATGGGGTGTTCTTATGACGTATAGGAGTGCCGTGCGTTTCGTCCTTAATCAAAATTAAAAAACTTACTTCTGCGAAACTCTAGATCCTGAAATCCTAGGATCTTATAGTTATATGTTTTGTTTTAAGAACCCTGTACTTAATTAAAGAATTAAGTTATGAAATTAACAATTAGGTCTAAATTGAGAATTTCAGATCTAAGACTATATTCATAAATCTGGCGTTAACGGACTTGGGGTAGCTCAATTAGGTCTAGCGGTTTGTCAAACCGAATCAAGAGTTCGTTAGATCGGGATCTAACAATGCTTACAATTGACCAGCCTAATCGGATTTAAGTCTGGGTTCAGTATCAGTCACGTGGTGTAGATCAAGCTAATACCTAATTAGGCTTAGAGGTTAGAGTCTGGATTATAGACTTACCCGATTGATTCTTATTCTCAAATAATTTGGTGTCTTAAGGTAATTCTGGAGATGTGATAATTGCTCAATGGAGCTACTCGACTCGAATGCATTCTTATCGAGTTAAATGGATATCCCTTCCACCCTGTCTCACTTACCTGGACCATGTTTGTTGACTCAGTAATACTAATCTTAGGGAGAGTAATAAATCTTAAGCTAAACCTTGCCACTAGGTGTCATATAGATAATGACTATGTCAAGTCTTAGGTTTAATGGACCTTAAATCAAATCTCCTAAGAAAAGATTTAGGGCCTAAGGTCTCCACCATTGTAGATGTACAGGCCCTTTTTCCGAGGTTGATTGTTTCTCGACTAGTTACAGTGGCTCAATTGTACTGGAAAGTATGCAACCATGTTCTATTTAGGCATTGGATTGCTACAGGCTGGAGGATGAATTTGGCTTAATATTTTGGATACGGTTGAGAGATCAAATTAGGAATCCAATCTATGCAAATAGAGGGTCTGACTTACCTAAGGAAGTGGATCATATTTCAAGACATGCGTGAGATTCATGAATTTAGAAGACCATGTTTGGTGGCATTCATGATTAAAGAATCATTGGAACAAGAGTTGTTCACTTCATTTGTCTAACCCCCATCAATAACTGTTAGGTGAAGTAATGAGTCAGTTGGTGGGACCGCACCACCCACTAGAAATCAGTAATTATGGAGATTTTTGCATCTCTACAGAAGGAGTGTAGAGATTTGAGAAAATAGGTGGGAGCTAGTTTGTTTTAAAATAAAATCCCTAAAATAAATTGGTTAAGTCTTAATTACAATATCTTAACTTAGAACTTTGACTTCTATTTAGAAAATATCTGCATCCAACCCACTAGCACGGAATTTTTCTGAACACCACAGACTTAATCGAACCTAATTACAAGGATTGGCTCTGAAACTTTAAAATTATTTTGGGTTCCAAGAAGTTAACTCATGTATTGGATCAGGATCCTCCCATCTTACCAGCTCGTCCATCTGCTGAACAAAGAGCGTCTCTAGATAAGTGGACTGACGAAGATAATAAGGCCAGATACTACATGTTGAGCTCAATGTTCGATGAGCTTCAGTGCCAACATGAAGATATCAGGACTGCTCGCCAAATGTTGGCTCACCTATAAGAGATGTTTGGGGGACAGAGTCACACAACCAAGTATCAAGTCAGTAAACGACTGTTCAAGGCTAAGATGCGCGATGGGCAGTCGGTCCAAGATCATTGTCTGATGATGATCAAGGACATGGAAGAGCTTGAGATGCTCAGAGTGAGGTTAGACTTAGATCTGTAGAATGATATAATTCTATAATCCTTGACTAATGCATATGGGCAGTTCATCATAAACTACCATATGCATAAACTTCAAAATTTCTTGGCCGAACTTATGAACATGCTGGTTACCACTGAGCTTTCCATGAAAGGTTCTAAAGGCTCAGTGCTTGCTATGGAATAGACTTCTTCCAAAAGAAAGTCTTTTGGAAAGAAGAAGTCTGCGAAAAAGTAAAAGATGGAAGGAGGAAAGAACAAAAAGACAGAGCTGAAAAAGAAGGCTGCTGACAAAGGAAAGTATTTTCATTGCAACAATGACGGCCACTAGAAGCGAAACTATCCTACATACCTAGCCACCCTAAAGAAAAAGGAGGTAGGTCCTTCTGAAGGTATGCTCATTATTGAGTCTAACCTTACGATTTCTTCTGCATCCAATTGGGTGCTTGACTCTGGTTCTAGTGCTCACTTGTGCACTTTTATGCAGGATCTTGAGGATAGCAGGAGGCTGAGGGATGGTGAAATGATTCTACACGTCGAAAATGGAGCAAGAGTTGCTGTCGTGGCTGTGGGAACATACCCTCTTCAACTACCATCTGGTTTAGACTTAATATTAAAAGACTGTTATTATGTACCTACAACAAGCAGGAATTTGATTTCTGTTTCTTGCCTTGCAGTAGAAGGCTATGAAATTAGTTTTCTTAAGGACCATTGTAATATTCTTTTTGAAAGAAATAAAATTATAAGTGGTTTCCTTGTTAACGGTCTTTATCAGTTACATGTTGATGTATCTATTTTTAATTTTGAGCAAAATGTGAATGCCATAAAATCAAAATGATCTAGGGATAGTCTTAATGATAGGTATCTATGGCACTTAAGATTAGGTCATATAGCAGAAGATAGGGTTAACAAATTGAAGAAAATTGGGCTATTAAGTCCATTGACTTCTGAGTCATATCCAATTTGTGAATCCTATCTTCATGGCAAAATGACTAAACTCTCTTTTGTAGGACATGTGGAAAGGGCCATGGATCTTCTTGCACTAGTACATACAAATGTGTGCGGTCCATTTGATGTGCCGACTAGAGGAAACTTAGTCTACTTCATAACCTTTATTGATGATTCATCTAGGTATGGGTATGTATATCTTATGAGACACAAGTCTGAAGCCTTTGAAAAGTTCAAAGAATTCAGACCTGAAGTAGAAAAATAAACTGGAAAACTCATTAAGATTCTTCGATCAGATCGAGGAGGTGAATACCTTAGTCGAAAATTCGTGGACTATCTCAAGAAAAATGGCATAGTCTCTCAATGGACTCCACCAGGAACACCTTAACTTAACGGAGTTTCAGAATGGAGGAATTGGACCCTATTAGATATGGTTCGATCCATGATGAGCTTCACAGACCTCCCAGATTTTCTTTGGGGATGTTGTTTGTTAACTGTAATATACATACTGAATAGGGTTTCTTCTAAAATCGTTCTTACCATACCGTATGAGATATGGCATGGTAAGAAACCAAGTCTGAGTCATCTCAGAATTTGGGATTGTCCGGCTCATGTCAAAAGACAACAAGCAGACAAGTTAGACTTTAGGTCCTTTAGAGCTCGATTCATAGGATATCCTAAAGAGTCATTAGGATATTATTTCTACATTCCAGAAGATCACAATGTGATTATGAGTCGACATGCCATCTATTCTTGAAAAATAGTTTATTCAAGATAGCGGCATTAGGAAAGCAGATCAAGCTCGATGAGAAAGTCTCACAAGAGCAACGAGCTAAGGACCAAATGGAACCAAATCAGGTTAAGCCAATCCATACACTACCTCCTCCACCTCGTAGATCGGAAAGGATTTTCCATCCCCCTGAGAGGTACTTAGGTACTATTTCAGAGGATGTAGAGAAAATGTTCCTCGTAGGTAATGGGGTTCATGGTGATGATCCCAAAACCTATAACGAGGCGATATCAGATATCGACTCTGAGAAATGGTTAGAGGCAATGAAGTCAGAAATTGACTCGATGCACTCAAACCAAGTCTGGACCTTGGTAGATCCACCAGAAGGTATAGTACCTATTGGGTGTAAATGGATCTTCAAGAGAAAGATTGGTGCAGATGGGAAATGTGGAGACATTCAAAGCTAGATTAGTGGCAAAAGGTTATAGTCAATGCGAAGGCATTGACTATCAGGATACCTTTTCGCCAGTAGCTATGCTAAAATCCATTCCGCACATTGCTTGCTGTTGCAGCCTATTTCAATTATGAAATATGGCAAATGGATGTGAAAACGGCATTCTTAAATGGATATCTTGAGGAAGATATCTATATGGAACAGCCGCTAGGTTTCACATCCAGTGATGATGATCACAAAGTATGCAAGCTGCAAAGGTCCATATATGGACTTAAGCAAGCATCTCGGAGCTGGAATACTCATTTTAATGATGTGATCAAATTATTTGGTTTCATCAAAAATGAGGAGGAGCCATGTGTCTTCAAAAAGGTCAGTGGGAGCGCTGTTGTCTTCCTCGTATTGTACGTGGATGACATCCTCCTTATTGGGAATGATATTCCCATGTTGACCATAGTTAAAATGTGGTTATCTAAAGAATTCTCCATGAAAGACCTAGGAGAAGCATCCTTTATTCTAGGAATTAAGGTCTATAGAGATAGACCGAATAGGATGCTAGGACTTTCACAGAAGATGTACATAGAGGAAGTGCTAAAGAGGTTTAGCATGGAAAACTCTAAGAGAGGGTTTAGGTACCCTTCAGACATGGCATTCATCTTTCCAAGAAGATGTGCCCTAGCACACCTGAGGAAATAGAATGCATGAGCAAGATCCCTTATGCTTCAGCAATAGGGAGCCTCATGTATGCCATGTTATGTACACGACCTGATATAGCCCATGCTGTGAGTGTCACAATAGATATCAGTCGAATCCACGTGAAGAATACTGGACTTCTATGAAATGTATCCTTAAGTACTTGAGAAGAACTAAGGATATGTTGTTGGTCTTTGGTAATGGAGAACTCCAAGTCCAGGGGTATACAGACTCAGACTTTATGTCCAATGTAGATGATCGAAAGTCGACATCTGGGAGTCTATTTTTGTACAATGGTGGAGCTGTCAGTTGAAAAAGTTTCAAGCAGACAGTGATAGCAGATTTCACCATAGAAGCAGAATATATAACTACGTCAGAAGCTGCAAAGGAGGCATTCTGGTACAAGAAGTTTGCTGCAGAGATTAAAGTGATGCCATCAGATGCTATTCCTCTGTACTGCGATAACAATGGCGCCATAGCCCTTGCTAAGGAGCCAAGGTCTCACCAGAAATCCAAGCACATTAAGCGGTGATTCCACCTCATCCGCGATTACCTCGAGAAGGGTTACGTCGAGGTCAAGAGAGTCGACTCCACAAACAATCCAGCGGACCCGCTTATAAAGTCGTTGGGCCAGCAAAAGATCGAAGCCCATCTTGAAAAGATGGGACTTACATTTGTAGCCAATTGACTTTAGGTCAAGTGGGAGTTTATTAGATATGTATGCCCTAGAAGACAAAATTGGTTGACACTTTTAATACACTTCTAAGGGCAACATTATAATTTTGACTATAAATAATAAAATAGGTTATTTTCTATCACATATGTGTATTTAGTGTTTGTGATACATCCCTTGAGTTAATGGTAATGATAATTCATATTTTTAAGAGTTGAAAATTTAAGACATGAATTACCATTATTAACTCAAAAAATGCTCCTGACCATAGGATCATCATGAGGATGATGATTGATCCGGAAGGTTAGTATACAATCGCTTCTTTGTAGTAGATGAGTCTTAAGTCTACGGTGTAGAGACACTGGAGCAAGATTACAAGTACTCGTTAGAGAACAAGGGCACTGAGCGTGACCACCTTGAGTAGTCATAAGAAAGTCTATTTCTCGTTGATGACCGACTCGATGCTGCAGTGGTGTGTCTGGTTCTTTGACCTGAGATGCATCGACAGTTCATTTTTGAGGGTGTTATAGTTTGACTACACCATGACTCGATCTTCTAGCCATTCGGAACCCTGAGGTGTATGTTGGCTATAGCATGTTCATTGTAGAAATTGGATTGCACCAAGATGGAATCTATCTACCTCGGTGGATGAGGAGCAGCTCTATGATGATCATAAGAATCAAGTCCATAAGCCCATGGCCATGATAGAGTGTGAAATAATAGAAAGAGTTTCTATTAAGGTTTTCACATTAGACTTGAATCAAATGATTAAATCATATGATAGAAATTAGGGTTTGACGAGTTCACCTTAACCCTAATCTAATCGGGCTCAAGATAGAAGAACTTAATCACACAAGTAGCTGCACCAAGAGGTTCATTTTTAATTTTGATGGTTTGCCACCATATGCTGCTAGGTGTCACTGGTGGATTTTGGGAGCAACTAGAATGATTTTGATGATCGATCATTTTAGTTATCTGAATCAAAAAAGTTCTGATCCATCGGAAGAAGTTTCGATGATGTCAATGATGGAGATCATGACATGTCCCATTACCATACAGAACTGAACCTAACTGGGTCACACAAATAAGGATTTGGATATGAATATCATCAATTGGACTGATCCAGTTCAGTTGATTTAAATAAGATTCAATTAGGTTCAAGAAAATCATGCTAGCACATGATTGAACCTAATGTTCTCCTTTTTCTATCATAAAAAGTTATCTTGACTGAGCCAAATGAGTTTGTACTCACTCAGATACCTTTTTCTGATCTGACTGAAGCTTATCCAAGTCAGAAAAGGGTTATCTTAATTTATGAGATAAATTTGAGACAACATCTGTCATTTTTCGTCACCTGCTAATTCTTGTACTTTGACATGATCAAATGTTGACCTTTGACCCTTGGACATTTGCCCATGTATCACATACTTATTGAAGAGCAGATAAGGGCTTGTCCCCTCTTTGAAAATTGGAAAGAAAGGGGGTGCACACCTAGGATGGCGTGCACCTAAGGATAGGGATGCTGGAGTCCCATACGGATGGGACTCCAAGTTGCTTGTTGGATTCAAACTAGGTGACCCTCACCTATAGACTTTGATCAGTCTTAGGTGCCACCTTAGGATGAATCTGTGGGTCTCTCATCCCACCAATTAGATTTAGATCTGATTGAATGAAGCAACATGATTGATCGAGGTGATGCAGCACTGCATGATGTAATAGAGTCTATAAATAGACCCTGTCTGCGTCCACTTTTATTATGAGTTACTTTAGCCCATGTTCCAAAGCTGTCCCTCTCCCTTCTCCACACCAACATTTGGCCCTCTCTCTCTTCTCCACGTCCAAAAAAGTTGGGTTCTTCAGATTAGTGCGAGTCAGGCAAGAAAAGGCTAACGAAAAAGGAAGAAGGCAGCACTGCTGTAGAGACGACGGGTGGTCTTCAGAAGGTATTTTGAAGATCCTCCAAATTAGATCTAGATCTGATTTTTGGAGAAAATAAAGAAAAAGAGAAGATCTCTAGATCTAGCCTGAGTGGATACCGGTAGAGGCCAGGTGCTTACGTGGCTAGATCCAGAACCTTAGAGCTTTCGCAGGATCATCAATGGATAATCAGATTACCCACGATCAAGGTAAAATTAATTTAGAAATAATTTAATTTTATTTTCTTAATTATCAGTTCATAAATCAGATATGAAAAGTGTCAGATTTGATCTAGATCTAAGAGGAGAATTTTGAAATGTGCCTCTCGATCTAATCAGATCTAAATGAACCTAACCCAAGAAATCAGGATTTTTCTTCAATTAGGATATTATTTCTACATTCTAGAAGATCATAATGTGATTGTGAGTCGACATGCCATCTTTCTTGAAAAATAGTTTATTCAAGATAGCGGCATTGGAAGATAGATTAAGCTCGATGAGAAAGTCTCACAAGAGCAACGAGCTAAGGACCAAATGGAACCAAATCAGATTAAGCCAATCCAGTCACTACCTCCTCCACCTCGTAGATCGGAAAGAGTTTTTCATCCCCCTGAGAGGTACTTAGGTACTATTTCAGATGAAGTAGAGAAAATGTTTCTCGTTGGACATGGGGTTCATGGTGATAATCCCAAAACCTATAACGAGGTGATATCAAATATCGACTTCAAAAAATGGTTAGAGGCAATGAAGTCAGAAATTGACTCGATACACTCAAACCAAGTCTGGACCTTAGTAGATCCACTAGAAGGTATAGTACCTATTGGGTGTAAATGGATCTACAAGAGAAACATTGGTGCAGATGAGAATGTGGAGACATTCAAGGCTAGATTAGTGGCAAAAGGTTAAAAGCATCACGAAGGCATTGACTATCAAGATACCTTTTCGTCAGTAGCTATGCTAAAATCCATCCGCACATTGCTTGCTGTTGTAGCCTATTTTGATTATGAAATATCACAAATGGATGTGAAAATGACGTTCTTAAATGGATATCTTGAGGAAGATATCTATATGGAACAACTGCTAGGTTTCACATCTAGTGATGATGATCACAAGGTATGCAAGCTGCAAAGGTCCATATATGGACTTAAGCAAGCATCTCGGAGCTGGAATACTCATTTTAATGATGTGATCAAAATGTTTGGTTTCATCAAAAATGAAGAGGAGCCATGTGTCTTCAAAAAGGTCAGTAGGAGCGCTGTTGTCTTCCTCATATTGCACGTGGATGACATCCTCCTTATTGGGAATGATATTCCCATGTTGACCATAGTTAAAATGTGGTTATCTAAAGAATTCTCCATGAAAGACCTAGGAGAAGCATCCTTTATTTTGGAAATTAAGGTCTATAGAGATAGACCGAATAGGATGCTAGGACTTTCATAGAAGATGTACATAGAGGAAGTGCAAAAGAGGTTTAGCATGGAAAACTCTAAGAGGGGTTTAGTATCGTTGCATTCATCTTTCCAAGAGGATGTGCCCTAGCACACCTGAGGAAATAGAATGCATGAGCAAGATCCCTTATGCTTCAGCAATAGGGAGCCTCATGTGTGTCATGTTATGTACACGACCTGATATAGCCCATGCTATGAGTGTCACAACAGATATCAACCGAATCCACATGAAGAACACTGGACTTCTGTGAAATGTATTCTTAAGTACTTGAGAAGAACTAAGGATATGTTGTTGGTCTTTGGTAATGGAGAACTCCAAGTCTAGGGGTATATAGAGTCGGATTTTATGTCCGATGTAGATGATCGAAAGTCGACATCTGAGAGTCTATTTTTGTGCAATGGTGGAGTTGTCAGTTGAAAAAATTCCAAGCAGACAGTGATAGCAGATTCCACCATGGAAGCAGAATATATCACTGCATCAGAAGCTGCAAAGGAGGCATTCTGGTATAAGAAGTTTGCCACAGAGATTGGAGTGATGCCATTAGATGCCATTCCTCTGTACTGCGACAATAATGGTGCCATAGCCTTTGCTAAGGAGCTGAGGTCTCACCAAAAATCCAAGCACATCGAGCGGCGATACCACCTCATCCGTAATTACCTCGAGAAGGGTTACGTCGAGGTTAAGAGAGTCGACTCCGCAGACAATCCAGTGGACCCGCTTATAAAGCCGTTGGGCCAGTAGAAGATCGAAGCCCATCTTGAAAAGATGGGACTTAGATTTGTAGCCAATTGGCTTTAGGTCAAGTGGGAGTTTGTTAGATATGTATGCCTTAGAAGCCAGAATTAGCTGACACTTGTAATACACTTTTAGGAGCAAAATTATAATTTTGACTATAAATAATAAAATGGGTTATTTTCTATCACATATGTGTATTTAGTGTCTGTGATACATCCCTTGAGTTAATGGTAATGATAATTCTTATTTTCAAGAGTTGAAAATTTAAGATAAGAATTTTCATTATTAACTCATAAAATGCTCTTGACCATAGGATCATCATGAGGATGGTGATTGATCCGAAAGGTTAGTGTACAATCGCTTCTTTATAGTAGATGAGTCTTGAGTCTATGGTGTAGAGAAACTGGAGCAAGAGTACAAGTACTCGTTAAAGAATGAGGGCACTGAGCGTGACCACCTCGAGTAGTCACAAGAAAGTCTACCCTCGTCGATGACTGACTCGAAGCTGCAGTGGTGTATTTGGTTCTTTGACCTGAGGTGCATCGATAGTTCACCTTGAGGGTGTTATAGTTTGACTACACCATGACTCGGTCTCCTAGCCATTCGGAATCTTGAGGTGTATGTTGGCTATAGCATGTTCATTGTAGGAATTGGATTGCACCAAGATGGAATCTATCTACCTCGGTGGATGAGGTGCAGCCCTATGATGATCATGAGAATCAAGTCCATAAGCCTATGGCCATGGCAGAGAGTGAAATAATAGAAAGAGTTTCTATTAAGGTTTTCACATTGGACTTGAATCAAATGATTAAATCATATGATAGAAATTAGGGTTTGATGAGTTCACCTTAACCCTAATCTAATCGAGGCTCAAGATAGAAGAACTTAATCACATAAGTAACTACACCGAGAGGTTCATTTTTAGTTTTGATGGATTGCCACCATATGCTGCTAGGTGTCACTAGTGGATTTTGGGAGCAATTAGAATGATTTAGATGATCGATCATTCTAGTTGTCTGAATTAGAAGAGTTCTGATCCATCGGAAGGAGTTTCGATGATGTTGATGATGGAGATCATGATATATCCCATTACCATACAGAACTGAATCTAACTAGATCACACAAATAAGGGTTTGGATCTGGATATCATCAATTGGACTAACCCAGTTCAATTGATTTGAATTAGATTCAATTAGGTTCAAGAAAATCATGCTAGCACACGATTGAACCTAACATTCTCCTTTTCCTATCATTAAAAGTTGTCTCGACTGAGCCAAATAAGTTTATGCTCACTTAGGTACCTTTACCAGATCTGACTAGAGCTTGTCCAGGTTGAAAAATGGTTGTCTTAATTTATGAGATAAATTTAAGACAACACCTGCCATTTTTCGTCACCTGCTAATTCTTGTCCTTTGACTTTGGTCAAACATTGACCTTTGACCCTTGGACATCTGCCCATGTGTCATGCACTTATTGGAGAGTAGATAGGGGCTTGTCCCCTCCCTAAAAATTAGAAAGGAAGGGGTGCATGCCTAGGATGGCGTGCACCCATGAATGGGATGCCTAGAGTCCCATATGGATGGGACTGCAGGTTGCTTCTTGGATTCAAACTAGGTGACCCTAACCTATAGACTTTGACCAATCTTAGGTGCCACCTTAGGATGAATCTGTGGGTCTCTCATCTGATTGGATCAGGTGATGTCATCCCACTAATCAAATTTAGATCTGATTGAACAAAGCAACGTGATTGGCCGGGGTGATGTGGTGCAGCAGGATCTATATAAAGACTTATCTACGCCCAACTTTTACATAGAATTTTCTTTGCTATGCCCCAAGGCTGCCCCTCTCCCTCCTCCATGCCACCTTTCTAATCCTCTCTCTCCTCTCCATGCCCATGGAAGTTGGGCCTTCAGATTAGTGCGATTCAGGCAAGAAAAGGCTGACGAGAAAGAAAGAAGGCAGCACTGCTGCAGAGACGACAGCAGATCTTCGAATGGAGTTTCGAATATCCTTCAAATTAGATCTAGATCTAATTTTTGGAGATGAGATAAAGAAGGAGAAGATCTTCAGATCCAACCCGAGTGGATACTGGTAGAGGCCAGGCGCTTGCATGGCTAGATCTAGAACCACAGGCAATCAGTAAGATCATCAATGGATAATCGGATTGCCCATATCAAGGTAAAATTAATTTAGATTTAATTTAATTTAATTTTCTTATTTATCAGATTATAAAATCAGATCTAAAAAATGTCAGATCTGATTTGAATCTAAGAAAAAAATTTTGAAATATGCCTCTTAATCCAATCAGATTTGAACAAACCTGATCCGAGAAATCATAATTTTTTCTTCAATCCCAAGCTAGAACACTTATTTTTTGGGTACAAGCCAACCCAATACAATCCTATTCAAGGTTAGGATCAACCTTTCTAAGTTTTGGAATCCTCTCAAAACTTGAAACAAAATAGTAAAGCAGAGTAAAAGATTTAATGATAATCAAATACAAATTTAGCTCCCTTTATGAGCAAATAAAACCTTAAGAACACTTTTCACAATAGTGGAGGAAGCTTCTCTGATTTTTCTTAAGGTTGTTGGAGATTTGAAAAAGCTCTTGAGAGATAGAAGAACTTCAAACGAAAGCTTCTTTGCTTGAAGATAACTTTTGCTTAGGGTTGAAATTGAATCACACCAATCTCATGTCTTTTTCTATTTAAAGCCTTTTAAATCTTCAATAGATGGAGGAGAGAATTTTGGGCCAGATTTGTAGCCGTTGGAGATATTAAAGAAACCACTAAAACCTGCCAAAATAAGAAGAAAATAGCCTTACAAAAAAATTTCCATTGCAGGGATCAACTCATGGCATAGGAGTCGACCTCGAGGTTGACCTCTAAGATAAAATCTAAAAAAATAGCCGTTCTATATTTTTAGCCTTCAGAATAGCAGAGATCGACTCTGGTGTCGACCCTTGGCATAGAGACAATGTACTAAATAGCCCTTTTCAGCAGAGGATGACCTAGGGGTCAATCCTTTCACTTCAAATTTGATTTTCCTCCAAAATAAGCATCCAAAAATCATGGAACTGCTTCCAAAGAATTAGAAATCTTCTATACTTACTCTTATGGCTCTTAGATCCAAACTTGATAAAATTATGATTTTGCCTCTGAAATATAAAAAGTTTTTTTTCAAGCTAAATTTATTAGTAATTCTCTCAAATATTTTGTAATCATCAAAATCAATTCTTGATGCAACAATCTCCTCCTTTTTTATGATGACAAAATATTTGAGCATAAGCAAAAAATAAAGCATGTTGAAGCATTAATTTAGGATTTTAAAAATTTGAAGAACCATGCGACATATTATATTCAATTATTTGACAAAAATTACATCAACAGCAGTTTGAAGATTACTTAAGGTTAGACATTCAATTTATTTGCAAGTGAGTTTGACTTACTTATTTCTTTTATCAATTTTACTTCTATTTTATTTCTTTTGTCAATTTTACTTCAATTTTTCTTATAGCCCAATTTTTTTTACTTTAGTCCCCCTTTTTGACATCATCAAGTAAGATTTTAAAGAATTTTAAAATTAAAAAATAAAAAAGCCTTCCCCTTAAGTTATTTCATATGTTTTCTTGCTAGAACAAGAGTTTATAACAAAACTTTCAATTTACAATGTAATGATCATAATAAAATTTAGCCAATTCACAAAGGTTTCATTTCACATCATTCAAATGATATCATTACATGTTTACATCCTAATGATTATCATAACATCAAGTCATCAAAATATATAAGTGCTAAACATACAAAATATAAAGGTATCAAAAGTATTCATGAGAATTAGGCCATCAAAACATACAAAATTCATGGATACAACTATCAATGACCCAAACAGTCAATAGTACCAATGCCATAAGTTTGATCCAAAAAAAAATATAACCAACTATGACTTGATCAACTACTCATAGAAACAACTAAAAGATACTAGATAATAACCTAATACAAAGATGACTAAACTAAATCTAGTAGAGATCACGGCTGGAAGCATCTGAATTAGATGAGAAATTAGAGTTGTAATGGGATGTATCAAATGACAGATATATCAAATTCAAAAAATTAAATAAAAAAATTAAAAAATCAAATCAAATCAAATGAATCAGCTCTTCTTTAAAAGCTTATCATGTAAAATTTCTTTCTTTACAAAAAAAAAAAGTGCTTAAACTCAAATATCAAAGGTTCTCCCCCATTTTGAATGAATATGATTCTTTGAACATATTTTCAAGTATCTACTTTTAAGCTTTAAGAGGATTAGAGCTTTTTAAAGATTTGAATAGTAGAATCAAGCACAACATTTAATTCATTATTCATTCTTTTCTTTTCTTAAATAAATTTTAGTCAATTAAGCTTGAAAAAGATATATATCAGAAATGTATCGAGAAAAACAAAGATAGTATCAGAGCAAAAATGATTTTACAAAGATTTTTAAAAGCGCATTAAAAATTCTGTATTATATTCATATTTTTAATGAGTTTCAAAATTAGAAGTATGTATCAAAATTAATTTTTTAGAGTGAGAATATATTTCAAATTAGTTTTAACTTCAATTAGTTATCGAAAATAATTTGGCAATCAAATTAATTGAATTTAAATTGAATAATCACATGAAGGCTTAAGTTAAAAGGATCATAAAATAATCAAAGTTTATTATTCTTAACTTAAATTAATTAGAATATTTAGTCAAGGCTAACTAGATAATATTTAACAAACAAACATCTTTTTCCTTATTTATTAAGAGTAAATACTAGAAAATTCATCACATAATATTTTCTCCCCCTCTTTTCCATAATTGTTGTTGGATAAATTTACCTTTTAGCTTTTTTGTCCCCATTTTGAAAGAACACAATAAATTTAGAATGAATATCTTTTCTTCTTTTCTTTCTTAAATTCTATTTATGAATGACATGAATTAAAAACACATCTCTCCTTTTTTGAATAATATAAATACATTAAATAATATTATTTTGAACTTTAAAGATTCAAGAGAGATGAAAAAATTTTGAAAAAATATAAGACTTTAAGGATTGAAATTTCTTTCATGAGAATGATCAAGGAAGGTTAGATTTGAGCTTTTTAAGATAGAAAATTTGAGATATAGGCTCAAGATAAAGATTAATATCATTTTTGATAGATTTAAGCTTGAAATCATAAAGATGTTTAGGCTAGGAGATCAAGAATTTTTAATTCTCTTCTAATCTCATAGAATTTATCTTCACTTAAGGCCTTAGTAAAATATTAGCCAGTTGATTTTCAGTACAAAAATATCAAGAATTATGTCATTATTTTGAACATGCTCTCTTATGAAATGATGTCTTATTTCAATGTGTTTTGACCTAGAGTGTTGGATTGGACTCTTAGTTAGATTTATGGCACTAGTATTATCACATCTTATGGGAGTTTTATTTAGTTTAATGCCAAAGTCCTCAAGTTGTTGCTTAATCCATAAGATTTGTGCACAATAACTTCTGGCTGCAATGTATTCGGCCTTAACCGTAGACAATGCTATCAAATTTTGCTTCTTGCTAAACCAAGAGATTAAGTTAACTCTTAAAAATTGGCAAGTTTTATTAGTGCCTTTTCTATCTAATTTACATCCAGCAAAGTTTGCATTTGAATATTCAATTAAATTGATTGATGAATTCTTAGAGTACCATAAACCTATAGATTGAGTTCCTTTTAGGTATTTAAGCATTCTTTTTACATATTTAAATATGATTCTTTTGGATTAGATTGAAATCGTGTACATAAACAAACACTAAATATGATATCTGATCTACTAGTAGATAAATACAATAAAAAATCAATCATGCCTCTATAAAGTTTTTGATCAACACTTTTACCTCCTTCATCCTTGTCAAGCTTACATGATAGACTCATGGGGGTACTAATTGCTTTGGAGCTCTCCATCCTAAATCTCTTGAGTAGTTCTCTTGTGTACTTACTTTGAGTGATGGAGATCCCTTCTTTTGTTTGTTTTATTTGAAGTCCGAGGAAGAATGTTAGTTCACCCATCATGCTCATCTTGAACTCTCCTGCATGAGTTTAGCAAAATCTTGATATAAAGTTTCATTAGTAAATCCAAATATAATGTCATCAACATATATTTGTATTACTAAGATATCATCATGATCTCTTTTAATGAAAAGGGTTATATCTATATTTTTTCTTGAAAATCCATTATTAAGCAAGAATTTACTTAGTCTTTCATACCAAGCCCTAGGTGCTTGTTTTAAACCATATAATGCTTTATTTAATCTAAAAATATAATTTAGAAAAGCATGATTTTCAAAATCGAGAGGTTGTTCTACATAAACTTCTTCGGCAATATATCCATTTAGAAAAGCACTTTTAACATCCATTTGAAATAGCTTGAAATTCATAAAGCATGCATAAGCGAGTAAAAGTTTAATTACTTCTAGTCCAGCAACAGGTGCGAAGATTTCATCAAAATTAATTTTCTCTTCTTGATTATAACCCTTTACAACTAATCTTGCTTTATTCCTAATTATATTTTTATTTTCATCCAATTTATTTCTATATATCCATTTTGTACCAATTATTGAATAATTTTTAGGTCTTGATACTAAGGTCCATACATTATTTCTTTTGAATTGATTAAGTTCTTCTTACATTGCATTTATCCAATTATAATCTTTTCGGCTTCGTCAATGGTTTTGGGTTCAAAATAAGAAACAAATGTAAAATGATTGCATGCATCTCTAAGTGAAGAGCGAGTTCTTACCCCATGTGTAGGATCACCAATAATTAGTTCTTTTGAATGATTGTGAACATACCTCCATTCTTTTGGAAGATCATTTATACCTTGAGGTTGTTCATATTGTCTTTCATCCTCAATTTCTTACTTGTCTTTATGATTCTCTTCATTTTGAATTATTGAATCCTTTAGGGTGATCTCCTTCAATCCTTCTATAAGAGGATCTGCATCATCAATATCCTCACTCTTCCTTGATAGATGATCATTAGTCTCATCAAAAACAACATGTATTGACTCCTCTACTACTAAGGTTCTTTTGTTAAAAACTCTAAAAGCTTTACTAGTGTAGGAGTAACCAAGAAAAATAGCTTCATCAGATTTTGCATCAAATTTACCTAATTTTCTTTTACCATTGTTCGAAACAAAACATCGACAATCAAAAATATGAAAATATACAATGTTAGGTTTTCTTACTTTCTAAAGCTCATAAGATATATTCTTTAAAATTGGTCTGATTAGGGCATGGTTTAAGATGTACCATGCTGTATTAATTATTTTCATCCAAAAGTATCTTGGAAGGTTGCTTTCACATAGCATAGTATGGACCATTTTTTTTAGAGTTCTATTTATTCATTCTACTACTCCATTTTGTTGGGGTGTCCTAGATGCTGAAAAATTATGGCTAATTCTTTTTCATCACAAAATTTTTCAAAGTCCTGATTTTCAAATTTAGTTCTATGATCATTTCAAATGCTTTGAATTGAAAATCCTTTTTCATTTGTAACTTTTCGATAAAGCTTCATGAAAACATGAAAAGTTTCATCTTTGTGTGCCAAAAAGAAAATCCATGAAAAATGTGAGTAGTCATCGATAATTACAAAATCATAACATTTTCCACCTAAGCTTGCTGTTCTTGTAGGACCAAACAAATCCATATGCAAAAATTTCAATGGCCTAGAAGTTGAAACAATGTTCTTAGATTTGAGTGAAACTATTGTTTGTTTACCTAATTGGCATGCATCACAAATTTTATCTTTTTCAAAGTTCAATTTTGGTAAACCGGTAACTAATTCCTTTTTGATAAGCTTTGAAAGTGAATGCATACTAATGTGTGCAAGTCTATGATGCCAAAGCCAACTAGTCTCATTAATTTTGGTATTCATAGCTACTAGACATTGCATGTTTATCATAAAAAGATTATTCAAATCTATCATATAAACATTATCATGCCTATGACCAACTAACTTAATGTCATCATCATTGGAACTAGTTACAATGCATAATAAAGATTCAAAAATAACTTTGTAACCCTTATTACAAAGTTGACTAATACTTAAGAGATTGTGTTTTAAACCATCTACTAATAAAATATTTTCAATATACTTGGAGGGAGTGATACCGATATTACCTATACCAATAATCTTTTCTTTGCCATTGTCTCCAAATGTAACCATCCCTCCATTTTAGCATCAAGCATGATGAATTGGGACTCATCACCGATCATGTGTCTTGAGCATCCACTATCAAGATACCATCTTTGATTTTCTTCTTTGGATGCAAGATACACCTACATGCAAAATCAAGTCCTTACTCTTGATATCCAAGTTTTCTTGGATCCTTTAAGGTTAGTCACAATGGTTTCTTTTGGAATCCATATTTTCTTTACATTTAAATTGTTAAAGAAGCATATATAAGATTTATATTCTAGTTTACCACATTTAAAGCAAGTAACATTTAAAAATTTATTACTTTATGAATTTACAAAAATATTTTTCAAAAATTTTTATTTTCTTAGGAGGTTATAACCTAGACCAGCCTTATCATAAATAGCCTTTTGATTTTCAAGAATCATATGAAGTTTATTTGAACTCAAAGTAAATTTCTCAACTATTAGTTTTAAATTGCTGATTTTATTTTTCAAATTTAGATTCTCTTGAGTTAAGACTAGTTTTTCACTTTGTATAGTTTCGTTTTCTTTTAGCAAGAGTTGATTTTTTAATTTTAGTTCTTTATTTTTAGTTCCTAACTTTTTTAAATTATCTACTAAATCATAGAAGGCTTCTTGAAGTTCTTCGAATGTAAATTCATTTGAGATTTCAGCACTTACCTCATTCTCATGTGCCATAAGGCACAGGTTGGCTTGTTCATGAGCTTCTTCCTCTTCGGAGCTTGAGTCATCACTATCACTCTATGTTGCCACCATAGCCTTTTTCTGTATTTCTTGGGAATCTTTTTAAGTTGAGGATATTTAGACCTAAAGTGCCCCAGCTTCTTACATTCATAGTAAATAAGGGGTTGCTCCCTATCTTTTTTCTTATTATGCTCCCCTTTGGTAGGTAGCCTCTTCCTCATCCCTTATTTTCTCTTCAAAAATCTCTTGAACTTTCTTATGATGAGGGCTATTTCTTCATCTTCCATTTCATTGGATTCCTCATCTTGTTGAGTGATGGATTTAAGGGCTATTGTCTTCTTTTTCTTGACATCTTCTTCTTGATGTTGTTTCATACTTAGCTCATGCATCATTAGAGATCTTAGAAGCTCCTCCAAGGGTAAAACATTCAGATCTTTGGCTTCTTGGATTGCAGTCACTTTGGCCTTCCATGTCCTTGGCAAAGACCTAAGAATCTTCCTCACAAGGTCACTGTTAGAATAAGACTTGCCAAGACTTTTAAGATCAATTATAATTTCCATAAATCTAGTAAATATTATAGTTATTGACTCATCATGCTTCATTTTGAAAAGTTCATATTTGTGCACAAGCATGTTAATTTTTGACTCCTTAACTTGATTAGTGCCTTCATAAGTTACTTCTAACCTATCGCATATTTTCTTAGCCAACATGCATATTGAAATGTGATTAAATTCATTAGCATCTAGAGCATAATATAAAACATTCATGGCTCTTGCATTGAGTTGAGCCATTTTCTTATCAATCTCATCCCATTCCTTTTTAGGTTTGATTGATTCTTCACCATCAATTATTTTAGTGGATGTGTGTGGTCCATTAACTATGATACTCCATATATCATAGTCAAGTACTTGTATGAAAATTCTCATCCGAGCTTACCAATAGGTATAGTTTGTCCCATTGAAAAATAGAGGTCGGTTTGTAGATTGCCCCTCGACTAGAGAAATACTAACTTGGATTGCCATAGATCTTTGGGTTTTATACCACTTGTTGCCCAACTATGCAACCCAAGATGGGGGGGGGGGGGGTAAATTGGGTTTTAAAATTTTAAAGCTAATTTAAAGATATCGAGATTGAATAATAATATGCAAGATGTGTATATGAAGTGATTTAGATTAGAAAAAAAATATAAAAGATTAGAGAGCAAGAATTTAACAAACTAAGGAAAGAAAGATAGTAAGCACATCATAAACAAGCAAGATTTATAGTGATTCGGTGCTTTCCTTGCATCTACATCCACTTCCCAAGCTCCTACTTGGGAATTAAAATCCACTAACCATATTCAAACTGAATACACCATTAGAAACCTCCAACCCTAGCTATCCCAAGCTAGAACACTTATTTTTTGGGTACAAGCCAACCTAATACAATCCTATTCAAGATTATGATCAACCTTCCCAAGTTTTGGAATCCCCCTAAAACTTGAAACAGAACAGTAAAGCAGAGTAAAAAATTTAATGATAATCAAATATAAATTTAGCTCCCTTTATGAGAAAATAAAATCTTAAGAATGCTTTTCACAATAGTGGAGGAAGCTTCTCTAATTTTCCTCAAGGTTATTGGAGATTTGAAAGAGCTCTTGAGAGATAGAAGAACTTGAAATGAAGGCTTCTTTGCTTGAAGATAACTTTTGCTTAGGACTGAAATTGAATCACACTAATCTCTTATGTTTTTCCCTATTTAAAGCCTTTTAAATCTTCAATACGTGGAGGAGAGAATCCTAGGCAAGATTTGTAGCCATTGGAGATATTAAAGAAACCATTAAAATCTATCAAAATAAGAAAAACATAGCTACTGTAGAAAAATTTTTATTGCAGGGGTTGACTCATGGCACAGAGGTCGACCTCGAGGTCGACCTCTAAGATAAAATTCAGAAAAATAGTTGTTCTATATTTTTAGCATTCAGAACAGCAAAGGTCGACCCTAGGGTCGACCCTTAGCACAGAGACAGCGTGCCAAATGGCCCTTTTCAACAGGGACGACCTAGGGTCGATCCTTTTGCTTCAAATTTGATTTTCTTCCAAAATAAGCATCCAAAAATCATGGGACTACCTCCAAAGGATTAGAAATCTTCTATACTTGCTCTTGAAGCTCTTAGATCAAAATTTGATAAAATTATGATTTTATCCTTGAAATATAAAAAATCTTTCTTCAAGCCAAATTCATTAGTAATCCCCTCAAGTGCTTTGTAATCATCAAAATCAATTCTTGGAGCAACAGGTGGTACCAGAGCGAGGTTGCAGGTTCGAAACTTGGCAGGCCCCCTGGGTGTCGCTGGGGGGGATTTTTGGCCAAGAGCCAGCGCACACCTAATGGGACCCAAGGAGGGGTTGCCAGTTGGGGGGTGGCTATTGACACGGCAACATCCACAGGGGTCGACTTGGAGGGTCGATCAGTCCTTGATGGGTAGAGATTAAATGGGAATGACCGCCCAGCCTACCACTTGAGGTCGATCTGGCTTAATGCAGGTCGACTCAGGTGCGAAGCCCTTTAGGCCCGCCCGCAGCACGTTATAGATGCGGGGTTCTTGTGCATCTTCTAAAGGCTAATAAACCCCTCCTTCTAATAGACAATTACCTTTTAGAAGAGTGGTTAGGGGCTATGGTCCGACACACCTCAAGTCAAAGAATCAGATACACCACTGTAGCATCGAGCCAGTCATCGACGAGAAGGTAGACTTTCTTATGACTGTTTGACGTGGTCACACTTAATGTCCTCGTTCTCTAACGAGTACTTGATAGGCACGCGATGTTGTCATTAACACACCGTGTTTATCAGTTTAATCCGACTTCTTAAAATAATTAAAAATGCATAGATAGCAATGAGTCGGGTCGAATCCATAGGGAAGGTAGTATTTTAGATTTGAAATCTTTGATTTTTGAAAAGAAAAAGAAAATGATTTGAGTTTTGGAATCAAAAGTGAAGTCAAAAGATTAAAAATAAAAATTAAAAGATGCAGAAATTTAAACTTGGTACTAAGATCTACTAATTAGATCTTAGCATCTACTTACAATAAAATAAAAAGTAATAATTAAAATATAAAAATTAAATTGTAATAAAAGTAAAAAGCAAGAAATTAAAGTGCAAAAATAAAATTTTTATTAATTAAAATTTTAAAATTTAAATACATGGAATTTAAAAAGAATAAAATAGCCTGATCTCTGATCATGGATCGGCATTGGCAGAAAGATAGTGTAGAAGTCCGGTTCTTCTTCTCGTCATCCATTGCTTCGAAGTAGCCTTTAACCCATAGCCTCGCTTTGCCCTGTACCAAAGCTTCATCTTGATCAAAGATGTTGATTTTTGGAGGCCTAGGGTCCTTTTTATAGAGCTAGGAGGGCTGGATATTTTTTTCTAAAGGCAATGTGGGACTACTAGCCTTTATAATCATTAAAATATAAAGAAATTCAAATAAAATTTGAATCAAAATAGCTGATATGACTCTGATAAGCCTGGTGAAATCTGGCCATTCAATAGGAATCCAATGGTTCAAAAATCATCAAAATCGAATGCATATCAGCCCAGATCGGGTCGGATTAAATTTTGACCATCTGATCGCGCGTTGATGAACGAAATCTAGCCGCAAATCGCACTTTGGGAGTCTTGAACATCGCTGGGAGTATTTTGGACTGTTGGATCTTCATCACTTGGTTTTTTGGCCATCGGATCGTGCTAGATCGCTAATAGAATTTGAATCAAACTCGAAAATAACCACCGCCGTCCGATCTTGACCTCAATCAACCGCAGCCGTCCGATCGCGCAATTACTGTTCCCATGGACCGCGTGGATCGACCGCATCGCACACTGCAGCTAATCAATGCTCTTGTTGCTAGGTGAAAAGACCAAAATACCCTGTAAGTCGCGATAAATTTCTGTGGACCATTTAAGGGTCTAGGTCCGCCACGTGGCAATCTCTGTTTCGTCGGTTTCTGCTGAGCTAGTGGTCCACACTTGGATCGTGGACCGGCTGATGGCTTCAATGGCTGAGTCGGTTTTGATAGCTTGGCTTGGCTTGGTGGCTCGACTTACGAAGCCGACTGAGCCATTTTCTTTTTTATTTAATTTTTATTTATTTTATATCTTTAAAAATTTATATCTTTTCCATTTTAGCTCTGTTTTACTCAAAATTTATTTTGTTGTGATCAAAAGAATGAGCTCTTTCTATTGATGATAAAATTTTATTTTTTAATTTTTATTATTTTTTAATTAATTTTTTAATTAATAAAAATATAAATTTTTTAAAAATTATATATAAATTAATTAATAATTTTTAAAAATTAATATAAATTAATTAATAAATTAATATTTTTATTGATGAATTTATGATGCTTATCACACCCTCCAACTTAAGCTTTGCTCATCCTCGAGTAAAGAAAGAATTTAGTTTTAAATATCTTTTAACTTTAGAGTTTCGAATTTTACCTAAGCAATTTTCAAAATGGCCATTGATATTCAGTAGAGCTTAAATGAGACATATCATTGGGGTATTAATACTTATCAATAGAAAAATTAAGTAAAGAATATTAAATTTTTTAGAACTTTTTCTAAATTATTCTACCTTTATCTCTGATTTGTCTAAACTTTCATATAGGCAGGTGTATTGCTACTTCCATCCTTCATTTATTAATTTTTATTTTCACATTGCCCACTTTTTGATGCGAATATCATTGCTTACTTAGGCAACGGGACCCAGGTTACTCGGTGGGAAACCAATATTTTTTTTTTTTTTTTTTAACGTTGTACCACTATTGAGTGTCTTAACTCCTTAAGCTTTCTATTTGATCCATGTAGCGAGTCTTGGGCTAATGACTCCCAAACCAGTTGGCTTTAGGGCACTAGGTATAGAATACCCCTCGGGCTTACTAGCTCGAATCAAATAGGCTACAAGTTAAGACTAGCTTTACAACGAGCTTCTTTGCCCTTTCCACCTTTTGATGCGAAACTCAATGCTTGCTTAGGCAAAGAGGCCCGGTTACTCAGTGAGAAGTACTTGGAAACTATTTTATTAAAATAAATTTTTTATATGAAGAAACGTATAGTTACCCTACACAAGCCTATAAAAAGTAGACTTTTCTTTGATGCTAGTAGAAGTAATTAGAAATGCTCCAAGAAAAAACTTTTTATATTCTAGACTTAACTCTTTATTGAATTTTCTTAATACTTGATTCCTTAATATCTCATAGATTCTCTGATCTATGTATCAATTTTCTTTTAAAAATGCTTAGTTTAATTCGATTCTTAAGCATAATCAGGTGTTTAAATACTAAATACTAACTTTTTTGAGGACTTAAAATTTTAAAATTTTTTATTTTTCTCTCCCCCCAACTGAATCGACATTGTCCTTAATGGAGAAGAAAAAAAATAAAGGATATAATAAAGAACATGAAAGAATACATCTAACTCAATATATTTTTGGTCCAGCACATGCCTTTGAAAATTTGAGCTCTCCCTCCAACTTATTCAAATTATCCTAAAAAAAATAAATTAAAAAGATAAATTAGATAAAAACTAAATATTGAGTTGCCTCCCAACAAGCGCTAAGTTTACCATCTTCAGTTAGACACAATGCAGCTCACTATCCTGTGTCGAATATTGGATTGACAAATTCTAATGATTTTGAATTGCCAATCTTAGAAAGTTGATTTGTAATCCCATTATTGATATATTCATTGTTAATTTTAGGGATATAATTTATGATTCCATTCTCAGACCCATGTTTATTAAGAATTTCTCCTATTTATTCTTCTAAAATGCTCATAAATGGAGTTTTTGTATTAGGAGTTAAGTTTGATTCAATGGGTGCTGGAATGGTGACCAAAGGCGGTTTTAATTTTTGAGGTAAATTAATGTGATCTTGCTTAAACAATTCCATTGACATTTCATTACATGCCTTTTGATTTTTATAAGAAGAACCAGCTTCAAGGGTTAAAGGGAATAGGACATTAGGTTTATAAGTCTCGGGTAAATCATCTATTCTCTTTTTCCCTATTTCTATCTCATTTAAACTAGAACTAGCATCAGTACTAATTCTTGGCTCAGGTTCTTCTATGTGGTTAGTCTCAGTACTAACCAGTTTTTCTAAATTTTTATTTTGGCTAGCATCAGTACTAACCTCTCTTACCTGGTCTTGGTATGGGTCCATAAGAATCCTATAGCTTTTAAGTTCAGGAATTACTTTGGTATTCTCAAATTGGGAATTCTTAAGTGAGACATTAAATTGATAACTTGGTCCAGGTGATTGGTGGACATTAGGTGGATTGTTTGAAATTGGTAGGTTCGGTAATTGATCTAGTTCTCTCCTCATGTTAGGCTTAACTAATTGTCCAATTTGAGCTTCTAGCTTAGCAATAGATTGTTGTTGAGTCAGAATCAATTGTTGAAGTTGGTTAAATCTATCATCGGCTAGATTGGTCTATTGAGGAGGTGGGTATGAAGGCTAATCATGATGTGGTGGCTGGATAAACTGACTAGGCTGGCCATTATTATAGGTATAGTTTTGGTATTGGGGCCTATTTTGATAGTTTTGGATAGGTAAAATTTGGGTTTGAGCCTGAGTCTGTTGGGATGTCCAAGAAAAATTATGGTGGTTGCTCCAATCTGGATTATATGAATTTGAAAATAAGTCATTAATCAATTTGGAGTACCCTTGAGTAGCTTGAACTTGTTCTTCGATAAAATATGAAAATCGTGCAGTCATAGGATATTCACTCACATGATGGATTGGGCTAGCACAGATTGAATAAGTCTCCTGATAATTAGAAGATGATGTGAATTGTACAGGAGATTGTTGACCTAGGATTAGGAGTTGATCTATTTTCTGAGCAAGAAGGTCAACTTTATCTAATTTTTGAACTATTAGATTCAAATTAGCCATTTGATTATTATGTTTAATGTGAATCAACCATTCAATTAAGCTCAACTAAATCAAAAAAAGTGATTTCCTATTGTGCATGTATTAGCGCAACCCTAACGTGTGGCTCAAAAAAAAATTTTAGATTTTTTTATTTTTTTTTATTTTTTTATTATTATTTTATTATATTAAAAATTAATTTTTTTAAAATTATTTTATTTGTTAATTTTAATTTAATTTAATTTAATTTAATTATTATTTTTAATATTTTTAGTTAATTTAATTTTTATTTTATTTTATTTTTAGAGGAGTAAGGAGAAGAAAAAAAGAAGAGTTCTAAAGAAGAGATCCTAAGGAGTCCTAGAACTAAGAAGAAAGAGAAGAATTAGGTTTAATTTGATTAAATATTAGTTAGCAATCAAGTTGGTCAATCAATCATGACTAAAGGGTTGTCCTAGATCTAGACAGCTCCTAACTGCCAAGGTCACCTTCAAGCCCTCCAAGTGTAGGATTAGCCAATCAACTAGCCAGATAAGTATAAGGTCGGTGGAAGTCCCCCCGTTGCTTGCCTTAGATACCAATTGTACTTGGCCAGATAAGCAAACGGAATCAATTAGAAACCACCTTCCTTCGGGCCCAATCGTCCCTGAACCACTTTCCTAGACACCAGTCAAATTGACTTATCCTAATCCAGTTCAACTCCTAGGATTCCTTATCCTATTAAGCTCGAGTTCCTAGGGTTGATGTCTAATTGATTTTAATTTAAAGGCTTAGGTCAATGCAGGATGTTGGTCAGTTGTTTATGGGCTAAGGAAGAGTGATCAAATCCCCACCTTATCTTATTTAATTGGGTATTGCCCTTAAGTTGATTTAATATGAATATGCATAAAAAAAATTTTAATTAAAAGATTTTATGTAATTTAAACTAGATGCATACAACTAATTGAATTCTGAAAGGCTTACCTTGCCTCCAGCAATCACCAAAAAAAATAAAAAAAAAAATAAAAATAAAGATAAAAATAAAACTAATATGATGCATGCTCTAAGCAGTTAAGATTTCTAATCTTATCATAAAATTTTTAATTAGATTTAAATAAATATTTTTTTAAAATTAATTCAAAATAAAATAAAATAAATAAATAAAATAAAAAGAAAAGAGAACTAGGGTTAGGATTGATCTCACCAAGCAAAACTTTTGATTCTTTTTGTTCTTTAATTTTTTTCTATAAAATAATAAAAAAAATTAGCAAACAATATTTATAAGAAAATAAAAATTTTATTTATAATTTATTTATAGAAAAATCAAAGAGATCAAAAATTTAATATCCGTGTCTTCTCCGACAACGGCACCAAAAACTTGATGCATACACCAAAATTATTTTTAATTATTTAAAATAAATCAAAAAAATTAAAATCAAAAATCAAAAATAATCCTCGACAACGGCGCTAAAAACTTGATAGGAATACATTTGCTGAAATTATTTTTAATTTATTTAAAATAAATCAAAGAAATCAAAATCAAAAATCAAAAATAATCTCCGACAACGATGCCAAAAACTTGATAGGCACGCGATGTTGTCGTTAAGACACTATGTTTATCAGTTTAATCTGACTTCTTAAAATAATTAAAAATGCGTAAATAGCAGTGAGTCGGGTTGAATCCATAGGGAAGGTAGTATTTTAGATTTGAAATCTTTGATTTTTGAAAAGAAAAAGAAAATGATTTGAGTTTTGGAATCAAAAGTGAAGTCGAAAGATTAAAAATAAAAATTAAAAGATGCAGAAATTTAAACTTGGTACTAAGATCTATTAATTAGATCTTGGTATTTACTTACAATAAAATAAAAAGTAATAATTAAAGTGTAAAAATTAAATTACAATAAAAGTAAAAAGTAAGAAATTAAAGTGCAAAAATAAATTTTTTATTAATTAAAATTTTAAAATTTAAATATATAGAATTTTAAAAAATAAAATAGCCTGATCTCTGATCTTGGATCGGCATTGGCAGAAAGATGGTGTAGAAGTCCAGCTCTTCTTCTCGGCACCCATTGCTTCGAAGTAGCCTTTAATCCATAGCCTGGCTTCGCCCTATACCAAAGCTTCATCTTGATCAAGGATGTTGATTTTTGGAGGCCTGGGGTCCTTTTTATGGAGCTAGGAGGGCTGGATATTTTTTTCTAAAGGCAATGTGGGACTACTAGCCTTTGTAATCATTAAAATATAAAAAAATTTGAGTAAAATTTTAATCAAAATAGCTCTTATACAACTCTGGTAAGTCTAGTGAAATCTGGCCATTCAATAGGAATCCAACGGTCCAAAAATCATCAAAATCGGATGCATATCAGCCCAGATCGGGTTGGATTAAATTCTGACCGTTCAATCGCACGTTGATGGATGAAATCTGGCTGCAAATTATGCTTTGGGAGTCCTGATCATCACCGAGAGTATTCTGGACCGTTGGATCTTCATCACTTGGTTTTTTGGCTATCGGATCGTGCTAGATCGCTGATAGAATTTGAATCAAACCCAAAAATAACCACCACCATCCGATCTTGACCGTAATCAACCACAGCCGTCCGATTGCATAATTACTATTCCCATGGACCCATGGACCGGCCGCACCGCACACCGCAGTCAATCAGCGCTCTTGTCGCTAGGTGAAAAGACCAAAATACCCTGTAAGCTGCGATAAATTTCTGTGGACCCTTTAAGGGTCTAGGTCCGCCACCTGGCAATCTCTGATTCGTCGATTTTTGCTGAGCTGACGGTCCACGCTTGGATTGTGGACCGACTGATGGCTTCGACGGCTTAGTCGGCTTTGATGGCTTGGTGGCTCGGCTTACGGAGCCGGCTGAGCCGTTTTCTTTTTTATTTAATTTTTATTTATTTTATATCTTTAAAAATTTATATCTTTTCCATTTTAGCTTCATTTTACTCAAAATTTATTCGTTGTGATTAGAAAAATAAGCTCTTTCTATTGATGATAAAATTTTATTTTTTAATTTTTATTATTTTTTAATTAATTTTTTAATTAATAAAAATATGAATTTTTCAAAAATTATATATAAATTAATTAATAATTTTTAAAAATTAATATAAATTAATTAATAAATTAATACTTTTATTAATAAATTTATGATACTTATCAGTATCTATATTCTCACTCTAGTATCTCCATACCGTAGACTCAAGATACATTTATCCTAAGAAAATGATCATACACCAACCTTTTGGATCGATCACCATCCTCGTGATGATCCTGTGGTTGGAAGCTATTTATGAGTTAGTTATGAAAATTCATGTCTCAAATTTTCAACTCTTGAAAAAATGAATTTTCATTATCTAACTCAAAGGATGTATCACAGACACTTTAAATACACACTGTGATAAAAAATAATTTATTTATTAATTTATAGTTAAAATTATAAAATTGCCCTTATAAGTGTATTATAAGTGTTTAGCCAAACTGGCTTCTAGTGCATATATCTAACAAACTCCCACTTGACCTAAAGCCAATTGGCTACAAATCTAAGTCCCATCTTCTCAAGGTGGGCTTAGATCTTCTGTTGGCTCGATGGCTTTGTCAGCGAGTCAACTGCATTATCTGTTGTGTCAACTCTCTTGACCTCGACATATCCTTTCTCAAGATAATCTCAAATAAGGTGGTATTGCTGCTCGATGTGCTTAGAATTTTGGTGAGACCTCGGCTCCTTTGCTAGGGCTATGGTGCCATTATTGTCGTAGTATAGAGGGATGGCATTTGATGGCATCACTCTAAAATCTACAGCAAACTTCTTATACCAGAATGCCTTCTTTGCAGCTTTGGATGCAGCGATGTACTCTATTTTCATGGTGGAATCTGCTATCACAATCTACTTAGAACTCTACCAGTTAACAGCACCACCATTGCACACAAATAGATTTTCAGATGTCGACTTTCGATCATCTATATCGGACATAAAATCTGAGTCTGTATACCCCTGGAGCTGGAGTTCTCTATTACCAAAGATGAGAAATATATCCTTAGTCCTTCTCAAGTACTTAAGGATACATTTCACAAAAGTCTAGTGCTCTTCGCCTGGATTCAACTGATACCTGCTCATGACACTCACAGCATGGGCAATATCAGGTCGTGTACATAGCATGGCATACATGAGGCTCTCTATTGCTAAAGCATAAGGGATCTTGCTCATGTATTCAATCTCCTCAGGTGTGTTGGGACACATCTTCTTGGAGTGATGAATGCCATGTCTGAAGGGCACTAAATCCGTCTTGGAGTTTTCCATGCTAAACCTCTTTAGCACCTCCTCTATGTACATCTTCTATGAGAGACCCAGCATCCTATTTGGTCAATCCCTATAGATCTTAATTTCTAGAATAAAGGATACTTCTCCTAGATCTTTCATAGAGAACTCCTTTGACAACCATATTTTGACCGTAGTCAACATGAAAATATCATTCTCAATTAGGAGGATGTCATCCACGTACAGTAAGAGAAAGACAACAGTGCTTTCATTAATCTTTTTAAAAATACAAGGCTCTTTCTCATTCTTGATGAATCCAAATGATTTAATTACATCATTGAAATGAGCATTCTAACTCCAAGATGCTTGCTTAAGTCCATATATAGACCTTTGCAGCTTGCATACTTTATGATCATTATCACTGGATGTGAATCCTAGTGGCTATTTCATATAGATATCTTCCTCAAGATATTCATTTAAGAATGTCATTTTTACGTCCATTTTCCATATTTCATAATCGAAATAGGCTGCAATAGCAAGCAATGTGCGGATGGATTTGAGTATGATTTCTGGCAAAAAAGTATCCTGATAGTCAATGCCCTCATGCTGACTAATCCTTTCACTACGAGCCTTGCTTTGAATGTCTTTACATTTCTATCGGCACCTATCTTTCTCTTGAAGATCCATTTACATCCAATAGATACTATACCTTCAAGTGGATCTACCAAGGTCTGACTTGGTTTGGACACATTGAGTCAATCTCTGACCTCATTGCCTCTAACCATTTCTTGGAGTCGATATCTAATATCACCTCGTCATAAGTTTTGGGATCATCACCATGAACTCCATTTTTTGTGAGAAACATTTCCTCTACGTCTTCTGATATAGTACCTAAGTATCTTTTAGGATGACAAAAAATTCTACTTGATTGATGAGGTGGAGGAGGTAGTGTCTTGGTTGGCTTAATCTGATTGGATTCCATTGGTTCCTTGGCTCATGGCTCTTGGGAGACTTTCTTCTCGAGCCTAATCTATCTTTCGGTGCCACCATCTTGAATAATCTATTTTTTAAAAAAAATGGCATGTCGACTCACAATCATATTATGATCTTTGGGGAGATAGAAATAAGATCCTAATAACCCTTTAGGATATCCAATAAATCAAGCTCTAAGAGACCTAGACTCTAATTTGTCCATATGTTATCTCTTGATATGGGCCGAACAATCCCAAATTTTGAGATGACTTAGATTTAGTTTCTCACCATACCATATCTCATACAGTATGGTAGGAATGGTTTAAGATGGAACACTATTCAGTAGATATATAGCAATCAACAAACTATGTCTCCAAAAAAACTCAAGGAGGTCCGTGAAGCTCATCATGGATTGAACCATATCTAATAGGATCCGATTTCTCCATTCTAAAATTCCATTGAGTTAAGGCATTCCAAGTGAAGTCCACTGAGAGATTATGCCATTATCCTTAAGATAGTCTAGAAATTTTTGACTAAGGTATTCACCTCCTCGATCTAATCGAAGAACCTTAATAATTTTTTTAATTTATTTTTCTACTTCATGTTTAAATTCCTTAAATATTTTAAAAGCTTCAAACTTATGTCGCATCAAATACACATACCTGTACCGAGATAAATCATTGATAAAGATGATGATGTAGATGTAATTGCCCCTAGCTGGCACATCAAATGGGCCGCATACATCAGTATGTACTAGGGCAAGCAGGTATGTAGTCGTTTCCCCATGTTTCATAAAAGGAAGCTTGGTCATTTTGCCATAAAGATATGATTCACAAATCGGATATGACTCAAAAGTCAATGGACTCAATAGCTCGAATTTCTCGAATTTGTTAATCCTATCTTCCACTATATGACCTAGCATAAGGTGCCAAAGATACCTATCATTTAGACTATCCCTAGATCTCTTTGATCCTATAGTATTCATGTTTTGCTCGATATTAAAAATAGAAACATTAATATGTAACTGATAGAGACCATTTATAAGGAAACCACTTGCAATTTTATTTCTTTCATAAAAAATATTACAATGGTCCTTAAGAAAATTAATTATATAGCCTTTTTGTAATAAATATAAAACATAAATCAAATTTCTGCTTGCTACAAGCATATAAAAATTGTCCTTAAGAACTAAATCTAATCCTGATGGTAATCATAGAGGATTGGTCCCACGGCTATAGCAGCAACTCTTACTTCATTTTCGATGCATAGGATCATCTCACCATCCCTCAGCCTCCTGCTATCCTCAAGACCCGGCATAGAAGTGCACAAGTGAGCACTAGAACTAGATTCAAGCACCCAATTGGATGCAGAAGAAACTATAAGATTAGATTCTATAATGGGCATATCCCTAGAAGGATCTACCTCCTTCTTGTTCTTTAGGCTAGCCAGGTACAAAGGGTCGTTCCACTTCCAATGGCCATCAGTGTTGCAATGAAAATATTTTTCCTTATCGGCCTTCTTCTTTGGCTCTACCTTCTTCTTCTTCCCACCATCCATCTTCTACTTCTTCATGGACTTCTTCTTCTTTCCAAAAGACTTTCTCTAGAAAGAAGTCCGCTTCACAGTAAGTATTGAGCCTTTAGAACCTTTCATAGAAAGCTCAGCAGTAACCAGCGTATTCATGAGCTCGGTCAAGATATTCTGAAGTTTATGCATATGGTAGTTCATGATGAACTGTGCATATGCATTAGTCAAGGACTATAGAATTATATCAATCTATAGATCCTAATATAACTTGACACCGAGCTTCTCAAGCTCTTCTAAGTCCTTGATCATCATCAGATAATGATCTTGGACCGACTGGCCATGATGCATCTGAGCCTTAAACAGTCTTTTGATGACTTGATATTTGGCTGTGCGACTCTGTTCACCAAATAAATCTTGCAAGTGAGCCAACATTTGATGGCTAGTCTCAATGTCTTCATGTTGGCATTGAAGCTCATCAGACATCGAGCCCAACATGTAGTACCTGACTTTGTTATCTTCATCCATCCACTTCTCGAGAGACACTCTCTGATCAGCGGATAGACGGGCTGGTAAGATGGGAGGATCCTATTCCAACACATGAGTCAACTTCTTGAAATCCAAAATAATTTTGAAATTTTGGAGCTAATCCTTGTAGTTGGATCCGGTCAATCTATGGGTGTCCAAGATACGAGCAGTGGGTTGGACGTAGACATCTTCGTGTAGAGAGTCAAAGTTTCTAGTTAGATTTTGTAATTAAACTTGATCAATTTATTTAGGGGTTTCATTGTTAAACAAATTAGGCTCCCACTATTTTTTCAGATCCCTACACTTTCTTAGCAGAGATGCAAAAATCTTCGCAATCATTGATTTCTAGTGGATGATGCGGTCGCAACAATTGGCTTACCACCTCACCAAAGAGTTATTGATGATGAGTCAATCGATGAGTGGACAACTCTTGTCCAACGATTCTCTAATCATGGTGCACCCAAACCTAGTCTCTAATTCATGAAGCTCACCATGCCCAGAATATTGCTCCACTTCTTAATTAAGTCAGACCCACCATTTGCATGAATTAGATTCTTGATTGGATCTCTCACCATATCCAGAATACTGAGCCCAACCCATCCTCCAATCTATAGCATCCAATGCCTAATAGACATGGTTGCATCCTCCTAGTGTAACTGAACCACTAAATCTAGTCGAGAATAATCAACCCCTAGAATGGCCTGCACATCTACAATGATGAAAGATCTTAGACTTAATATTTTCGTAGGAAGATTTAATTTAGATCACTTTAAACTTGACTTAGTCATAATAATTATGACTAACCTAGTGGCATGGGTTGGCTCGAATTGTTAGCCACCTCAATTCAGAACTGGATCAACACAAATGGCCAGGTAAGTGAGACCAATAGAAGGGATATGTCATTAACTCGACAAAAATGCATTCAGGTCGAGTAGCTCCCAATTAAAAATCAGTCGATCATATCTGCCAGACTTACCTTAGACACCAAATTATCGAATCAAAATCAATTGGGTTACCCTACAATTCAGGCTCGAACCACAGAGCCAAATTAGATCTTGACTTGATCGAGTCATATCTTAATGTGATTTGATCTTGACCCAGACTTAATCCTATTAGACTGGTCAAATCTAAGCTTTCTTTGATCCCACCTAACCAACTCTTAATTTGGTTTGATCAACCGCTAGACCTAATTGAGCTATCCAAGTCTGAATCTAATTTTATGAATATGTCTTTATAATTTTTAGATCTAATTAATTTCATAATCTTAATTCTTAATTAAGTTTTAGATTCAAGAACAAAACATGTAATAAAAATTCTAGGATTTTAGGATTTATGGTTTTGCAGAAAAATAAGTTCTGATTTTTAATTAAGGACAAATGCGTAGCACCCTTACACACCATAAGAACATCCCATCTAGTGGGAGGAGAAGGCCTTTAAACCCTACTTTATTCTTATGATCGGATGGCCATGGGAAACTTCTTAATCAAAAATATAATTTTCTACTACAAAACTAGTTAGATCATATATCACATATAAAAAGATCTAACTAATACATGTCTTGCATACATCTCATGTATCATCAATATTGCATATTTTCAGATCTAAAAAATCACATATTAAATCAGAAAAATAAAAATTTTAAATTTAATCATACCAAAATTAAAACTATTATAGACATCTTATAAAACTATTCTATAAATAGTCTAAGCTTGCATCTTTCATATCTCATATAAAATAAAATAAAAATTAAAAATTTTATTTTATATTTTTTAGATCTGATTACAATAATTATAATATTAAAAAAATAAAAATTAAATAGATCTAAAATTATATTTAATTAAATAAAATATATGATCATACTAGACTACACATAGAACTATTTTATACCTAGTCTAGTCATGCATCTCATATATATTAGATCTAAATGATTTAATTTTTTAATTTTTTAATTTTAGATCTAATCACATATAATGTGACATCTAAAACTTTTTAATATTAGATCATAAATAAATATAAAATCAGATCTAAGATAGTTCTGAAGAACTGTTAACCTGGCTATGATACTAGTTGAAGGAAAATCCGATTTTCCGACACAGGATCGTTTAGATCTGATTGGATCTGATGAAATATTTTAAAATTTTTTTCTAAGATCCTAATTAGATCTAAGACATTTTGAATCTAATCCTTTAAGTTCTAATATTATAATTAAAAATAAAATTAAATTTAATTAATTTCATACCTTGTATTTTGGATAATCAGATTATCCTATGATGATCCTGATCTATCCTGAGGTTCTGGAAGAGGCCACGCATGTGCCTGACCTCTACCAGTATCCACTTAGGCAGGATCTAGATGTCTTATTCTTGCAAATCTTTTTTCCAAATATCAGATCTAAATCTGATTTGAAAGTCTTTCAAAAGAATTTCTGAAAGCAGCGTGTCCGTCTCACGAACATCATCTCACAGATGCAGAATTCTTCACAAATTTGATTGGATCTTCTTCTCATATTTATTTCCAACCTTTGGTACTTAGAAGAAGGGGAGAGAGAGGATCAGAGAGGGCATGGAAGATGGAAGGGGCGACAGCCTTTGGGTATCAAAATTATTTCTTTCATGAAGAGCCCTGGCATAAGGGTTCTTATACAAAAGTATAGCGCCAAATTAGAGTTCCTCTTTGATCAAAATTCTCATTTATTTGACTATTGGGACCCTTGGACCTGATCTCCACGAAAATCCATAGATCTCATTTGATTTTGATGCTAGAAATCAATCTGAAAGGTGGCAACATGAGTAGATAAGGAAGAGTCCACTGCGCCTAGGACTCTTCCCTTAAGAGTTTGATCCAAATCTAACTCTATCAAAACTCGGTCTAAACACCTTAAAAAATTATGAAATTTGGTACACCCAATGTATGACTCATCCCCTATCGAATATCCAAAAATAAAATTAAAATAATGTTCAAATAATTTTTTAGAAGTCTCTAATTAGGTGACCCTCAATTCTCTCAATTAGGTCAACTTTTGATTCTAGTCCAATTTGACAATGAATGGATTTAATTTCTACAATTAATCTAATCTAGAATTATTCTAGTAAAATGAAAATAAACTCATTCAAAATACAAGAATGAGTCAAATCAAATTTGACTCAGTTGCGATGAATCAGAAAGATTATAGAAGAAGAAAGTCAGGCTCAATCATGTGCTAGTATAATTACCTTGAACTTGATTAGATCTAATCCAAATCAATCATACTAGGTTAGCTCAATTGATGACATCCAGATCCAAACTCTTATTTGTATGATCCAATTATGTTTAGCTCTGTATGGTAATGAGACATGTCACGATCTTTATCGTCGACATCATCGAAATACCTTTTGATGGATCAGAATTTTTCTGATTCATGTAATTTGAATGATCGATCATAAAAATCATTATAATTGCTCCAAAAATCCATCAGTGACACCTAGCAGTATATGATGGCAATCCATCAAAACTGAAAGTAAACCTCTCGATGTAGTTACCTATGTGATCGGGTTCTTCTATCTTGATCCCTGACTAGATTAGGGTTAAGGTGAACTCGTCAAACCCAACATCCATCATATGAATTAATTATTCGATTCGAGTCCAATATGAAACCCTAATAGAAACTCTTTCGATCATCTTCACTCTGCCATGGATATGGGCTTAAGGACTCAATCTTCTGATTATCATAGGGCTACTCCTCATCTACCGAGGTAAATAGATCCTCTATTAGTGCAATCTAATTCCTACAATGAACATGCTATAGCCAACATATACCTCAGGATTTCGAATGGCTAGGAGATTGAATTATGATGTAGTGAAACTATTACACCCTCAAGGTGAACTACCGATGTACCTTAGATCAATGAACTAGACACACCACTGTAGCATCGAGTCAGGCATCGACGAGAAGGTAGACTTTCTTATGACTGCTCGAGATAGTCATGCTTAGTACCCTCGTTCTCTAACGAGTACCTATACTCTTGCTCCGATGTCTCCACACCATAGACTCAAGATACATCTATCCTAAGAAAGTGATTATACACCAATCTTCTGAATTGATCACCATCCTCATGATGATTCTACAGTCAGAAGCTATTTATGAGTTAATTATGAAAATTCATGTCTCAAATTTTTAACTCTTGAAAATATGAATTGTCATTACCATTAACTCAAAGAATGTATCATAGATACTTTAAACACACATTATGATAGAAAATAATTTTTTTATTAATTTATAGTTAAAATTATAAAATTATCCTTAGAAGTATATTACAAGCGTTTAGCCAATCCAGCTTCTAGGGCACACATCTAACATAATTAACCCAAAGGAGAAATGCATGACTGAGAACCCTATTGTTCATGAAACTCTTATATAACAGTCCAGTATACAAACTAAAAATAATTTTGTGGTGGATGAACCTAAAGATGTGATTAAGAAAGCTATCCCTAGAATTATTTCTCAAGATTCAGTGCATACACATTTGAATCCTTTTCGAGTGGATAATTTTAGTGTAGATGGATATACTGAAAAAAAAATACATTATTAGAGCCACCCAATTTTAGCATCACTTTCTCATAGGCTGAGAAATATGAATCAATACCTGCTCTAAAAGCTTCTCCTCTAGAATCACCACCTCCTCTAGAACTAAATCCATCCTTGGTCACACCTGAGTACGCATGTTTAGAATTAAGTGACACCCTTTCGGTACCCATTGCATCGGACTCAACCTTTACCCTAACAACTAAATTCATGAGCATACTAGAAGAACAAATAGAAAAAATTTTCAATAAACAAGAGTCTATGAATGGGTTCATAAATTATTTTCTTAAAATTAAAAAAAATAAAATTGACTAAAAATGGGACTGTGAGTTACTTTCTGTAGATTAACGAGAAAATACTAAAATTTATCAATAATGGGATCGCAAACCATCTTCCTGAGATTGACAATCCAAAATCATTAAAATTTCTTAATCCAATTTTTGACACTGAAAGATAGAGTCGCCTGGTCTGGTTGAAGATCTTAAACTTAGCACTTGTTGGAAGGCAATCCATCATTTTATTTTTCAGATTTTGAATGTTTTAGTTTTATCTTTTTGTAGGAACTCAATAAAGGTGATCAGGCCTAAGTTAGGGGAAGCACATCATCAAAACATCCTATATAAACTTGATGGAATATACTAAGGACCTACAAATAATAAATTAGGTGGTACCCCTCCTTGATAAATATTTTTTTTTTCTCTTCTTCCATTGAGGATAATGGAAATTAAGTTGGGGGGGAGGATAACTAACTTTAAACTTGTGAGTCTTCAAGTATGATTATACCCAAACTTTGTTTTGATTTAGAGTTAATTAGGTATCCTAATCAATGAGTGATTAACGGTCTAGATAATTTTAGAGATACTGAGGAGTAAATTATTAAAAAAATCTAATAAATTGAAGGATTTTGATCCGACCAAATTTTAAGAGTGATTCTAGAACCTTCTTCTTACTGATCTTTATAAAGAATCTACTTCATGAGAGTTGGATGGAAAGGTCAAACTATACAAAAGTTGAAGAAAAATCTTGATTTTTCGGTCCAGGTTCGTTCAGATCTGATCAGATCAAGAGATATATTTCAAAATTTTTTCTCTTTGATCTATATCAGATCTAGAATGTTTTAGATCTGATTCTTATTATTTTAATAAATAAAATAAATAAGGATAAATTAAATCAAATTTAATTTACCTGATTTGGGTAATTCTATTACCCGTTGATGATCCTGTTTGCAGCGGAAGGTTCTGGATCTAGCCACGCAAGCGCCTGGCCTCTATCGGTATCCACTCAGGCTAGATCTGGAGATCCTCTTCTTCTCTATCACGCATCCAAAAATTAGATCTGGATCTGATCTGGAGGATCTTCAAAACTCCTTTTGAAGATCTGCAGTCGTCCTTTGCAGCAGCGCAGCCTTCTTGCTTTTGATCGCCTTTCTCTTGATCTGAATCGCACCAACCAAGGTCCAAAACTCTTTTGGACGTGGAGAGCAAGGGGAGAAGAGGGTTTGGCATGGAGAAGGAGGGGAGAGGCAGCCTTGGGGCATGGGGAATTCTGATTCAATCATCTTAATTTGAGTTGGGCGCAGGGTCTTATTTATAGACTAAGCTTGTGATCCAACTCCTCTTCTTCCCAACCAATCACAACCCTTTGTGAAATCAGATCTAAATCTGATTGGTGGGAATAGAGACCCCTGGATTCCTCCTTAGAGGGCGCCTAAGACCAGTCAAACTTGGTTCTTAGTAGAACTCTAATTGGAATCCAAAAAGGGAGATGGAGTCCTTGTCCAACAAGGACTCCTAGGCGCCTCCAACTTGGGCACACGCCTAGGGTGGCGTGCGCCCTTCTCCTTGCCAGGTTCTGGCAGGGGGACAGGCCCCCACCAGCTCTCCAATAGGTGCATGACATGTGGTCAAAAGTCAAAGTGTCAATGGTCAACGTTTGACCAGTCAAAGGTAGACTTTTGACCAAAGTCAAAGAACAAGAAATGGCAGGTGACCAAAAATGGCAGGTAATGTCTTACAAATAAGACAACCTTTTCTGACTTGGACAACCTCCAGTCAGACCATATGAAGGCCTCTGATTGAGCACAAACTCCTTTGGCTCAGTCAGGACAACTTATTTATGATAGTAAAAGAAGAACGTTAGGTTCAATCGAGTGCTAGCACGATTTCCTTGAACCTAATTGAATCTCATTCAGATCAATTGAACTAGATCAGTTCAATTGATGATCACCAGATTCAAACCCTTGTTTGTGTGACCCAGTTAGGTTCAGTTCTGTATGGTAATGGGATATGTCATGATCTCTATCATCGACATCATCGAAACTCCTTTCGATGGATCAGAACTCTTCTGATTCGAACAGCTAGAATGATCGATCATCTAAATCATTCTAATTGCTCCCAAAATCCACCAGTGACACCTAGCAGTATATGGTGGCAACCCATCAGAGCTGAATGCGAACCTCTTGGTGCAGCTACCTGTGTGATTAAGTTCTTCTATCTTGAGCCCCGATCAGATTAGGGTTAAGGTGAACTCGTCAAACCCTAGTCTCTGTCATATGATGTAATCATTCGATTCGAGTCCAATGTGAAAATCTAAATAGAAACTCTTTCTATTATTTCACTCTACCATGGCCATGGACTTTCTGGACTTGATTCTCATGATCATCATAGGGCTGCTCCTCTACCACCGAGGTAGATAGATTCCATCTTGATGCAATCCAGTTCCTACAATGAACATGCTATAGCCAACATACACCTCAGGGTTCCATATGGCTAGGAGACCGAGTAATGGTGTAGTCAAACTATAACACCCTCAAGGTGAACTGCCGATGCATCTCAGGTCAAAGAACCAGACACACTACTGCAGCATCGAGTCAGTCATTGACGAGAAGGTAGACTCCCTAATGACTACTCGAGGTGGTCACGCTCAGTGCCCTCGTTCTCTAACGAGTACCTGTACTCTCGCTCCGGTGTCTCCACACCGTAGACTCAAGACTCATCTACTAAAGAGAAGCGATTGTACACCAACCTTCCGGATCAATCACCATCCTCGTGATGATCCTATGGTCGGGAGCAATTTATGAGTTAATAATGATTATTCATGTCTTAAATTTTCAACTCTTGAAAATATGAATTATCATTACCATTAACTCAAAGGATGTATCACAGACACTAAATACACATATGTGATAGAAAATAACCCATTTTATTGATTATAGTCAAAATTATAATTTTGCCCCTAGAAGTGTATTACAAGTGTCAGCCAATTCTGGCTTCTAGGGCACATATATCTAACAATCTCCCACTTGTCCTAAAGCCAATTGGCTACAAGTCTAAGTCCCATCTTCTCAAGGTGGGCTTCGATCTTCTGCTGGCCCAACGGCTTTGTAAGTGGGTCTGCCACATTATCTGTGGAGTTGACTCTCTTGACCTCGACGTAACCCTTCTCGAAGGTAATCGCGGATGAGATGGTATCGCCGCTCAATGTGCTTGGATTTCTGGTGAGACCTCGGCTCCTTAGCAAGGGCTATGGCGCCATTGTTGTCGCAGTATAGAGGAATGGCATCTGATGGCATTACTCCAATTTCTGCAGCAAACTTCTTGTACCAGAATGCTTCCTTTGCAGCCTCTGATGCAGCGATATATTCTGCTTCCATGGTGGAATCTGCTATCACAGTTTGCTTGGAACTCTTCCAGCTGACAGCACCACCATTGCACACAAACAGACTCCCAGATGTCGACTTTCGATCATCTATATCGGACATGAAATCCGAGTCTGTGTATCCCTGGACTTGGAGTTCTCCATTACCAAAGACCAACATCATATCCTTAGTTCTTCTCAAGTACTTAAGGATACATTTCACAGAAGTCCAGTGTTCTTCACCTGGATTTGACTGATATCTGTTGTGACACTCACAGCATGGGCTATATCAGGTCGTGTACATAGCATGGCATACATGAGGCTCCCTATTGCAGAAGCATAAGGGATCTTGCTCATGCGTTCTATTTCCTCAGGTGTGCTGGGGCACATCTTCTTGGAAAGATGAATACCATGTCTGAAGGGTATTAATCCCCTCTTAGAGTTTTCCATACTAAACCTCTTTAGTACTTTCCTCTATGTACATCTTCTGTGAAAGTCCTAGCATCCTATTCGGTCTATCCCTATAGACCTTAATTCCTAGAATAAAGGATGCTTCACCTAGGTCTTTCATGGAGAATTCCTTGGACAACCACATCTTGACTGATGTCAACATGGGAATATCATTCCCAATAAGGAGGATGTCATCCACGTACAATACGAGGAAGACAACAGCGCTCCCACTGACCTTTTTGAAAACACATGGTTCCTCTTCATTTTTGATGAAACCAAACTTTTTGATCACATCATTGAAACGAGTGTTCCAGCTCCGAGATGCTTGCTTAAGTCCATATATGGACCTTTGCAGCTTGCAAACCTTGTGATCAGTATCACTGGATGTGAAACCTAGCGGCTGTTCCATATAGATATCTTCCTCAAGATATCCATTTAAGGAATGCCGTTTTCACGTCCATTTGCCATATTTCATAATCGAAATAGGCTGCAACGGCAAGCAATGTGCGGATGGATTTTAGCATAGCCACTGGGGAAAAGGTATCCTGATAGTCAATGCCTTCGCGTTGACTATAACCTTTTGCCACTAGTCTAGCCTTGAATGTCTCCACATTCCCATCTGCACCAATCTTTCTCTTGAAGATCCATTTACACCCAATAGGTACTATACCTTCTGGTGGATCTACCAAGGTCCAGACTTGGTTTGAGTGCATCGAGTCAATTTCTGACTGCATTGCCTCTAGCCATTTCTCGGAGTCGATATCTGATATCGCCTCGTTGTAGGTTTTGGGATCATCACCATGAGCACCATTACCTACGAGGAACATTTTCCTCTACTTCCTCTGAAATAATACCTAAGTATCTTTCAGGGGGACGGGAAAACTCTTTCCGATCTACGAGGTGGAGGAGGTAGTGTTCTTATTGGCTCAACCTGATTTGGTTCCACTTGGTCCTTAGCTCGTTCCACTTGTGAGACTTTCTCATCAAGCTTGAATCTGCTTTCCAATGCCGCTATCTTGAATAAACTATTTTTCAAGAAAGATGGCATGTCGACTCACAATCACATTGTGGTCTTCTGGAATGTAGAAATAGTATCCTAATGACTCTTTAGGATATCCTATGAATCGAGCTCTAAAGGACCTAAACTCTAACTTGTCCGCTTGTTGTCTTTTGACATGAGCCGGACAACCCCAAATTCTGAGATGACTCAGACTTGGTTTCTTACCGTGCCATATCTCATACGGTGTGGTAGGAACGGTTTTAGAGGGAACCCTATTCAGTAGATAGATTGAAGTTAACAATGAGTGTCCCCAAAGAAAATCAGGGAGGTCTGTGAAGCTCATCATGGATCGAACCATATCCAATAGAGTCCGATTTCTCCATTCTGAAACCCCGTTGAGTTGAGGTGTTCCTGGTGGAGTCCATTGAGAGACTATGCCATTTTCCTTAAGATAGTCTAGGAATTCCCGGCTAAGGTATTCACCTCCTCGATCTGATCGAAGAACCTTAATGGGTTTTTCCAGTTTGTTTTTCTACTTCATGTCTGAATTCTTTGAACTTTTCAAAAGCTTCAGACTTGTGTCTCATAAGATACACATACCCATACCTAGACAGATCATCGGTAAAGGTAATGAAGTAGACAAAATTGCCTCTAGCCGGCACATCAAATGGGCCGCACACATCAGTATGTACTAGGGCAAGGAGATCTGTGGCCCTCTCCCCATGTCCAACAAAAGGGAGTTTAGTCATTTTGCCTTGAAGACAAGATTCACAAGTTGGATATGACTCGGAAAGTCAATGGACTCAATAGCCCATTTTTCTCCAATTTGTTGATCCTATCTTCTGCTATATGACCTAATCTCAGGTGCCATAGATATCTGTCGTTTGGACTATCCCTAGGTCGTTTGGCATTCACGTTTTGCTCGATAGTTAGAACAGGTACATCAATATGTAGCTGATAAAGACCATTAATAAGGAAACCATTTGCAATTTTATTTCTTTCATAAAGAATGTTACAATGGTCCTTAAAGAAGGTGATCACATAACCTTCTTGTGCTAAGCATGAAACAGAAATCAAATTCCTGCTAGCTGCAGGCACATAATAACAGTCTTTCAAAACTAAGTCTAAACCAGATGGTAATCGAAGAGGGTATGTTCCCACGGCTACTGCAGCAACTCTTGCTCCATTACCGATGCGTAGGATCATGTCTCCATCCCTCAGCCTCCTGCTATCCTCAAGACCCTGCATGGAAGTGCACAGATGAGCACTAGAACCAGAGTCAAGCACCCAACTGGATGCAGAAGAAACCGTAAGGTTAGACTCAATAACGAGCATACCTCCAGAAGGACCTTCCTTCTTGTTCTTCAGGGTGGCCAGGTAAGTAGGGCAGTTCCGCTTCCAATGGCCGTCGCTGTTGCAATGGAAACACTTTCCTTTGCCATCGGCCTTTTTCTTCGGCTTCTGCCTTCTTCTTCTTTGATCCTTCCACCTTTTGCTTTTTCACAGACTTCTTTTTCTTTCCATAAGACTTTCTTTTGGAAGAAGTCCGTTCCATAGCAAGAACTGAGCCTTTAGAACCTTTCATAGAAAGCTCAGCGGTAACCAGCATATTCATTAATTCGGCCAAGGAATTTTGAAGTTTATGCATGTGGTAATTCATGATGAATTGCCCATATGCATCAGTCAAGGATTGCAGAATAATATCGTTCTGCAGGTCCAAGTCCAACTTCACACCGAGCTTCTCAAGCTCTTCCATGTCCTTGATCATTGTCAGACAGTGATCTTGGACTGACTGCCCATCACGCATCTTAGCCTTAAAAAGTCATTTCGTGACTTGATATTTGGCTGCGCGACTCTGTTCACCAAACATCTCCTGCAGGTGAGCCAACATTTGGCGAGCAGTCCCGATATCTTCATGTTGGCGCTGGAGCTCATCAGACATCGAGCCCAACATGTAATATCTGGCCTTATTATCTTCGTCTAATCCATTTTTCCAGAGACGCTCTCTGTTCAGTGGATGGACGGGCTGGTAAGGTGGGAGGGTCCTGGTCCAAAACATGGGTTAACTTCTCGGAACCCAAAACTAATTTTGTAGTTCCTGAGCCAATCTTTATAATTGGGTCCAGTCAGTCTATGTGTGTCCAGGATACGTGCCAATGGGTTGGACGCAGACATTTTCCTGTAGAGAGTCAAAGATTCTAGTTAGATACTGTAATTTTGACTTGACCAATTTGTTTAGGGATTTTATTTTTAAACAAATTAGCTCCCACTATTTTCTCGGATCCCTACACTCCCTCTGTAGAGATGCGAAAATCTCCATGATTAATGATTTCTAGTGGGTGGTGCGGTCTCACCAACTGACTCATCACCTCACCTAACAGTTATTGGTGATGGGTTAGCCAATGAGTGAACAACTCTTGTTCAATGATTCTCTAATCATGGTGCACCCAAACTTGGTCTCTAATTCATGAATCTCACCGTATCCGAAATATTGATCCACTCCTTAGTTAAGTCAGACCCACCATTTGCATAGACTGGGTTCCTAATTGAGTCTCTCACCGTATCCGAAATATTGAGCCCAACTCATCCTCCAGCCCATAGCATCCAATGCCTAATAGACATGGTTGCATCTTCCCGGTGCAACTGAGCCACTGTATCCAGCCGAGAACAATCAACCCCGGGAAGGGCCCGCACATCTACAATGGTGGAAGACCTCAGACTTAATCTTTTCTTAGGGAGAATTGATTCAGGTCTCATTAAACTAGACTTGGCTTAGTCATAACAATTATGACTAACCTAGTGGCATGGGTTAGCTCGGATTATTGACCACCTCAGATCAGAACTGTGTCAACAGATATGGCCAGGTAAGTGAGACCGGTGGAAGGAATATGCCATTAACTCGTACAAGAATGCATTCAGGTCGAGTAGCTTCCAATTAAAAACCAGTCGGTCGTATGTGCCAAACTTACCTTAGACACCAAATTGTTGAGTCAGAACCAATTGGGTTAGCCTACAATCCAGACTCTAACCTCTGAGCCTAATTAGGTCTTGCTTGATCGTGACTCGATCTTGACCCAGACTTAATCCTATTAGGCTGGTCAATTTAAGCATTGTTGATCCCATCTAACCAACTCTTGATTCGGTTTGATCAACCGCTTAGACCTAATTGAGCTACCCAAGCCCGAACCCAGTATTATGAATATGTCTTAGATCTGAAATTCTCAATTTTAGACCTAATTAATATTTCCATAAACTTAATTCTTAATTAAGTAGGGTTCATAAACAAAATATGCACAATAAATCCTAGGGTTTCAGGATCTAGGGTTTTGCAGAAAGTAAGTTTTGGGTTTCTGATTAAGGACGAACACGCAGCACCCCTACACATCATAAGAACACCCCATCGAATGGGAAGAGAGGGCCTTTAAACCCTTCTTCGTTCTTATGACCGGACGGCCAAGAGGAACGCCTTAATCAGGAACATGCAATACTACAAAACAGTTTTAGATCTATATCATATATCTCATATACAAATTAGATCTAATCATGGCATATTTTGCATACATCTCATGTATCAAATCATGCATATTTTCAGATCTAAATTATCTCATAATAATCTAAAAAATTAGATTTAAATTGATCTAATCAAAATAAATTCTAATCTAGACAATTATGTAGAACTATTCTACAACTAGTCTAGACATGCATCAATCATATCTCATATGATATTTAAAATTAAATAATTTTTATTTGCTATTTTTTAGATGTTATTATAACACTTATAATATCAAAAAATAGTAAATAAAAAGATCTAAAATATGATTTAATCAGATTAAATCAAAAACATGCAAGACTATTCTATAGAACTATTCTATTCTAGAACTAGTCATGCATATCTTCTAATCTTAGATCCAAATCATTTAATTTTAATTTTTTCTGATTTCAGATCTGATCACATCTCATGTGACATCTAAAATCACTTATTTTTTAATTAAAATAAATTTAAAATCAGATCTAAATAATTTTAGAACCATGGCTCTGATACCAGTTGAAGGGAAATCCTGATTTTTCCGGTCCAGGTTCGTTCAGATCTGATCAGATCAAGAGATATATTTCAAAAATTTTTCTCTTTTTGATCTAATCAGATCTTGATATTTTAGATCTGATTCTTATTATTTTAATAAATAAAATAAAATAAGATAAATTAAATCAAATTTAATTTACCTGATTTGGGTAATCCTATTACCCGTTAGATGATCCTGTTTGCAGCGGAAGGTTCTGGATCTAGCCACGCAAGCGCCTGGCCTCTACCGGTATCCACTCAGGGTTGGATCTGGAGATCCTCTTCTTCTCTATCACACCTCCAAAAATTAGATCTGGATCTGATCTGGAGGATCTTCAAAACTCCTTTTGAAGATCAGCAGTCGTCCTTTGCAGCAGCGCAGCCTTCTTGCTTTTGATCGCCTTTCTCTTGATCTGGAATCGCACCAACCAAGGTCCAAAACTCCTTTTGGACGTGGAGAGCAAGGGGAGAAGGTGGGTTTGGCATGGAGGAAGGAGGGGAGAGGCAGCCTTGGGGCATGGGAATTGTGATTCAATCATTCATTAATTTGAGTTGGGCGCAGGGTCTTATTTATAGACTACTGTGATCCAACTCCTCTTCTTCCCAACCAATCACAACCCTTTGTGAAATCAGATCTAAATCTGATTGGTGGGAATAGAGTCCCCTGGATTCCTCCTTAGAGGGTGCCTAAGACCAGTCAAAGTTGGTTCTTAGAAGAACTCTAATTGGAATCCAAAAAGGAGATGGAGTCCTTGTCCAACAAGGACTCCTAGGCGCCTCCAACTTGGGCACACGCCTAGGGTGGCGTGCGCCCTTCTCCTTGCCAGGTTCTGGCAGGGGGACAGGCCCCCACCAGCTCTCCAATAGGTGCATGACATGTGGTCAAAAGTCAAAGTGTCAATGGTCAACATTTGACCAGTCAAAGGTAGACTTTTGACCAAAGTCAAAGAACAAGAAATGGCAGGTGACCAAAAATGGCAGGTAATGTCTTACAAAATAAGACAACCTTTTCTGACTTGGACAACCTCCAGTCAGACCATATGAAGGCCTCTGATTGAGCACAAACTCCTTTGGCTCAGTCAGGACAACTTATTTATGATAGTAAAAGAAGAACGTTAGGTTCAATCGAGTGCTAGCACGATTTTCCTTGAACCTAATTGAATCTCATTCAGATCAATTGAACTAGATCAGTTCAATTGATGATCACCAGATTCAAACCCTTGTTTGTGTGACCCAGTTAGGTTCAGTTCTGTATGGTAATGGGATATGTCATGATCTCTATCATCGACATCATCGAAACTCCTTTCGATGGATCAGAACTCTTCTGATTCGAACAGCTAGAATGATCGATCATCTAAATCATTCTAATTGCTCCCAAAATCCACCAGTGACACCTAGCAGTATATGGTGGCAACCCATCAGAGCTGAATGCGAACCTCTTGGTGCAGCTACCTGTGTGATTCAAGTTCTTCTATCTTGAGCCCCGATCAGATTAGGGTTAAGGTGAACTCGTCAAACCCTAGTCTCTGTCATATGATGTAATCATTCGATTCGAGTCCAATGTGAAAATCTAAATAGAAACTCTTTCTATTATTTCACTCTACCATGGCCATGGACTTCTGGACTTGATTCTCATGATCATCATAGGGCTGCTCCTCTACCACCGAGGTAGATAGATTCCATCTTGATGCAATCCAGTTCCTACAATGAACATGCTATAGCCAACATACACCTCAGGGTTCCATATGGCTAGGAGACCGAGTAATGGTGTAGTCAAACTATAACACCCTCAAGGTGAACTGCCGATGCATCCTCAGGTCAAAGAACCAGACACACTACTGCAGCATCGAGTCAGTCATTGACGAGAAGGTAGACTCCCTAATGACTACTCGAGGTGGTCACGCTCAGTGCCCTCGTTCTCTAACGAGTACCTGTACTCTCGCTCCGGTGTCTCCACACCGTAGACTCAAGACTCATCTACTAAAGAGAAGCGATTGTACACCAACCTTTCCGGATCAATCACCATCCTCGTGATGATCCTATGGTCGGGAGCAATTTATGAGTTAATAATGATTATTCATGTCTTAAATTTTCAACTCTTGAAAATATGAATTATCATTACCATTAACTCAAAGGATGTATCACAGACACTAAATACACATATGTGATAGAAAATAATTCATTTTATTTATTATAGTCATAATTATAATTTTGCCCCTAGTAGTGTATTACAAGTATCAGCCAATTCTAGCTTCTAGGGCACATATATCTAACAAAAGTATCTCTTAAAATATGTTTATAAAAAAAAAATAAACACTAGTTTTTCACTGCGTAATCAAGCCTCTTCGCCTAAGTAAGCATTATGGTTCGCATAAAAAAGATGTGCAGTATGAATTAAAAAAAGGTTTAGCATTGTCTCACTGAGTAACTAGTCCTCTTCACCTAAGTAAGTGTTGTGGTTCACATCAAAAGGTGGGGATGCAAGAATCTGATAAAAAAAGTGGATAATAAGGGGACTAAATTGCAAGAAAGATAATAAACCCAGTGAAGAAAAAGTGGATTTTCTTGCAGCAGGATGCTTCTGATCGGATTAGATTTGCAGCAAAATAATTTTTTTAAAAAAATTTTATGATCCGATCAGATCTAAGAGTTCTTAGATCTGATTAGATTGATCTAAAATTAGAATTAAAATAAAAATAAAAATAGTGATAACAGTTATTACCTGATCGGGTAAACTGTTTATCCGTTGTGATGATCGACGATTAATCTATGGTTCTGATTGAGTCATGCACATATCCAACCTCTACCGATATTCCCTCGGGTTAGATCTAGAAGTCTCCTCCTTCTGAATCTGATCTCCAATGATCAAATATGATGTTTTCCCATAGAGCCTTCAAAATGAACTCTGAAGGCTGCGCATTCGTCTCACGAACATCATCGTCTCTCGCTGGTCTTCGCATCGATGAATCTTGATCTTTGCTCATAGATTTTTCCCAACTCTTAAGCATGGAGAAGAGGGAGAGGATCAGATGAGGATCGCATAGAGATGAATATTTTGGCAGGACTTCATCATAGAAAAATCGTGATGCACAATAGCTTGCGTAGGGCCCTATATATAGAGCTAGTCAAGAGTTCCTTCGCATATAACTTTGAACAGGTCAAAGTTTAACATGTAGAAGGACTCCTTAACTAATCTCCATGCTCCACCCTCTTATTTTTCTAATTTTTTTCCACAAGAAACATAGAAAATGGCATGGAGATGGGAAGATAATGTTTGGATGCTGCAAGCAACTTATCTCCCTTACAGTTTGATCTCATCAAGTATGTTTGACTCATTCAAATCCCATTTGAATGGGACACCTCCACCCTATCCATATGGGGCGCATGGCCAAAGGGGGAGTGCACCCCTTATTCCACACATAAACATCTAGAGGCATGGATCCCTAGGAAATCTCCAGGGGGTGCACGCCCCTTATCCTTTAATTCCTGCATTCAGGTCAACATTTGACCTTTGTCCTGTTCCCATCTTATGAAATTAAGATAAAATATTTTTAAGTCCCATCCAATAGATTTATATCAAGTCCTAATCAAGTTAGAACAAGCCTTGATCAGACCAGGACTTGGTCTAGTCAGATCAAGAAAAATCCATCTAAAATTTTCAAGAGAGGCTTGTCCAAATTTCATCTCATGATTTTAGGACAAGCCCTAATCTATCAAAGACAACTCTTATCTTATTCCTATCTTATAAAATTTAGGACAAGTCTTAATCAGGCCAAGACAAGATCCAGTTAGATCAAGATAAATCCCTATAGAGTTTTCAGATAAGCCTTGTCCAAAATAGTTTCAGAAATTAGCAGGTCTTGTCCTATTTCCATCCAATAGATTGGGACAAGCCTATATTAGGTTAGGACAAGACTCTTCTGACCTAGACAAGTTTCAGTCAGACTAAGATAGAGCCATACAAAGCTCTCGAATAAGCCAAATCTAATTTGGCTTAGTCGAGAAGAACCAGAAAGATGACAGAAGAAGAATATTAGGTTCAATCGTGTGCTAGCATGATTTTCTTGAATCTAATTGGATCTAATCTAAATCAATCAAACTGGGTTATCTCAATTAATGACATCCAGACCCAAATCCTTATTTGTGTTATCTAGTTAGGTTTAGTTCTATATGGTAATGGGACATGTCATGATCTCCATCAATGACATCATCAAAATACCTTTCAATGGAGTAGAACTCTTTCGATTCATCCAATTAGAATCATCGATCATCAAGATAATTCTAATTGATCCCAAAATTCACCAATGACACCTAGTAGTATATGGTGGTAACCCATCAAAATCGAATAGCGAACCTCTCGGTACAGCTACCTACATAATTGGGTTCTTCTATCATGAGCCCCAACAGGATTAGGGTTAAGGTAAACTCATTAAACCCAACACCCATCATATGATTGAATCATTTGATTCAAGTCTGATATGAAATACTAATAGAAACTACTTTCTATTATTTCACACTATTATGGCCATGGGTTTTAGGACTCGATCTTATGTTCATCATAGGACTATGCCTCCTCTACCGAGGTTAATAGATCTCATATTGGTGCGATCCAATTCCTACAATGAACATGCTATAGCCAACATACACCTCAGGATTTTGAATGGCCAGGAGATCAAGTGATGGTATAGTCAAACTATAACACCCTTAAGGTGAACTACCGATGCACCTCAGATAAAAAAACTAGACACACACTGCAGCATCGAGCTAGTCATCAATGAGAAGGTAGGCTCCCTTATGACTACTCGACGTGGTCACACTCAGTAACCTCATTCTTTAATGAGTATCTATACTCTTGCTCTGATATCTTCACACCATAGACACAAGACTCATCTATCTTGAGAAAGTGATCGTACATCGATCTGAAAGGAAAAATTTTATTTCTCAGATCAGGTTCGTTCAGATATGATTTGATCAAGAGAAATATTTCAAAATTTTTTTTCTTAAATCTAAATCAGAATTAAGACTTTTTAGATATGATTTTATTGATATGATAAAATAAAATAAATTAAATTAAATTAAATCTAACTTAATTATACCTTTTTATGGGTAATCCTATTATCTTGTGATGATCCCGATGTTTGCCTGAGGTTTTGGATGTAGCCACGCAAGCGCCTAGCCTCTATCAGTATCCACTCAGGCAAGATCTGGAGATCTCCTCCTTCTTAATTTGTGCTCCAAAAATTAGATCTAGATCTGATCTTGAAGGTCTTCAAAATTTTGAAGATCAGCTATTGTCTCTTGCAGCAGTGCTGCCTTCTTCCTTTCCTGTCGCCTTTCTCTTGCTTGGATCGTACCAAAACCAAGGCCCAAAATCTTTTGAGCAACGAGAGGAGAGAGAGGATTAGAGGGTGGCATGGAGAAGGAGAGAGAGGGGCTATGTGCCCTGGGCAAAGGGCAAAAGCTCTAAATCCTAGGTGCAGATAGGGTTTATATAGATCCTATTGCGCCATGCAGTGCCACATCATCCCAACCAATTATGGCTCTTTGTGCAATCAGATCTAAATCTAATTGGTGGAATGACATCATCTGATCCAATCAGATTAGAGTCCCTCACAAACCTTCTTAGATGGCATTAAGACTGATCAAAGAAGAGTCTTTGGCGCCACCCAAGTATAGAGCATGAAGCAACCTGGAGTCCCATCTATATGGGACTCCAAGCGTCATCTTCTTTGGGCGCATGCCTCCCTAGGTGTGCGTCCCCTCCCTTTCCTTTATTTAGCTGGGGGACAAAGTTTCATCTTCTCTCCTATGGGTGCATGACACATAGGCAAATGTCTAAGTGTCAAAGGTCAATGTTTGACCAAGGTCAAAAGACAAGATTTAGCAGGTAATGAAAAATGGTAGGTGTTGTCTCAAATTTATCTCATAAATTAAGACAACCCTTTTTTGACCTGGACAAGCTCCAGTCAGACCAAGTAAAGGTTCCTGAGTGAGCCCAAACATAAGTGGCTCAGTCGAGACAATTTTTAATGATTGTTAAAGGAGAACATTAGGCTAAATCGTGTGCTAGCACGATTTTCTTGAACCTAATTGAATCTTATTCAAATCAATTGAACTAGATTAGTCCAATTGATGATATTCAGATCCAAACCCTTATTTTTGTAATCCAGTTAGATTCAGTTATGTATGGCAATGGGATATATTATGATCTCTATCATCGACATCATCGAAATACTTTTCGATGGATTATAATTTTTTTGATTTAGACAACTAGTATGATCAATCATCCAGATCATTCTAATTGCTCCCAAAATCCATCAGTGACACCTAGCAACATATGGTGGCCCAACCCATCAGAATTGAAAATTAACCTCTCGGTGTAGTTACCTATGTGATTAAGTTTCTCTATCTTGAGCCTTGATCGGATTAGGGTTAAGGTGATCTCGTCAAACCCTAATTTCCATAATATGAATTAATCATTCGATTCAAGTCCAATGTGAAAATCCTAATAGAAACTCTTTCTATTATTTCACTCTGCCATGGCCATGGGCTTATGGACTTGATTTTCTTGATCATCATAGGGCTGCTCCTCTTCTACCGAGGTAGATAGATGTCCTATCGGTGTAATCCAATTCATACAATGTACATGCTATAGCCAACATATACTTCAGGGTTCCAAATGACTAGGAGACCGAGTTATGGTTAGTCAAACTATAACACCCTTAAGGTGAACTGTTGATGCACCTCAGGTCAAAGAACCTGACACACCAGTATAGCTTCGAGCTAGTCATCGACGAGAAGGTAGATTTCCTTATGATTGCTTGAGGTGGTCACGCTCAGTGTGCTCATTCTCTAACGAGTACCTATACTCTTGCTTTGATGTCTCTACACCATAGACTCAAGACTCATCTATCCTAAAGAAGTGATTGTACACCAACCTTCCAGATCAATAACCATCCTCACGATGATCCTACGATCGAGAGCATTTTATGAGTTAATAATGAAAATTCATGACTTAAATTTTCAACTCTTTAAAATATGAACTATTATTACCATTAACACAAGGGATGTATCACAGACACTCTCAAATACACACTATGATAGAAAATAATTCATTTTATTATTTATAGTCAAAATTATAATTTTGCCCTTAGATGTATATTACAAGTGTTAGCCAATTCTAGCTTCTAGGGCACACATATCTAACAAACTCCCACTTGACCTAAAGCCAATTGGCTACAAATCTAGGTCCCATCTTCTGAAGGTGGGTTTCGATCTTTTGCTGGCCCAACGGCTTTGTGAGTGGGTTTGCCGCATTATTTGTGGAGTCGAGTCTCTTGACCTCAATATAACCTTTCTTAAGGTAATCGCGGATGAGGTGGTATTGCCACTCGATGTACTTAGATTTTTGGTGAGACCTTGGCTCCTTAGTAAGGGCTATGGCACCATTTTTGTTGCAGTATAAAGGAATGGCATTCGATGGCATCACTCCGATCTCTGTGGTGAATTTTTTGTATTAGAATGCCTTCTTCGTAGCTTCTAACGCAGCGATGTACTCTACTTTCATAGTGGAATCTACTATCACTATCTACTTGGAACTCTTCTAACTGACAGCACCACCATTACATACAAATAGACTCCCAGATGTCGACTTTTAATCATCTATATCAAACATAAAATTTGAGTCTGTATACCCCTGGACTTGGAGTTCTCCATTACCAAAAACCAACAAGGTATCCTTATTTCTTCTCTAGTACTTAAGGATACATTTCACAGAAGTCTAGTATTCTTCACTTGGATTCGACTGATATCTGGTCATGACACTCATAGCATGGGCTATATCAGGTCATGTGCATAACATGACATACATGAGGCTCCCTATTATGGAAGCATAAAGGATCTTGCTCATGTGTTCAATCTCCTCTGTTGTGTTCGAACATATTTTTTTGGAGAGATGAATGCCATGTCTGATGGGTACTAATTCCCTCTTGGAGTTTTCCATGCTAAGCCTTTTTAACACTTTCTCTATGTACATCTTCTGTGAAAAACCTAGCATCCTATTCGGTCTATCTCTATAGACCTTAATTCCTAGAATGAAGGATGCTTCTCCTAGATCTTTCATGGAGAATTCTTTGGATAACCATATTTTAACTATGATCAACATGAGAATATCATTCCCAATAAGGAGGATATCATCCATGTACAGTACGAGGAAGACAATAGTGCTCCCACTGACCTTTCTGAAGATACATGGTTCCTCCTCATTTTTGATGAAACCAAATAATTTGATCACATCATTAAATCGAGTATTCTAACTCCGAGATGCTTGCTTAAGTCCATATATAGACCTTTGTAGCTTGCATACTTTGTGATCAGTATCACTGGATATGAAACCTAGCGGCTGTTCCATATAGATATCTTCCTCAAGATATTCATTTAAGAACATCATTTTCACGTCCATTTGCCATATTTCATTATCGAAATAGATTGCAATAGCAAGCAATATGTGGATAGATTTTAGCATAGCTACTGGTGAAAAGGTATCTTGATAGTCAATGCCTTTGCACTAACTATAATCTTTTGCCACTAATCTAGCTTTGAGTGTCTCCACATTTCCATCTATACTAATCATTCTCTTATAGATCCATTTACCCCCAATAGGTACTATACCTTCTGGTGGATCTACCAAGGTCCAGACTTGGTTTGAGTGCATTGAGTCAATTTCTGACTTTATTGTCTCTAACCATTTCTCGAAGTCGATATTCGATATCGCCTTATCATAGGTTTTGGGATCATCACCATGAACCCCATTACCTACGAGGAACATTTTCTCTATTACCTCTAGGATAGTACCTAAGTACCTCTCAGGAGGACGAAAAATCTTTTTTGATCTATGAGGTGGAGGAGGTAGTGATTGTATTGGCTCAACTTGATTTGGTTCCACAGGATCTAGCTCGTTGCTCTTGTGAGACTTTCTCCTCGAGCTTGATCTGCTTTCCAATGCTGCTATCTTGAATAAATTATTTTTCATGAAAGATGGCATGCCGACTCACAATCACATTGTGGTCTTCTGGAATATAGAAATAATATCCTAATGACTCTTTAGGATATCCTATAAATCGAGCTCTAAAGAACTTGAAATCTAACTTGTCCGCTTGTTATCTTTTGACATGTGCCGAACAATCCCAAATTCTGAGATAACTCAGACTTGATTTCTTACCATGTCATGTCTCATACGGTGTGGTAGGAACAGTTTTAGAGGAAATCCTATTCAGTATATATATAGCAGTTAACAGACTATATCCCTAAAGAAAATTAGGAAGGTCTGTGAAGCTCATCATGGATCGAACCATATCTAATATGGTCCGATTCCTTCGTTCTAAAATCTTGTTGAGTTGAGGTGTTCCAGGTGGAGTCCATTGAGAGATTATGCCATTTTGCTTGAGATAGTTTAGGAATTTCCAACTAAGGTATTCACCTCCTTGATCTGATCGAAAAATCTTAATGGATTTTTCAGTTTATTTTTTGACTTCATGTCTGAATTTCTTGAACTTTTCAAAAGCTTCAGACTTGTGTCTCACAAGATAAGATAAAATTGCCTCTAGTCGGCACATCAAATGGGCCGCACACATTAGTATGTACTAGGACAAGTAGATCCGTGGCCCTTTCCCCATGTCCTACAAAAGGAAGTTTGGTCATTTTGCCATTAAGACATGATTCACAAATTGGATATGACTCGAAAGTCAACGGACTCAATAGCCCGATTTTCTCCAATTTGTTAACCCTATTTTCTACTATATGATCTAATCTTAGGTGCCATAGATACATATTGTTTGAACTATCCCTGGGTTATTTTGATCTTGTGACATTCATATTTTGCTCGATGTTAAAGATGGATACATCAATATGTAACTAATAGAGACCATTAATGAGGAAACCACTTGCAATTTTATTTCTTTTAATGGTCCTTAAGAAAACTAATTACATAGCCTTCTTGTGCTAAACATGAAATAGAAATCAAATTTTTGCTTCCAGCAGGCACATAATAACAATTCCTAAGTACTAAATTTAAGCCAGATGAAAGTCGAAGCGGGTAGGTTTCCACGATCATAGCAGTAACTCTTGCTCCATTTCTGACACGTAGGATCATCTCACCATCCCTCAGCCTACTGCTATTCTCAAGATCCTGCATGAAAGTGCATAAATGAGCACTAGAACTAGAGTCAAGCACCCAACTGGATGTAGAAGAAATCATAAGGTTAGATTCAAGAGTGAGCATACCTCCAGAAGGACCCATCTCCTTCTTATTCTTCAGTGTGGCTAGGTATATAGGGCAGTTCCGCTTTCAGTGACCGTCAGTATTACAATGGACATACTTTTCTTTGTCAACAGCCTTCCTCTTCAGCTCTACCTTTTTTTCTTTCCACTTTCCACCTTCTGCCTTTTCACAGACTTCTTCTTCTTTTCAAAAGACTTTCTCTTGAAAGAAGTCCATTTCATAGCAAGTACCGAGCCTTTAGAACCTTTTATATTAAGCTTAGTAGCAACCAGCATGTTCATAAGTTTGGCCAGAGTACTCTAAAGTTTATGCATATGGTAGCTCATGATAAACTATCCATACGCATCACTCAAGGATTGCAGAATTATATTATTCTACAGATCCTAGTCTAACTTCACTCTAAGCTTCTCAAGCTCTTCCAAGTCTTTGATCATCATCAGACAGTGATCTTGGACTGACTGCCTATTATACATTTTAGCCTTAAAAAATTATTTAGTGACCTGATATTTGGCTACGCGACTCTGTTCACCAAACAACTCTTACAGGTGAGCCAACATTTAGTGGGCAGTCATGATATCTTCATATTCATGCTGAAGCTCATCAAACATCGAGCCCAACATGTAGTATCTGACCTTATTATCTTCATCCATCTATTTGTCAAGAGACGCTCTCTGTTCAGCAGATGGACGAAATGATAAGGTGGGAGGATCCTGGTCCAATACATGAGTTAACTTCTTAGAACCCAAAATAATTTTGAAGTTTCAGAGCCAATCCTTGTAATTGGGTTTGATCAGTCTATGGGTGTCTAGGATACTGGCTAGTGGATTGGATGCAGATATTTTTCTATAGAGAGTCAAAGTTTCTAGTTAGATTTTGTAATTAAGATTTGACCAATTTGTTTAGAAGTTTAATTTTTAAATAAATTAGCTTTCACTATTTTCTCAAATCCCTACACTCCCTCTATAGAGATGTAAAAATCTTCATGATTAATGATTTCTAGTGGATGGTGCAGTCCCACCAACTGACTAATCACCTCACCTAATAGTTATTGGTGATGGGTTAGCCAATCAGTGAACAACTCTTATTCAATAATTCTCTAATCATGGTGCACTCATGTTTAGTCTCTAATTCATGAATCTCACCATGTCCGAAATATTGATTCACTCCTTAGTTAAGTCAGAACCATCATTTGCACAAATTGGATTCATAATTGGATCTCTCATCGTATCTAGAATATTAAGTCCAATCCATCCTTCAGCTCGTAGCATCTAATGCTTAATAAATATGGTTGCATCTTTTCGGTGCAACTGAACCACTATAACCAATCAAGAACAAACAATCCTGGGAAGGGCCCGTATATCTACAATGGTGGAAGATCTTAGACTTAATCTTTTCTTAGGGAGATTTGATTTAGATCTCCTTAAACCTGACTTGACTTAGCCATAACCATTATGACTAACCTAGTGGCATGGGTTAGCTCAGATTATTAGCCACCTCATATCAGGACTGAGCCAATATATATGGCCAAGTAAGTAAGACCGGTGGAAGGGATATGCCATTAACTCGACAAGAATGTATTCGAATCGAGTAGCTCTCAATTAAAAATCAGTCAGTCTTATCTACCAAACTTACCTTAGACACCAAATTGTTGAGCTAGAATAAATTGGGTTAGCCTACAATCCAGACTCTAACCACTGAGCTTAATTAGGTCTTAGCTTGATCGATCACTCATGTGACTCGATCTTGACCCAGACTTAATCCTATTAGGCTGATCAATTTAAGTACTCTTGATCCCATCTAACCAACTTTTGATTCAGTTTGATCAACCACTAGACCTAATTGAGCTATCCAAGCTCGAACCCAATTTTATGAATATGTCTTAGATCTAAAAATTTTTAATTTTAGACCTAACATATTTCATAATCTTAATTTTTAATTAAGTTTGGGGTTTATAAATAAAACATATAAATAAAATCCTAGGATTTCAGGATCTAGGGTTTTGCAGAAAATAAGTTTTTGATTTTTGATTAAGAACGAACACGCAGCACCCCTATACATCATAAGAACATCCCATCGAATGAGAGGAGAGAGCATTTAAATCCTACTTTGTTCTTATGATCAGATGACCAAGGAAAATGCCTTAATTAGAAATATAATAAATCTACAAAACTAGTTAGATCTACATATATATCACATATATAAAATTGATCTAACTTGAAAATATATTTTGCATACATCTCATGTATCATATCATGCATGTTTTTAGATCTAAATTATCTCATAAATATCTAAAAAATAAAATTTAAATTTGATCATATCAAATTAAATTTATTCAAAATAACTTTGTAGAACTATTCTATAACTAGTCCAAACATGCATCTATCATATCTTATATGAACAAAATTAAATAACTTTATTTTCTATTTTTTAGATTTAATTATAATATTTATAATATCAAAAAATAATAAATAAATAAATATAAAAATTATAATTAATTAAATTAAAATTATGATCATCCTAGACTACACATAGAATAATTCTATTCCTAGTCTAGTTATGCATCTCATACATCTTAGATCTAGATTATTTAATTTTCTTAATTTTTGATTTCAGATCTAATCACATCTAATGTGACATCTAAAATTATCTAATTATTAGATCAAAATTATATTAAAATAAGATCTAATTAATTATGAAACCTAGCTCTGATACCAATTAAAGGAGAAAACCCTTTTTTTCGGATCAGGTTCGTTCATATATAATTTAATCAAGAGGGATATTTCAAAAATTTTTCTCTTAGATTAAAATTAGATCTAAGACTTTTTAGATATGATTTTATTAATTTGATAAAATAAAATAAAATAAATCTAATTTAATTATACCTTATTATGGATAATCCTATTATCCTGTGATGATCCCGATGTTTGCCTGAGGTTCTAGATGTGGCCATGCAAGCACCTAGCCTCTACCGATCTCCACTTAGGTAGGATTTGGAGATCTCCTCCTTCTCAATCTATGCTCCAAAAATTAGATTTGGATCTAATCTTGAAGGTCTTCAAAACTCCGTTTGAAGATTAGCTATTGTCTCTTACAGCAGTGCTGCCTTCTTCGTTTCCTGTCGCCTTTATCTTGCTTGGATCGCACCAAAACCAAGGCCCAAAATCTTTTAGGCATGGAGAGGAGAGAGAGGATTAGAGGGTGGAATGGAGAAGGAGAGAGAGGAGCTATGTGGCCTGGGCAAAGGGTAGAAGTTCTAAATCCTAGGCGCAGATAGGGTTTATATAGACCCTGCTGCGCCATGCAGTGCCATATCATCCCGGCCAATCACGGCTCTTTGTGCAATCAGATCTAAATCTAATTGATGGGATAACATCATCTGATCTAATCAAATTAGAGTCCCTCACAAACCTCCTTAGGTGGTGCTAAGACTAGTCAAAGAAGAGTCTTTGGCACCACCCAAGTATAGAGCATGAAGCAACCTAGAGTCCCATCTGTATGAGACTCCAGGCATCATCCTCTTTGGGTACATGCCTCCTTAGGCATGCACCCCCTCCCTTTTCTTTTTTTAGCAGGGGGACAAAGCTGAGGCATGCACCCCCTCCCTTTTTTTTTTTTAGCAGGGGGACAAAGCTCCATCTTCTCTCCTTTGGATGCATTACACATGGGCAGATGTCTATGTGTCAAAGGTCAATGTTTGACCAAAGTCAAAAGACAAGATTTAGTAGGTAATGAAAAATGGTAGGTGTTGTCTCAAATTTATCTCATAAATTAATACAATCCTTTTCTGACATGGACAAGCTCTAGTCAGACCAAATAAAGGTTCTTGAGTGAGCCCAATAACATTTGGCTCAGTCGAGACAACTTTTAATGATTGATAAAGGAGAACATTAGGCTCAATCATGTGCTAGCATAATTTTCTTGAACCTAATTGAATCTTATTCAAATCAATTAAACTGGATTAGTCCAATTGATGATATCCAAATCCAAACCCTTATTTATATGACCTAGTTAGATTCAATTCTATATGATAATGGGATATAATATGATCTCTATCATCGATATCATCGAAATACCTTTCGATGGATCAGAACTTTTTTGATTCAAACAATTAGTATGATCGATCATCCAGATCATTCTAATTGCTCCCAAAATCCACCAGTAACACCTAGCAGCATATGATGGCAATCCATCAGAACTGAAAACAAATCTCTTGGTGTAGTTATCGGTAATTAATTTTCTCTATCTTGAGCTCCGATCGGATTAGGGTTAAGGTGATCTCGTCAAACCCTAATTTTCATCATATGATTTAATCATTTGATTCAAGTCCAATGTGTAAATCCTAATAAAAACTTTTTCTATTATTTCACTTTGCCATGGCCATGGGCTTATGGACTTGATTCTCATGATCATCATAGGGCTGCTCCTCTTCTACCGAGGTAGATAGATCCCCTATCGGTACAATCCAATTTTTATAATGAACATGCTATAGCCAACATACACCTCAAGATTTCGAATGGCTAGGAGACTGAGTTATGGTGTAGTCAAACTATAACACCCTCAAGATGAATTATCGATGCATCTCAGGTCAAAGAACCAGACACACCACTGCAGCTTCGAGCCAGTCATCGACAAGAAGGTAGATTTCCTCATGACTACTCGAGGTGGTCACGCTCAGTGCCCTCATTCTCTAATGAGAACCTATATTCTCGCTTCGATGTCTCTACACCATAAACTCAAAACTCATCTATCCTAAAGAAGCAATCATACACCAACCTATCGGATCAATCACCATCCTCATGATGATCCTACAGTCAGGAGCATTTTATAAGTTAATAATAAAAATTCATAGCTTAAATTTTTAACTCTTAAAAATATGAACTATCATTACCATTAACTCAAGGGATGTATCACAGACACTTTCAAATACACACTGTGATAGAAAATAACCCATTTTATTATTTATAGTCAAAATTATAATTTTTTCCTTAGATGTTTATGATAAGTGTTAGTCAATTTTGGTTTCTAAGGCACACATATCTAATGCAATCTTTTGGATCGATCACTATCCTCTTGATGATCCTACGATTGGAAGCAGTTTATGAGTTAATTATGTTAACTCATACCTTAAATTCTCAACTCTTGAGAATATGTGTTATCATGCATATTAACTCAATGGATATATCATAGATACTTTAAAATATAATATGATGGAATAAATAATTCTTTAACTAATTTTAAGTCAAAATTATGAAGATGCTTCTAGAAAGTATTTAACAAGTGTCAGCCAATCTGGCTTCTAGGGCACATATCTAACAAACTTCTACTTGACCTAAAGCCAATTGACTGCAAATCTAAGTCTCATCTTCTCATGGTGGGCTTGGATCTTCTACTGGCCTAAAGGCTTTGTCAGTAGGTCTATCAAATTATCTATGGTGTTGACTCTCTTGACCTCGACGTATCCTTCTTAAGGTAATCGCAGATTAGATGAAACCATCTCCTTGGAACTCTTCCAACTTACAGTACCACCGATGCATAGAAATAAACTTTTAGATGTTTACATTCGATTATCTTTATCAGACATAAATTTTGAGTCTGCATACCCCTAAATCTACAGTTCACCATGCTGAACATCTTCAGCACCTCCTCTATGTGAAAAACCCAGCATCCTCTTCAATCTATCCCATAGACCTTAAAAACAAGAACAAAGGATGCCTTACCTAGGTCTGTCATAGAAACTTTCTTAGATAACCATACTTTGACCTATGTCAGCATGGGAATATCATTCCCAATCAGGAGGATGTCATCCATGTACAATACGAGGAAGACAACAGCGCTTCCATTGATCTTCTTGAACACACTTAATTTCTCCTCGTTCTTGATTAAACCAAATGATTTGATCACCTCAAGCATTCCAATTCTGAGATGTTTGCTTGAGTCCATAGATAGACCTTTGCAGCTTGCAGACCTTTGTGATTTCCATCACTGGATGTGAAACCAAGCAATTGTTCCATATAGATATCTTTCTCAAAATATTCATTTATGAACTCCGTTTTTACGTCCATCTACCATATTTTATGATTGAAATATACTATAATGGCAAGCAATGTGTAGATGGATGGCCACTGATGAGAAGGTATCCTGATACCCTTTCACCATTAGCCTAGTCTTGAATATCTCTATATTCTCATCTACACTTGTCTTTTCTCTTGAAGATCCATTTATACCCAATAGGTACTATACCTTTAGGTGGATCTACCAAGATCTAGATTTAATTCGAGCACATCAAGTCAATCTTTGACTTCATTGCCTCTAACCAATTCTCGGAGTCAATATCTGATATCGCCTCATCATAGGTTCTAGGATCATCACCATGAATCTATTTTCCATGAGGAATATTTTCTTTACATCCTCTGAAATAGTACATAAGTACCTTTAGGAGGACGGAAAATCGTATTTGACCTACGAGGTGGAGGAGGCAGTGAATTGTGGATTGACTTAGACTAACTGGGTTCCTAAGGTTCCTTGGCTATTACTCTTGGGAGACTTTCACCTTGAATCTAATCTATCTTCTGATGCCACCATCTTGAACAAACTATTTTTAGAAATGGTGTATCAACCGATAATCACATTATGATTTTTAGGAAGATAGAAGTAATACCCAAATAACTCTTTAGGATATCTAATAAATTGAGATATAAGGGACCTAGACTCTAACTTGTCCGTTGTTGGATAACTCCAATTATGAGATGACTCAGACTTGGCTTCTTACCATGCCATATCTCATATGCAGTGGTAGGACCGATTTTAGTTGAAACCCTATTAAACTATATCCCTGAAGAAACTATGGAAGATTCGTGAAGCTCATCATGGATCAGATCATATCTAATAGGATCCGATTTCTTCGTTCTGAAAATTCATTAAGTTGGGACATTCTAGGCAAAGTTCATTATGAGACTATACCATTGTGCTTGAGATAGTTCAAAAATTTTTGACTAAGGTATTCACCTCCTCGATCTGATCGAAGAACCTTAATGGGCTTTTTGGTTTGCATTTCTACTTCGTGTCTAAATTTTTTAAACTTTTCAATGGCTTCAGACTTGTGTCGTATCAAGTACACGTACCCATACCAAGATAGATTATTGGTAAAGATAATAAAGTAGACATGATTGCCTCTGGTCGGCACATCAAATGGGCTACACACGTCTTTATGTACTAGGGCAAGTAGGTCAATAGCCCTTTTTCATGTCCCATAAAAGGAAGCTTGGTCATTTTGCCTTGAAGGTATGATTCACAAATTAGATATGACTCGAAAGTCAACGAACCCATTAGTCTAGATTTCTCCAATTTGTTAATCCTATCTTCAGCTATATGACCTAGCCTAAGATACCATAGGTACCTTTCATTAACACTATCTGTAGATCATTTTGATCCTATGGCATTCACATTTTGCTCGACAGACTCACTGATGAGCATTCCTTCAGAAGGTCCTTCTTCCTTCTTGTTCTTTAGGCTGGCCAGGTATGCAGGGGAGTCCCACTTCCAATGGTCATCGAAGTTGCAGTGGAAATACTTTTCCTTCTCCATGGCCTTCTTTTTTGGCTCACCCTTCTATTTTCCTTCTATTTTCTGCTTGTTTGCAGACTTCTTCTTCTATCCAAAAGACTTTCTCTTGGAAGAAGTCTGCTCCAAAGCCAGAACTAAGTCCTTTGAACTCTTCAAATTTTGCTCAATAGTAACTAGCATGTTTATTAACTCGACCAAGGCGCACAGGAGCTAATTCATATACAAGTTTATGATAAACTCCCATACGAATCATTAAAGGATTGTAGGATCACATCAATCTGCAGATCCTTGTCCATTAAGACATCAAGCTTCTCAAGCTCTTCTAGGTCCTTGATCATTGCTAGGCAATGATCTTTGATCGACTATCCATCACGCATCTGTGCCTTACATAGTTTTCTGGAGACTTGATAATGCGTTGTGTGACTCTATTCAATTAACAACTCTTACAGGTGTGCCAACATTTAGCGAGCAGTCCAGATGTCTTCATGTTGGTGCTGCAATTCATCTAACATTGAGCCCAACATGTGGCACCTTACTTTGTTATGATCATCAGACCACTTCTCATGAGATATTCTTTGATCAGCAGTCAAATGGGCGGGTAAAGGGGAGGTCCTGGTCCAATTCATAGGTCAACTTTTTCAAACCCAAAACATTTTTGAAGTTCTTTAGCCAATCCTTATAAATTGGTCTGGTCAACTAGTGGGTATCTACGATTTGGGCTAGGGATTTTGGTGCAGGTATTTTTCTGTAGAGAGTCAAAGTTTCTAGTTAGACTTATAATTTGACTCAATCAATTTGTTTAGAGACCATTTTTAAACAAATTAGGCTTCCACTATTTTCTTGGATCCCTACACTCCCTTGGTAGAGATGCAAAAATCTTCGCAATCATTGATTTTTAGTGGAAGGTACGGTCCCACCGATTTGCTCACCACCTCACCTATAAGTTATTGATGATGGGTCAACCGATGAGTGGACAACTCTTATCCAATATTTTTTTAAACATAGTGCACCCAAACCTGGTCTCTAACTCATGAAGCTCATCATGCCTAGAATATTGCTCCACTTCTTAGTTAAGTCATGAAGGAACCAGATCTAGGATTTCATAGATAGATCTTGAAACTTTTTCAAGATCTTACAGTGAAAGACTTAAATAAATCTAAAATTTATTTAAATAATTATATAAACACCTAGATCTTAAATCTATTACATAATTAAGGTATGATATTAAATTAAAAATTAAAATTAAATAAGAAAGAAAAAGGTTGATCAAATCAACCTAGATCTACACTACATCAAATATAGGTATGAAGTTTATAGATCGGATCTATTACCTAAGCAAGTTTAGATATTTTAACTTGCTGATCCAGGCTTGAGGATGAAGTCACGAGCCGCATATGCATCTGACCTCTAGGAGTCGTCCACACGAGCCTACGATCTCTGATCTAAAGTCCGATGCAGGAAATCAGCACAGCATGCTAGTACTGTGCTGATCCTTCTTCGACGGTCGATCCGATGCTCCCTTCTTCGAAATTTGGACTCTTCAAAATATGAGAAGGAAGATGAGAGTTTGCTAATCTGAGACTCTCTCAAAAGAAAACTCAAGAAAAAGGAGGAGAGATTTAAAAAAAAGTAGCCTTAGAAGAAGACCCTCTTCTTCTTCTCTTTTCTCTCACCTAGATACCTACTTTGGTGCCTATGGAACACCCATGCTCGAAGATCCTCTTCCTCTAATTTTTCCACACCCAAAATCTCTTCCAAAGCTCTATATTTCATAAAAGAATTAGAATAAAATTCATCTAATAAATAGGAAAAAAGAAGAATCCAAGTTAGGTTAAATTCCTAGACTAGGAATATCCAAACAAGGGAAGTTATTGGGGTGCCCAACTCTTGGGCACCTCCTCCATAATTTTTGGCGTAGACCAGCAAGGGAGGGTGTACAGAAAAAGAGATTATTTTCATGGAATAAGAAAAAAATTAATTAAAAGAGAGGATCGCACTCAAGGGAAGATGTTTTGGTCAACAAGGATTCTATCTCATAGAATCCTAAGCAAAACCAATTCCTCCTTTGACTTGGTCTTCCACCTAACTTTCAAATATGACTTGGAGGGAGAGAGGTGGTGTGGAAATCAAAAAGAAAGAGAATTTTCATGAAAAATACCTAAAAATAAGTATGGAGGCATTGGGACTAAGGTGGCATAAGGAGATAGGGAGTCCTAGACACACTAGGACTCCTATTTTGACTTGGTCAAACAAGATCTTTTAACCAAATAAAATCAAGATTAAACCAATCTAATTAAATAAAACCTCAACCTATTTAAAAACTTAATTAAATTAGATTAAACTAGATTTAATTCTAATTTATTTTCTAATCAAATTAAAAAATTGGGTTAATCCAAGTCCTAGTTAGACTAGGACTAGTTCTTCCTTGCACTTAGCTTATCCGTTAAACCAATTGAACTTGATCCAATCAATCCCAAACTAAATCTAATTAAATCATATTTAACTAGACTTAATCATAGCCTATTGGCTTAATCAAATTAAGCTAATTAGTAATCTAATTGCTAATCGATCCTCCTACAACACTTGCACTAGCTTAAACACCAATCGTATTGATTGTTTAACCTTAGAACGATTCTTAATCATTGATCAACCATCTGATCTGATCGTAAGCTCTAATGTGTGTGACCTCATAGGTCCAAACCTAAGTTGATTGCATAGGAATAAATTCTTATACCAATCAAAGTGACCATCTTGCAATGATACCCGATGGCCGGATAGGTTGAAGGTGTAAAACACCATCCTTAGAACCCATGTAGATATAGTTTCCATATAATTCATCTCCTTGACCATAATGCTCATAGGATATATTAGAGTTCAACTATCAACTCTGATCCGGTTGTCCACATTATATTTCAAAATACTAAATTCATCTGATGGATTATCCTAGCCAAGGTTTTGCTATATTGAAATACAGTGATACATTCTTCTCCAACTCATGGAGTGGTCAATTTCATCTTGATCACACTCCGACTTTGCAAGTACTTGACTATGCCCAGAAGCCTTCCATTATTGAATTAGAAATTCAATTAGTCCAGTTCCAAAGCATAGTGAGTTGCTTGTAAGTCACTGAGGTGATCTCAGGTCTAAGGAATACTTACACCTATATCCCATCAGAGACATTCTCGATAGTAGAATGCTCTAGAGCTGGTCACGTTCAATGATGATGTTCCCATACATCTCATCTGTATGTCATACCAGTGTCTCCACATACCTTGGTTAAGAGGATAACCAACCTATATGGCATATAGCGACCTATGCTCGATAGACGTTATCATCCTAATTAACAATCTATCATTTGGTCATGAACAAATTTAAGGACTAATCGATAAATTCTCTCTTTATCAAAACTAAATAGTCCTAAGGACTTCATCATAATAATGGAGTTCATTAGAAGATGTAAACTTTGATGAAAAAAGATGTCAAAATATTTTTCATTAATTAATAAATCAATTACAATATCTTAATTGTTAATAGGCTGATGATTGGCTTTGGAACATAATTTCCAATAAGTCAAACCCACCATTTGCACAAATTGAATTTTTGATTGGGTCTCTCACCATATCTGGAATATTGAGCTCAATCCATCCTCCAACCTATAGCATCCAATGCCTAATAGATATGGTTGCATCTTTTCGGTGCAACTAAATCACTATATCCATCCGAGAATAATAAACCCCAGAAAGGGTCTGCACATGTACAATGGTGGAAGATCTAGGACTTAATATTTTCTTAGGAAGATTTGATTTGGTCTCTTAGACTCAACTAGTCATAATATTTATGACTAACCTAGTGGCATGGGTTAGCTTGAATCATTAGCCACCTCAAACCAGAACTGGATCGACTCAATCGACCAGATAAGTAAGATCAATGAGAGGAATATGCCATTAACTCATCATGAATGCATTCAGATCGAGTAGCTTCCAATTAAAAACCATTGATCATATTTGTCATACTTATCTTAGACACCGACTTTTCTGACCTGAACTGATCGGGTTAGCTTACAATCCAGACTTGAACTACGAAGCCAAATTAGGTCTTAACTTGATCGACCACATGTGACTGTGAGTCGACCTTGACCTAGACTTAATCCTATTAGGCTGGTCAAATCTAAGCACTCTTGATCCCAACTAACCAACTCTTGATTTAATTTGATCAACCATTAGACCTAATTAAGCTACCCACACTCGAACCCATGATTTATGAAGGTGTCTTAGATCTGAAAAATTCATAATTTTAGATCTAATTAATTTTATAAACTTAATTTTTAATTAAGTTCAAGGGTTCAATAACAAAACATGTATAAAAATCCTTGGATCTTAGGATCTAAGATTTTATAGAAAAGTAAATTTTTGATTTCTGATTAAGGACAAATGCGCAGCACCCCTACACGCCATAAGAGCACCCCATCGAATGGAAAAAGAGGGCCTTTAAATCCTTCTTACTCTTATGAATAGATGGCCAAGGAGAATGTCTTAATCAGAAATATGAACTATACTACAAAACTATTATATCTAAAACATATAATTATTACATGATTTAAAATCTAATCTATATATGTTTTGCATACATCTCATATATCAAATTTAATATTTAAATTTATGTTTCACATCTGATTATATCTGATGTAATATCTAAAAATAAAATTTTAAATGATCTAATCAAAAAAAAAAATTTAATTTGGACTACTCATGGCATAGATCTATGGAACTAGTCTAGACATGCATTGCATATGTCATACATATAAAATTTTTAAATGCATCTCATGCTTCAGATCTAACTATATCACATATAATATCTAAAATTTAACTAATCTAATCACATAATCTTCAAAAATTAAATGAACATTTCATAAAATTTTTGATCTAGACTATGAGATTAAACTAGGGATCTAGTCTAGACATATGTTGCATATATCATATATATCAAAATTTTAAATTAGACATTATGTTTCAGATCTAATTTCATCTAATGTAATATCTGAAACTTACTTGGGCAACATATCTAGACTAGAACATGCATTATTTATATCAAACATATATATATTTAAAACATGCAATTTTTGATTTCAGATCTGATTACATCCTATGTAACATCTGAAAATCAAATAATCAAATCATAAAAAATAATTTTAGATCAATCTAAAAATAGATCTGGAAGCAGTAACTTGGCTTTGATACTAGTTGAAGAAAAAATGGATTTTTCTATCACAGGATGCATCTGAACGGATTAGATTTGTAGTGGAATAATATTTTAAAAAAAAAATTTATGATCCAATTAGATCTGAGAGTTCTCAAATTTGATTAGATTGATCTAAAATTAGAAGTAAAATAAAAATAAAAATAGTGATAACAATTATCACCCGATCATGTTTACCCATTGTGATGATTTGACGATTGATCCGAGATTCTGATTGAGCCATGCACGTGCCCGGCCTCTATCGATATCCACTTAGGTCAGATCTGAAAGTCCTCTCATTCTGGATTTGATCTCCAAAGATTATATCTGATGTCTTCCTATAGAGCCTTCAAAATGAACTTCGAAGGCTGTGCATTCGTCTTACGAACATCATCGTCTCTCACTGATCTTCACGCCAATGGAACTTGATCTTTGCTCACAGGTTTTGCCTAACTCTTGAGCATGGAGAAGAGGGAGAGGATCAGATGAGGGTGGCATAGAGATAAATATTTTGGTAGAGCTTTGTCGAAAAGAAATCATGATGCACAATAGCTTGCGTAGGGCTCCATTTATAGAGCTAGTCAAGAGTCCCTTTGCATATAACTTTGAATAGGTCAAAATTTAACATGCAAAAGGACTCCTTAACTGATCTCCATGCCCCACCCTCTTATTTTTCTAATTTTATCGCATAAAAAACATAGAAATTAATGTGGAGATGGGAAGATAATGTTTGGATGGTGCAAGCAACTTATCTTCCTTAGAGTATCTCATCAAGTATGTTTGACCCATTCAAATCTCATTTGAATGGGATACCTCCACCCTATCTATATGGGGCGCACACCTCCACCCTATCCATATGGGGTGCACGACCAAAGAGGGAGTGCGTCCCTTATTCCTCACATAAAAATCTAGGTGTGCACATCCCTAGGAAATCTCTAGGGGGTGCATGCCCCTTATCCTTTAATTCCTGCATTCGGGTCAACATTTGACCTTTGTCCTATTCTCATCTTATGGGATTAAGACAAAATCTTTTCAAGTCCCATCCAATGGATTTATGTCAAGTTCTAATCAAGTTAGAATAAGCCTTGATCAGACTAGGACTCGATCCAATCAGATCAAGAAAAATCCTTCTAGAATTTTTGGAAGAGGCTTGTCCAAATTTCATCTCATGATTTTAGGACAAGCCCTAATCTGGCAAAGACAATCCTTGTCTTGTTCCCATCTTATGGAATTTAGGACAAGTCTTGATCAGGCTAGGATAAGGTCTAGTCAGATCAAGATAAATTGCTATAGAGTTTTCGAATAAACCTTGTCCAAATAGTTTCAGAAATTAGTAGATCTTATCTTGTTTCCATCCAATGGATTAGGAGAAGCCTAGATCAGGTTAGGACAAAACTCTTTGGACCTAGACAAGTTTCAATCAGACTAGGATAGAACCATACAAGGCTCTCAGATAAGCCAAATTCAATTTGACTCAATGAAGATGAACTAGAAAGATGACAGAAGGAGAATATAGGTTCAATCGTGTGCTAGCATGATTTTTTTGAACCTAATTAGATCTAATCCAAATCAATCAAACTGGATTAGCTCAATTGATGACATCCAGATCTAAATCCTTATTTATATGATCCAGTTAGGTTCAGTTCTGTATGGTAATGGAATATGTCATAATCTTCATCAACGATATCATCGAAATACCTTTCGATGGACCAGAACTCTTCTAATTCATCCAATTAGAATCATCGATCATCAAGACAATTCTAATTGATCCCAAAATCCATCAGTAATACCTAGTAGTATATGGTGGTAATCCAAGAAAATTGAATAGTGAACCTCTCGATGTAGCTACCTGTGTGATTGGGCTCTTCCATCATGAGCCCTAATGGAATTAAGGTTAAGGTAAACTCGACAAACCCAATATCCGTCATATGAATGAATCATTCAATTTGAGTCCGATGTGAAATATTAATAGAAACTCATTTCTATTATTTCACACTACCATGGCCATGGGTTTTAGAACTCGACCTTACATTTATCATAGGACTACTCCTTCTCTATCAAGGTTGATAGATCCCATCTTAGTGCGATCCAATTGTAAGTGCACCAACTGGCATCACCTCTTCTTGATACCAATTGATGTTCCATGATATCGCTCGAACACCAATCATCGTTGCATCACAAGTCCCAATACCATGTTGCGAAAGCCCCTGATCTTTAGCATGGATCTGAAGAAATCTGTGATGTTCTCTATGAGCAGCAAACAACCGATCCTCCACTTGGATCTGTGATGGGGCACCTCCCTCCTTGGGCTTGAGGGAAATGCCCCCTTCTCCAGGGCTTCTTCAAGAATCCTGAGGTGGCAACTCTAAAGAGAAGAGAAGAAGAGAGTTGAGAGAGAAAAGATCTATATTTCACTGCATTTGAAATCCTAATACAACCTATATATTTATACATAGCCATTAGTGTTAGATATATGTGCCCTAGAAGCCAGAATTACTGACACTTGTAATACACTTCTAGGGGCAAAATTATAATTTTGACTAATAACAATAAAATGGATTATTCTCTATCACATATGTGTATTTAGTTTCTGTGATACATCCTTTGAGTTAATGGTAATGATAATTCATATTTTCAAGAGTTGAAAATTTAAGACATGAATAATCATTATTAACTCATAAATAGCTCCCGACCATAGGATCATCACGAGGATGGTGATTGATCCGGAAGGTTGGTGTACGATCGCTTCTCTTTAGTAGATGAGTCTTGAGTCTACGGTGTGGAGATACCGGAGCGAAAGTATAGGTACTCGTTAGAGAATGAGGGCACTGAGCGTGACCACCTCGAGTAGTCATTAAGGAGTCTACCTTCTCGTCAATGACTGACTCGATGCTGCAGTAGTGTGTCTGGTTCTTTGACCTGAGATGCATCGGCAGTTCACCTTGAGGGTGTTATAGTTTGACTACACCATTACTCGGTCTCCTAGCCATATGGAACCCTGAGGTGTATGTTGGCTATGACATGTTCATTGTAGGAACTGGATTGCATCAAGATGGAATCTATCTACCTCGGTGGTAGAGGAGTAGCCCTATGATGATCATGAGAATCAAGTCCAGAAATCCATGGCCATGGTAGAGTGAAATAATAGAAAGAGTTTCTATTAATATTTCACATCGGACTCAAATTGAATGATTCATTCATATGACGGATATTGGGTTTGTCGAGTTTACCTTAACCTTAATTCCATTAGGGCTCAAGATAGAAGAACTTAATCACATAGGTAGCTGCACCAAGAGGTTCGCATTCAGCTCTGATGGATTGCCACCATATACTGCTAGGTGTCACTGGTGGATTTTGGGAGCAATTAGAATGATTTAGATGATCGATCATTCTAGCTGTTCGAATCAGAAGAGTTCTGATCCATCGAAAGGAGTTTCGATGATGTCGATGATAGAGATCATGACATATCCCATTACCATACAGAACTGAACCTAACTGGGTCACACAAACAAGGGTTTGAATCTGGTGATCATCAATTGAACTGATCCAGTTCAATTGATCTGAATGAGATTCAATTAGGTTCAAGGAAATCGTGCTAGCACTCGATTGAACCTAACGTTCTTCTTTTCTATCATAAATAAGTTGTCCTATCTGAGCCAAAGGAGTTTGTGCTCAATCAGAGGCCTTCATATGGTCTGACTGGAGGATGTCCAAGTCAAAAAAGGTTGTCTTATTTTGTAAGACATTACCTGCCATTTTTGGTCACCTGCCATTTCTTATTCTTTGACTTTGGTCAAAAGTCTACCTTTGACTGGTCAAACATTGACCATTGACACTTTGACTTTTGACCACATGTCACGCACCTATTGGAGAGCTGGTGGGGGCCTGTCCCCCTGCCAGAACCTGGCAAGGAAGAGGGTGCACGCCACCCTTGGCGTGTGCCCAAGTTGGAGGCGCCTAGGAGTCCCTGTTGGATAGGGACTCCATCTCCTTTTTGGATTCCAATTAGAGTTCTCCTAAGAACCAACTTTGACTGGTCTTAGGCACCCTCTAAGGAGGAATCCAGGGGACTCTATTCCCACCAATCAGATTTAGATCTGATTTCACAAAGAGTTGTGATTGGTTGGGAAGAAGAGGAGTTGGATCACAGTTAGTCTATAAATATTATTTCCATCTGCACCAATCTTTATCTTGAATCCATTTCATCCGCCATACGTACTGAATACCTTCTGGTGGATCTAACCAAGGGTCCAAACTATTGGTTTGAGTGCATGGAGTCAATTTCTGACTTGCAATTAGCCTCTAGACCTTTCTCGGAAGGTCGATACTTCGATATACGTCATTTGCATAGATTTTGGGATTCATCACCATTGAAACACCTTACCCTTAATCGAGGGAACATTTTCCTCTAGTTCCTCTAGATATGAACCTAAGTGTCTCTCAGGAGGATGGAAAAATCTTTTTCGATCTAGAGGTGGAGGAGGTAGTGATGTCTTTATTGGCCTAAACTATTTGGTTCCAATAGGATCTTAGCTCGTTGACTTTGGTGAGACCTTCCATCAGCTTGATCTGCTTTCCAATGCCTGCATTTTGAATTAAAATATTTTTCATGAAAGATGGCATGCCGACTCCAAATCCATTTATGGTCCTTCTGGAATATACGAAAATAGATATCCTAGAATGACTCTTTAGGATATCCTATGAAATCGGAAGCTCTAAAGACACTTAAACATGCTAACTTGTTCCGCTTTGTTGATCTTTTTGACATGTGCCGACACACCCTAAATTTCCTGAAGATGACTACCCCCCCTTGACATGGATTTCTTGCCGGCTCATGATCCTCATACGGATTGGTAAGAAACATTTTTTAAGAGAAATTCCTAATTTCAGTAATATATATGAGTTAACAGACATTGTCCCCTAAAAAAATCTAGGAAGGTCTTGTGAAGCTCATCTGGATCGAACCATATCTAATAAGGGTCCGATTTCCTCGTTCTGAAAAACGTTGAAGTTGAGATGTTCCGGTGGAGATCCCTGAAAGATATTTTGCCCATTTTCTTAGATAGTCTTAGGAATTTCCACTAAGGTATTCACCTCCTCTGATCTGATCGAAAAATCTTTGGTTTTTCAGTTGTTTTTCTTGACTTCAGTCTGAATTTCTTTGAACTTTTCAAGAGCTTCGACTTTGTCTCATCAAGATAAAACATACAGATTAGCTCGGTAAAGATGAAAGCAGCTCTATCCGACACATTATGGGCTGCACACATATGTATGTACTAGGACAAGGGTAGGATCTCGTGGCCCTTTCCCCATGTCCACAAAGGAAAGTTTAGGTCCACTTTGCCTTAAGAATGATTTCACAAGATTGGATATGAACTCGAAAGTCAAGGATCAATAGCCCGTTTCTCCATTTGTTATACCTATTTTCTGACTATATTGACTCTAATCTTAGGGTGCCATAGTATCTTGTTTGACTATCCCTAGTTATTGTCTTTTGTTCATTCACTTTGCTCGATAGTTGATCAAGTGTACAATCAATATGTAGCTACTAATAGATGACCATTAATAAGGAAACATTGCAATTTTATTTCTTTCTAAATGTAAAGCGTCTTAAGAAGTAATCACATAGCCTTCTAGTGTACACATGAAAACAGAAATCAAAATTTGCTTCAGTGCAGGGCCAACATAAATAAACAGTAATTTCATAAGTCTGAAATTAGCAAGTGATAGTCGAAGCGGGTATGGTTTCCACGGATTACAAGCAGAAACTCTGGCCTCCATTTCTGAACGTTAGGATCCATGTCTCACATCCTTCAGCCTCACTGCTATATCCTCAAAGACCTGCATGGAAAGGTGCACTAATGAAGCACTAGAACCTTAGAGTCCAAGCACCAACTGGATGCAGAAGAAACATAAGGTTAAAAACTTAATAATGTGAGCATCACCTCCAGAAGGCTTATCCTTTCTTGTTCTTCAGGGTGGCAGGGTAAGTAGTAGGGCAGTTTCCACTTCCATGCAGTACGTCATGATTGACAATGGAAAACTTACTTTCTTTGTCGGCGCCTTTTCTCTTCAGCTCTGCCTTTTCTTTCCTTTGCCCTTCCACCTTTCTGCTTTTCACAGACTTCTTTTCTCTTTTCCATAAGAACTTTTTTTTGAATAGAAGTCCTTTCCATGCAAGACTGAGCCGTTAGAACCTTTCATAAAAAGCTCAGCGTGACCAGCATATTCATTTAATTCGGCCAAGGAATTTTAAGTTTAATTGCATGTGGTTAAGTTCATGATGAATTGCCCATAAATCAGTCAAGGATTGCAGAATAATATCATTCTGCAGGTCTAAGTCTAACTTACACTTGAAGCTTCTCAAGCTCTTCCATGTCCTTTGGTCATTGTCAGACAGTGATCTTGGACTAACTGCCTATCATCATCTTAGCCTTAAAAATCATTCAGTGACTGATTACTTGGCGCGCGACTCTGTTCACCAACATCTCCTTAGGTGAGCCAACATTTGGCGAGCAGTCCCGAATATCTTCATTTGGCGCTAGAGCTCATCAGACATCGAGCCCAACATGTTAATATCCGGTCTTATTATCTTCGTCTATCCATTTCTCCAGAGATGCTCTTTGTTCAATGGATACGGACTGATAAGGTGGGGAGGTCCTTGATCCACTACATGGGGTTAACTTCTCAAGAACCCAAAACTATTTTATAGTTCCTGAAGGCCAATCTTTATAATTGGGTCCAGTTGGTCTATGGTGTCCAGGATAGTGTGGCAATGGGTTGGATGCAGACATTTTTCTGTTAGAGAGTAAAAGATTTCTAGTTAGATATTATAATTATGACTTTGACCAATTTATTTTAGGAATTTTATTTTTTAAACAAAATTAGCTCCCACTATTTTCTCTGATCCCTACACTCCCTCTGTTAGAGATGCGAAAATCTTCCGATTAATGATTTCTAGTGGTGGTGCGGTCTCACCAACTGACCATCACCTCACCTAACAGAGTTATTGGTGATGGGTTAGCCAATGAGTGAACAACTCTTGTTCAATGATTCTCTATTATGGTGCACCAACGTTGTATCTAATTCATGAGTCTCACCATATCCGAAATATTGATCCACTCCTTAGTTAAGTCGGACCCACCATTTGTAAGACTGGGTTCCTAATTGAGTCTCTCACCGTATCCAGAATATTGAGCCCAACTCATCCTCCAGCCATAGCATCCAATGCCTAAATAGACATGGTTGCATCTTTCCCGGTGCAATCTGAGCCACTGTATCTAGCCGAGAATAATCAACCTTGGGAAGGGCCCGTCACATCTACAATGGTGGAAGACCTCAGACTTAATCTTTTCTTAGGAGAGAATTGATCAGGTCTCATTAAACTAGACTTGTCAAGTTCCATAACCAATTATGACTAACATAGTGGCATGGGTTAGCTCAGATTATTGACCACCTCAGATCAGGAACTGGTGTCAACGAGATATGGCTAGGTAAGTGGACCCACGGAAGGAGTATGCCATAACTTCATACAAGAATGCATTCAGGTCGAGTAGCTTCCAATTAAAATCAGTCGGTCGTATGTGCCAAACTTTAGAGACCAAATTGTTGAGCCAGAATCAATTGGGTTAGCCTACAATCCAGAATCTAACCTTTGAGCCTAATTAGGTCTTGCTTGATCATGACTCGATCTTGACCCAGACTTAATCCTATTAGGCTGGTCAATTAAGCAATTGTTTGATCCCCTCTAACCAACTCTTGATTCGGTTTTGATCAACCCGCGTTAGACCTAATTGAGCTACCCAAGCCCGAACCCAGTATTATGAATATGTCTTAGATCTGAAATTTTTAATTTTAGACCTAATTGATATTTCATAATCTTAATATTTAATTAAGTAGGATTCATAAATAAAATATGCACAATAAATCCTAGGGTTTCAGGATCTAGGGTTTTGCAGAAAGTAAGTTTGGATTTCTGATTTAAGAACGAACGCGCAGCACCCCTACACGTCATAAGAACACCCATCGAATGAGAAGAGAGGGCCTTTAAATCCTTCTTCATTTTTTATGATCGACGGCCAAGAGGGAACGCTTAATCAAGAACAATGCAATACTACCAAAATAGTTTTAGATCTTATATTATATATCTCATATATAATCTGATCATGGCATAATTTTTGCATACATCTCATGTATCAAATCATGCATGTTTTAGATCTAAATTATCTCATAATAATCTAAAAAATTAGATTTAAATTGATCTTAATCAAAATAATATAATCTAGATAATTATGTAGAACTATTCTACAACTAGTCTTAGACAATGCATCTATCATATCTATATGATGTTAAAAATTAAATAATTTTTTATTTTTAGCTATTTTCAGAAGTTATATAACCATTATATATTCAAAAATATAGATAAAAGATCTAAATAATATTTAATCAAATTAAATTAAAAATATGCAAGACTATTCTATAGGAACTATTCTATTTTAGAACTAGTTCATGCAATTTCTAATCTTAGATCTAAATCATTTAATTTAATTTTTTTTTCTAATTTTAGATCTGAATCACATTCATGTGACATCTAAAATCACTTATTTTATAATTAACAAATAAATTTAAAATTAAATCTAAATATTTTTAGAACCTTGGCTCTGATACCAGTTGAAGAGAAATCCTGATTTTTCGGACCAGGTTCGTTCAGATCTGATCAGATCAAGAGATGTATTTCAAAAATTTTTTTCTTTGATCTAGATTAGATCTAAGAAGTTTTAGATCTAATTATTATTTATTAAAAAATTAAAATAAAATAGATAAATTAAATCAAATTTAATTTACCTTGATATGGGTAATCCTATTACCCGTTGATGATCCTGTTTGCAGCGGAAGGTTCTGGATCTAGCCATGCCAAGTGCCCCTGGCCTCTACTGATTCCACTCAGGTTGGATCCGGGAGATCTCTTTCTTCTCTATCATGTCTCCAAAAATCAGATCTGGATCTGATCTGAGGAATTCAAAACTCTTTTGAAGATCAGCAGAATCGTCCTTTGCAGCAGCACAACCTTTCTAGCTTCATCGCCTTTCTTTGATCATGGATCGCCCAAACCAAGGTCCAAAACTCCTTTTAAGACATGGATAGGAGAGGGAGAAGGTGGTTTGGCATGGAGGAAGAAGGGAGAGCAGCCTTGGGGCATGGGGAATTGTTCTTCAAACATAGTTGGCGAAGGGGTCTTAT
>QRFJ01000497.1:0-74436 GCA_006176705.1 Cocos nucifera
AAACCTTAATAGAAATTCTTTCTATTATTTCACTCTATCATGGCCATGGGCTTAAGGACTTGATTCTCATGATCATCATAGGGCTGCTCCTCATCCACCGAGATAGATAGATTTCCTCTTGGTGCAATATAATTTCTACAATGAACATGCTATAGCCAACATACACCTCAGAATTCTGAATGGCTAGGAGACCGAGTCATGGTGTAGTTAAACTATAACATGCTCAAGGTGAACTATCGATGCACCTCAGATTAAAGAATCAGACACACCACTACAGCTTTGAGCCAGTCATCAACGAGAAGGTAGACTTTCATATGACTGCTCTACGTGGTCATGCTTAGTGCTCTCGTTCTCTAATGAGTATCTATACTCTCACTCTGGTATCTCTTCACCATAGACTCAGGACTCATCTACTATAAAGAAGCGATTGTACACCAATCTTTCAGATCAATCACCATCCTCATGATGATCCTACGGTCGAGACCATTTTATGAGTTAATAATGAAAATTCTTGTCTTAAATTTTCAACTCTTGAAAATAAGAATTATTATTACCATTAACTCAAGAGATGTACCACAGACACTAAATACACATTTATGATAGAAAATAATCTATTTTATTATTTATAATCAAAATTATAATTTTTCCCCTAGAAGTGTATTACAATTGTCAGCCAATTTTGGCTTCTACGGCACATATATCTAACAGCTCTGACAGGATAAGGATTAAGGTGAACTCGTCAAACCCAATATTCGTTATATGAATTAATCATTCGATTGGAGTCTAATGTGAAATCTTAATAGAAACTCTTTCTATCATCTTTACTCTACCATGGCCATGGACTTAAGGACTCAATCTCATGATTATCATAGGGCTACTCCTCATCTACTGAGGTAGATAGATCCTCTTATTGGTGCAATCCAATTTGTATAATGAACATGCTACAGTCAACATACACCTCAGGGTTTCGAATGGCTAGGAGATTGAGTTTTGGTGTAGTCAGACTATAACACCCTCAAGGTGAACTATCGATGCACCTCAGGTCAAAGAACCATATACACCACTACAGCATCGAGTCAGTCATCAATGAGAAGGTAGACTTTCTTGTGACTACTCGAGGTGGTCATGCTCATTGTCCTCATTCTCTAACAAGTATCTGTACTCTCCTCTGATGTCTCCACACCGTAGACACAAAATACATCTATCCTAAGAAAATGATCATACATCAACCTTCCAGATCGATCACCATCCTTGTGGTGATCCTACGGTCGGGAGTAGTTTTTGAGTTAATTATAAAAATTCATGTCTTAATTTTCAACTCTTGAAAATATGAATTATCATTACCATTAACTCAAAGGATTTATCACAGACACTTTTAAATACACACTGTGATAGAAAAATAATCTATTTATTAATTTATAGTCAAAATTATAAAATTATTCTTAGAAGTGTCTTATAAGTGACAGCCAATCTGGCTTTTAGGGCACACATCTAACAAACTCCCACTTGACCTAAAGCCAATTGGCTATAACTCTATATCCCATCTTCTCAAAATGGACTTCAATCTTCTGCTAGCTCAATGGCTTTATCAACAAGTCAGCCACATTATCTGCAGTGTCAACTATCTTGAGCTCGATGTATCCCTTCTCGAGGTAATCACGGATAAGGTGGTATCGCCTCTTTATATGCTTGAATTTTTGATAAGATCTCGGCTCATTAGCTAGGGCTATGGCATCATTGTTGTTATAATATAGAGGGATGGCATCGCTCCATGCTCTATGATGAACTTCTTATACCAAAATGCCTCCTTTGTAGCTTCCGACGCAGCGATGTACTCTGCTTCCATGGTGGAATTTGCTATCACCATCTATTTGAAACTTTTTCAGCTGACAATACCATCATTACAAATAAATAGACTTTTAGATATCGACTTTCGATCATCCATATTGAACATAAAATCCGAGTCTGTATACCCCTGGATCTGGAGTTCTCCATTACTAAAGACTAGAAACATATCCTTAGTCCATCTCAAGTACTTAAGGATACATTTCACAAAAGTCCAGTGCTCTATGCCTAGATTTGACTGATACTTACTCGTGACACTCACAGCATGGGAAATATCAGGTCATGTACATAGCATGGCATACATGAGGCTCCCTATTGCTGAAGCATAAGGAATCTTGCTCATGCGTTCAATCTCCTCAGGTGTGTTGGAACACATCTTCTTGGAGAGATGAATGCCATGTCTGAAGGGCACTGTTGGGGGTAAATCTCACTCCCATCGAAGTTTAGTTTAGTGCTCAGCTAGGTGTAACTCATAATCACAAGAGAAATTCAATCGCGAACTCCTTACGGACTCCTCCAGTAGTTGAACTCCTTTCGGACTCCTCTAGTAGTCGAACTCTATCGAACTCCTCTAGTAGTCGAACTTCTTCCAAACTCCTCCATCAGTCGAACTCCATCGGACTCCTCCAGTAGCCGAACATCTTCCAATCTTCTCCATCAGTCGAACTCCTTCTAGACTCCTCCAGTAGTTGAACTCCTTCCAGACTCCTCCAGCAGCCGAACTTCTTCAGGATCCCTCCCGATCGAACTTCCTACAGTCGCCTAAGAAGGTCTCTGTACGAACCTCGCTCCACACACAGCACGAATCAACTCACCCACAGACTATCTAAGAGGAGTTCAAGCTCCCTTAACATTGATGTAACTCAATGATTCATCACCAATCGACACCTACTCCGAACTACGATTATTAAATCTCAATGGACTGGCATGTCATGGCGACAGATACTACCCTCCATAACAAACTCCATGTGGCCCCAAGCGGCCCACTACCAAATGGTTACAGCTATCACTATCAGTTTGTTATAGGCTCCATCTATAAAAGGGACCCTTCAGATATGTTTTCTCCAAGCTCTTTTCTCCTTCTCAATATTTTGCAACTTTTTTTATTGAGTACTTCATTTCTGTTGGCTGAAAGAGCTATCTTGATCGTCGAAGGGTCTTATCGGAGCCACCCCCCAAGCTTTGGTTGAGACTTGCCTTGCAGGTTACCAGTGGTGACCTCATCTTCTCTGACTCCAGCATTCCTCCGACGATGATAAGATTTCACACCAACAGGATTGGCACTAGAGGAAGAACCCTTTATTTCTGAGATTCTCTTATTCTTAAAAGAGTGCTTTATAGAAATCTCTTTCTTCTTCTCCTCCAATGTTCTCCTCCCCGAGGAGGATGCCTCCTAGGAAGGCTTCAATCTGGTGGTTGATGGCTTCCGTGGCCAGATCCCATCCAAATCTATCCATCCCTATTTCATTTTCGATAACTCAAGCTCCACCTATAGCAACGATGGATGCGGAGTAGCTCAACCTACTAGTCCAGCAGGTTCACAGCCTCACGAAAGTGGTGCAAGCCATGCGGAATGTAGCAGCCTTCGACATCGATTCAGCTAGAGCGGGCTTCTCCGAAATCTCATGATATGGTCTGGAGGCAGCCTACTTGGGCCAGTCGATCGGTGACATCAAAAAAGGAGAAGCAGAGGGCTGAGTGCTCCTACTCTGATCATGACTCTACCTCTGGGGGGCATTACCCTGATTCAGCCAGAAGACCTTGGAGATCCGTAATTGTGAGGATCTCCTGGATCAAAAACTGCAAGAGATGAATTGACGAATCGAGGAACTTTGCCATGCACCCGCCTCCTATGGTATGATATCGGTACCAACCCTCCTTTCTCTCACTGCATCATGTAGGAATCGATCCCATCAAAATTAAAGCTTTGTTAATTCGAGTGCTATGATGGGACCTCTGATCCGATCGATCATCTAGAGGCCTTTCAGATAATGATGATGCTCCATGGTGCACTCGATGCCATCCTATGCCAGGCTTTCCCATCTACTTTAAAAGGAGCATCCAGAAATTGGTATACGACTCTTAAGTTGGATGCCATCTTTTTCTTTGACCAGATGAGCCATCAGTTCACTGCTCATTTTGTTAGTAGCCGACATCCCAAGCGAGGCTTGGAATCCCTCATCAACATCAAGCAGCAAGAGGGAGAATCCATATGAGCTTATGTCAAATATTTTAATGCTACTGCATTGGAGGTTCAAAATCTAGAGCAGTCTATTGCGATGGCCATGCTAAAGGGTGGCCTTCAGAAAAATAATTTATTGTTCTTCCTGAAGAAGAAGTACCCTAGGGGTTTTATCGATATGCTGGCTCGAGCCGAAGGATATGCCCGAGTGGAAGAGGCCTTCAAGGCCAAGGACAATGAAGCCATTGGAGAATGATGAATGGGTGAGCCGGATAGGCCCATTGAGGAAAGAAAGCCGAGTGAAGCTCGACCACGCTCTCAAACTCCACCTGAGCACAAGCGAGCTCAAACTCCTCCTCGGGCTTGAAAGCAGGGAAGCCCTAATAAAAAGGTGCGACGGAGCTCTCCCCTCCAAAGGTTCCACAACTATGCCCCTCTCAATGCTCCAGAAATCCAAGTACTGATGGAGATTCAGAAGTTGCTACCAAGGCCGGAAAGGATGCACTCCCATCCTAGCAAATGCAATCCAAACAAGTTCTACCTCTATCATCATGACCATGGTCATGATACTGAAGAATGCATTGAGCTCCAAGATGAGATCGAGGAGCTCATCAGACAAGGTAGGCTCGATCGATTTCTATGATGTCGGTCTGAAGGATGGGAAGATCGACCAAGGGCACTATCGCAACCAAAACTACTAAGGGAGGGGAAGTAGATGGATCGATCTTCCGTCGGCATTATCAACACCATCTCTAGGGGACTTCAATGAGAGGTAACTAGTGGATCAGCAGAGCTTGGGAAGTGGTGGAGAACTAAGGAGCCCATCGCTTGCACCAACGAGGATGCCCAAGGAGTCCAGTTCCCGCATAATGATGCAATTGTAATTTTTTTAAACATTGTTGACTATGATGTGCACCATATTTTGGTAGATAATGGAAGCTCTGTTGATGTCTTATTTTATAATGCTTTCATGAAAATGTCTTTGCCTAATAATCACTTGGGACCTATGAACTTCCCGTTGGTATTCTTCATTGGCGATGTCATGCCAGTTGAAGGTATAATAACTTTGACAGTGGCTGCAGGACAATGCCCGAAGCTGGCTAAAGCACAGGTTGATTTCCTAGTTGGAAAAGCCCCATCTGTCTACAATGCTATTCTTGGCCAACCTGGTTTGAATGCACTTCAAGTTGTAGTCTCAACTTATCATTTAAAGGTAAAGATTTCCACAAGCTGCAGAATTGGAGAGGTCAGGGGAGATCAGGCCTTGGCAAGATACTATTACTCCATCGCCCTACAAAAAAAATCCAGCCCGACCTTTGTCCTATTGATGGGCTTGATGTCTACGATGACCTAATGGAGGAACGGGGCGAGCCTATGGAAGATCTCATTTCTATCCCATTAAATGACGAAAATGTGGAGCACACTGTGCATATCGGATCCAACTCGGGGGGTAAAATTCGAGAGATACTCATCGCCTTCCTTCAGAAGAATGTAGACATCTTCACCTGGGTCCCAATAGATATGTCAGGGACTGATGTCGAGGTTATGGAACATCGACTGGTTGCTGATCCCAAGTGTCAGCCGATAAAAGAAAAAATGCGCAGCCATGCTCCGAAAAGATAGAATGTGATCGCAGAAGAAGTTGACAAGCTCCTCAAGACTGGATTCATCCGAAAAGTTAACTACCCAAATTGGATCTCGAATATGGTACTCATCAAAAAGGCAAACGACAAGTGGAGGATGTGTATAGACTTCAAAAAGCTGAACAAAGCCTACCCAAAGGACATCTACCCCCTACCCAGGATTGATCAACTGATGGGTGCAACCTCGGATCACGAGCTCCTCACCTTTATGGATGCATTTTTTGACTACAACCAAATCTGGACAGCACCAGAGGATGAGGAAAAAACTACTTTTATTACTGATCGTGGTCTTTATTGTTATAGGATTGTGCCTTTTAGACTCAAGAATGCAGAGGCAACATACCAGTGTTTGGTTAACAAAATCTTCAAGGAGCAGATCGACCAAAATATGGAGGTGTATGTAGATGACATGCTCGTTAAGAGCCAAGCCTCGACAAATCACATTGCCGACCTCGAAGAGACCTTTAGTGCACTTAAGAAGTACAAGATGAAGTTGAATCCGATGAAGTGTGCCTTCAGTGTGACTTCGAAGAAATTTTTAGAATTCATGGTGTCGAAGCGCGAGATTGAGGCAAATCCAGAGAAAATTTGGGCTATTCAGAAGATGACCACACCGAGAATAATCAAAGAAGTTCAACGCCTGACTGAAAAAGTGGCATCCCTAAACTACTTCATCTTGAGATCGGTCGAGTGATGCATACCCTTCTTTCGGATTCTCACGCAGCCAAAGAGCTTCTGCTGGATGGCGGAATGCCAACAGGCATTTGAGGAGCTAAAAAATACCTCGGCTCACCCCCACTGCTGGCAAAGCCTATGTCAGAAGAAGAATTATTCTTATATCTAGTAGTATCCCCGGCAGTCCTGGTAGTAGTCCTGGTTAAGGAAGAAGCGAAAGTGCAGCGACCGATCTACTACATAAGTCGAGTCTTAAGGGATGCAGAGATCAGGTACTCTAAATTAGAAAAATTAATTTACTCTCTTGTAATTACTACCAGGAGGCTCTGAGTTTACATTCAGGGGCACACCATAACTGTCCTCATGGATCAACCAATTAAAGTAGTCCTTCACCGAATAGATGCCTCCAAAAGAATCACAAAATGGATGATCGAGCTTACAAAATTTGAAATCAACTACTGACCCCGATTGTCGATCAAAGCCCAAATATTAGCAAATTTTATAGTGGAGTGCACCATTCCAGAGGAAGCTGAGCCTGAATAGAATAAAACCAGCATTCCATGGTTGCAACTGAGCCCCCCCGAAGAGAGCATCGATCTTCCCAAAGAACTTTGGGCCCTATACTTGGATGGTTCATCTAATGCTACCGAAGCAGGAACAGAGTTGGTCTTGGTTATCCCCAAGAGAGTCATCACCGACTATGCACTACACTTTGAATTTCCTGCAATTAATAATAGGGCCGAATACGAAGCTCTGATCACTAGGTTAAGAATAGCAAAAGAATTAGAGGCAGACCAACTCTAAGTTTTTAGTAATTCCCAGCTGGTGGTCAAACAGGTTAACAGCGACTATGAAGCCTAGGAGGAAAGTATGATAAAATATCTTGAGAAAGTAAAAAACTTAACTCTGACCTTCAACAGTTTTAGTATTCAGCAGATTCCAAGGGCAAAGAATACAAGAGCCAACCTTCTCTCTAAATTGGCTACTTCAGCCCCGACCGAACTACCCAAAGAAGTATTTTGTAAAATTTTAAAGTGCCCAAGCTCGAAGGAGTCGCAGCCTATTCTACAAGTTGAGTACAAGCCAAGCTGGATTGACCCACTGGTTGCTTACCTCAGGGATGGAGCCCTTCCTCTAGCGCCAATCCTGTTGGTATGAAATCTTGTCATCGTTAGAGGAATGCTGGAGTTGGAGAAGGTGAGGTCTCCATTGGTAACCTGCAAGGCATGTCTCGACTAGAGCCTGGGGGGGTGGCTCCAACAAGACCCTCCAACGATCAAGTCAGCTCTTTCGGCCAATAGAAATGGAGTACTCAATTGACAAAGTTGCAGAGTATTGAGAAGGAGAAGAAAGCTTGAAGAAAATATATCTGGAGGGTCCCTTTTATAGATGGAGCTTATAACAAACTGATAGTGACAGTCGTAATCATCTGATAGTGGGCCGCTCGTGGCCACATGGAGTTTGTTATGGAGGGTAGTGTCTATCATCATGACATGCCAGTCCATTGGGATTTAATAGTCGTAGTTCAAAGTAGGTGTCGATTGGTGATGAATCTTTGAGTTACATCAATGTGAAAGGAGCTCGAACTCCTCTTAGGCAGTCTGTGGGTGAGTTGATTTGTGCTGTGTGTGGAGTCGGATTCGTATAGAGACCTTCCTAGGCGACTATGAGAAGTTCGGCCGGGAGGGGTCCTGAAGAAGTTTGATTGCTGGAGGAGTCCAAAAGGAGTTTGACTGCTGAAGGAGTCCAGAAGAAGTTTGGATGCTCGAGGAGTCCGAAAGGAGTTCGACTACTGGAGGAGTTTGGCTGCTGGAGGTGTTTGAAAGAAGTTTGGCTACTGGAGGAGTCTAGAAGAAGTTTGCGATTGATGTTCTCCTATGATTATGAGTTACACCTGGCTGAGCACTAAACCTCACTCCCACCGAAGTTTAGTTTAATGCTCAGCCTGCTGTAACTCATAATCGTAGAAGAACTTCAATCGCGAACTCCATTCGAACTCCTCCAGCAGTCAAACTTCTTCTAGACTCCTTCAGCAGCCAAACTTCTTTCAGACTCCTCTAGCAGCCAAACTCCTTCGGACTCCTCCAACAGCCAAACTCCTTTCGAACTCCTCCAGTAGTTGAACTTCTTCAGGATCCCTCCCGACCAAACATCCTGTAGTTGCCCAGGAAGGTCTCTGTACGAACCTGGCTTCACACATTGCATGAATCAACTCACCCACAGACTGCCTAAGAGTAGTCCAAGCTCCCTTACATTGATGTAACTCAAAGATTCATCACCAACTGGCACCTACTCTGAACTACGACTATTAAATCTCAATGGACTGGCAAGTCACGATGACAGGCACTATCCTCCATAACAAACTCCACATGGCTTCGAGCGGCCCACTACCGGATGATTACGGCTGTCACTATCAGTTTATTATAGGCTCCATCTATAAAAGGGATCACCTAGATATGTTTTCTCCAAGCTCTCTTCTCCTTCTCAATACTTTGCAACTTTTTTGACTGAGTACTCCATTTTTGTTAGCCGAAAGAGCTGACTTGATCATCGGAGGATCTTGCCAGAGCCACCCCCCCAGGCTCTGATTGAGACTTGCCTTGTAGGTTACTGATGGTGACCTCATCTTCTCCCACTCTAGCGTTCCTCCGACGATGACAAGATTTTGCACCAACAGGCACCAATCCCCTCTTGGAGTTTTTCATGCTAAACCTCTTTAGCACCTTCTCTATGTACATCTTCTATGAGAGACCCAGCATCCTATTTGGTCTATCTTTATAGAACTTAATTCATAGAATAAAGGATGCCTCTCCTTGGCCTTTCATGGAGAATTCTTTAGACTACCATATTTTGATTATGGTCAATATGGAAATATAATTCCCAATTAGGAGGATGTCATTCACGTACAGTACCAGAAAAACAACAGTACTCCCACTGACCTTTTTGAAAATATAGGACTCCTCATTCTTGATGAATTCAAATGATTTGATCACATCATTAAAATGAGCATTCCAACTTCAAGATGCTTGCTTAAGTCCATATATGGACTATTGCAACTTGCAAACCTTGTGATCGATATCATTGGATGTGAAACCTAGTGGCTGTTCCATATAGATATCTTCCTCAAGATATCCATTTAAGAATGCCATTTTCAAATCCATCTACCATAATTCATAATCAAAATAGGCTACAACAGTATGCAATGTGCGTATGGATTTAAGCATGGCTAGTGGCGAAAAAGTATCCTGATAGTCAATGCCTTCATACTGACTATATCCTTTCGCTATTAGCCTTGCTTTAAATATCTCTACATTTCCATCGGCACCTATCTTTCTCTTAAAGATCCATTTACATCTAATAGGTACTATATGAAGGGAAATCCTGATTTTCCGAACCAGGTTCGTTCAGATGTGATCGAATCAAGAGATATCTTTTAAAAATTTTTCTCTTTGATCTAGATCAGATCTGAGATATTTTAGATCTGATTCTTATTATTTTAGTAATTAAAATAAATTTAGATAAATTAAATCAAATTTAATTTACCTTGAAGTGGGTAATCCTATTACCCATTGATGATCCTATAAGTAGTGGAAGGTTCTAGATCTAGCCACGCAAGTGCCTGGCCTCTATCAATATCCACTTGGGCTGGATCTAGAGATCCTCTTCTTCTCTATCATATCTCCAAAAATTAGATCTGAATCTGATCTGGAGGATCATCAAAACTCCTTTCGAAGATCAGCAGTTGTCCTTTGCAGCAGCGCAGCCTTCTAGCTTTCAGTCACCTTTCTTTCATCTGGATTACACCAACCAAGAACCCAAAACACTTTTGGATGTGGAGAGAAGAGGGAGAAGATGCTTTGGTGTGGAGGAGGAGAGGAGAGGCAGCCTTGGGGCGTGGAGATCTTAATTGCTCTTTTAGTTGGGTGCGGGGTCTTATTTATAGACTAAGCATGATCCAACTCCTCTTCTTCCCAACCAATCACAATCCTTTGTAAAATCAGATCTAAATCTGATTGGTGGAAATAGAGTCCCTTGGATTCCTCCTTAGATGGTGCCTAAGACCAGTCAAACTTGGTTCTTAGGAGAACTCTAATCGGAATCCAAAAAGGAGATGGAGTCCCTATCCAACAGGGACTCCTGGGAGCCTCCAGCTTGGGCACACGCCAAGGGTGGCGTGCGCCCTCCTCCTTGCCAGGTTCTGGCAGGGGGACAGGCCCCCACCAGCTCTCCAATAGGTGCATGACATGTGGACAAAAGTCAAAGTGTCAATGGTCAACGTTTGACCAGTCAAAGGTCAACTTTTGACCAAAGTCAAAGGATGAGAAATGGCAGGTGACCAAAAATGGTAGGTATTGTCTTACAAAATAAGACAACCTTTTCTGACTTGGACAGGCTCCAGTCAGACCAAGTGAAGGCCTCTGATTGAGCACAAACTCCTTTGGCTCAGTCAGGATAACTATTTATGATAGTAAAAGAAGAACGTTAGGTTCAATCGAGTGCTAGCACGATTTTCTTGAACCTAATTGAATCTCATTCAGATCAATTGAACTGGATCAGTTCAATTGATGATCACCAGATTCAAACCCTTATTTGTGTGACCCAGTTAGGTTCAGTTCTGTATGGTAATGGGATATGTCATGATCTCTATCATCGACATCATCGAAACTCCTTTCGATGGATCAGAACTCTTCTGATTCGAACAGCTAGAATGATCGATCATCTAAATCATTCTAATTGCTCCCAAAATCCACCAGTGACACCTAGCAGTATATGGTGGCAACCCATCAGAGCTGAATGCGAACCTCTTGGTGCAGCTACCTGTGTGATTAAGTTCTTCTATCTTGAGCCCCGATCAGATTAGGGTTAAGGTGAACTCGTCAAACCCTAGTCTCTGTCATATGATGTAATCATTCGATTCAAGTCCAATGTGAAAACCTAAATAGAAACTCTTTCTATTATTTCACTCTGCCATGGCCATGGGCTTCTGGACTTGATTCTCATGATCATCATAGGGCTGCTCCTCTACCACCGAGGTAGATAGATTCCATCTTGATGCAATCCAGTTCCTACAATGAACATGCTATAGCCAACATACACCTCAGGGTTCCATATGGCTAGGAGACCGAGTAATGGTGTAGTCAAACTATAACACCCTCAAGGTGAACTGCCGATGCATCTCAGGTCAAAGAACCAGACACACTACTGCAGCATCGAGTCAGTCATTGACGAGAAGGTAGACTTCCTAATGACTACTCGAGGTGGTCACGCTCAGTGCCCTCATTCTCTAACGAGTACCTGTACTCTCGCTTCCGGTGTCTCCACACCGTAGACTCAAGACTCATCTACTAAAGAGAAGCGATTGTACACCAACCTTCCGGATCAATCACCATCCTCATGATGATCCTATGGTCGGGAGCATTTTATGAGTTAATAATGATTATTCATGTCTTAAATTTTCAACTCTTGAAAATATGAATTATCATTACCATTAACTCAAAGGATGTATCACAGACACTAAATACACATATGTGATAGAAAATAACCCATTTTATTGATTTTAGTCAAAATTATAATTTTGCCCCTAGAAGTGTATTACAAGTGTCAGCCAATTCTGGCTTCTAGGGCACATATATCTAACAATCTCCCACTTGTCCTAAAGCCAATTGGCTACAAGTCTAAGTCCCATCTTCTCAAGGTGGGCTTCGATCTTCTGCTGGCCCAACGGCTTTGTAAGTGGGTCTGCCACATTATCTGTGGAGTTGACTCTCTTGACCTCGACGTAACCCTTCTCGAGGTAATCGCGGATGAGGTGGTATCGCCGCTCAATGTGCTTGGATTTTTGGTGAGACCTCGGCTCCTTAGCAAGGGCTATGGCGCCATTGTTGTCGCAGTATAGAGGAATGGCATCTGATGGCATTACTCCAATTTCTGCAGCAAACTTCTTGTACCAGAATGCTTCCTTCGTAGCCTCTGATGCAGCGATATATTCTGCTTCCATGGTGGAATCTGCTATCACGGTTTGCTTGGAACTCTTCCAGCTGACAGCACCACCATTGCACACAAACAGACTCCCAGATGTCGACTTTCGATCATCTACATCGGACATGAAATCCGAGTCTGTGTATCCCTGGACTTGGAGTTCTCCATTACCAAAGACCAACATCATATCCTTAGTTCTTCTCAAGTACTTAAGGATACATTTCACAGAAGTCCAGTGTTCTTCACCTGGATTTGACTGATATCTGCTTGTGACACTCACAGCATGGGCTATATCAGGTCGTGTACATAGCATGGCATACATGAGGCTCCCTATTGCAGAAGCATAAGGGATCTTGCTCATGCATTCTATTTCCTCAGGTGTGCTAGGGCACATCTTCTTGGAAAGATGAATACCATGTCTGAAGGGTATTAATCCCCTCTTAGAGTTTTCCATACTAAACCTCTTTAGTACTTTCTCTATGTACATCTTCTGTGAAAGTCCTAGCATCCTATTCGGTCTATCCCTATAGACCTTAATTCCTAGAATAAAGGATGCTTCACCTAGGTCTTTCATGGAGAATTCCTTGGACAACCATAATTTGACTGTTGTCATTATGGGAATATCATTCCCAATAAGGAGGATGTCATCCACGTACAATACGAGGAAGACAACAGCGCTCCCACTGACCTTTTTGAAAACACATGGTTCCTCTTCATTTTTGATGAAACCAAACATTTTGATCACATCATTGAAATGAGTGTTCCAGCTCCGAGATGCTTGCTTAAGTCCATATATGGACCTTTGCAGCTTGCAAACCTTGTGATCAGTATCACTGGATGTGAAACCTAGCGGCTGTTCCATATAGATATCTTCCTCAAGATATCCATTCAAGAATGCCATTTTCACGTCCATTTGCCATATTTCATAATCGAAATAGGCTGCAACAGCAAGCAATGTGCGGATGGATTTTAGCATAGCTACTGGGAAAAAGGTATCCTGATAGTCAATGCCTTCGCGTTGACTATAACCTTTTGCCACTAGTCTAGCCTTGAATGTCTCCACATTCCCATCTGCACCAATCTTTCTCTTGAAGATCCATTTACACCCAATAGGTACTATACCTTCTGGTGGATCTACCAAGGTCCAGACTTGGTTTGAGTGCATCGAGTCAATTTCTGACTGCATTGCCTCTAGCCATTTCTCGGAGTCGATATCTGATATCGCCTCGTTGTAGGTTTTGGGATCATCACCATGAGCACCATTACCTACGAGGAACATTTCCTCTACTTCCTCTGAAATAATACCTAAGTATCTTTCAGGGGGATGGAAAACTCTTTCCGATCTACGAGGTGGAGGAGGTAGTGTTCTTATTGGCTCAACCTGATTTGGTTCCAATTGGTCCTTAGCTCGTTGTACTTGTGAGACTTTCTCATCAAGCTTAATCTGCTTTCCAATGCCGCTATCTTGAATAAACTATTTTTCAAGAAAGATGGCATGTCGACTCACAATCACATTGTGGTCTTCTGGAATGTAGAAATAGTATCCTAATGACTCTTTAGGATATCCTATGAATCGAGCTCTGAAGGACCTAAACTCTAACTTGTCCGCTTGTTGTCTTTTGACATGAGCCGGACAACCCCAAATTCTGAGATGACTCAGACTTGGTTTCTTACCGTGCCATATCTCATACGGTGTGGTAGGAACGGTTTTAGAGGGAACCCTATTCAGTAGATAAATTGAAGTTAACAATGAATGTCCCCAAAGAAAATCAGGGAGGTCTGTGAAGCTCATCATGGATCGGACCATATCCAATAGAGTCCGATTTCTCCATTCTGAAACCCCGTTGAGTTGAGGTGTTCCTGGTGGAGTCCATTGAGAGACTATGCCATTTTCCTTAAGATAGTCTAGGAATTCCGGCTAAGGTATTCACCTCCTCGATCTGATCGAAGAACCTTAATGGGTTTTTCAGTTTGTTTTTCTACTTCATGTCTGAATTCTTTGAACTTTTCAAAAGCTTCAGACTTGTGTCTCATAAGATACACATACCCATACCTAGACAGATCATCGGTAAAGGTAATGAAGTAGACAAAATTGCCTCTAGCCGGCACATCAAATGGGCCGCACACATCAGTATGTACTAGGGCAAGGAGATCTGTGGCCCTCTCCCCATGTCCAACAAAAGGGAGTTTAGTCATTTTGCCTTGAAGACAAGATTCACAAGTTGGATATGACTCGAAAGTCAATGGACTCAATACCCCATTTTTCTCCAATTTGTTGATCCTATCTTCTGCTATATGACCTAATCTCAGGTGCCATAGATATCTGTCGTTTGGACTATCCCTAGGTCATTTGGCATTCACGTTTTGCTCGATAGTTAGAATAGGTACATCAATATGTAGCTGATAAAGACCATTAATAAGGAAACCATTTGCAATTTTATTTCTTTCATAAAGAATGTTACAATGGTCCTTAAAGAAGGTAATCACATAGCCTTCTTGTGCTAAGCATGAAACAGAAATCAAATTCCTGCTAGCTGCAGGCACATAATAACAGTCTTTCAAAACTAAGTCTAAACCAGATGGTAATCGAAGAGGGTATGTTCCCACCGGCCACTGCAGCAACTCTTGCTCCATTACCGATGCGTAGGATCATGTCTCCATCCCTCAGCCTCCTGCTATCCTCAAGACCCTGCATGGAAGTGCACAGATGAGCACTAGAACCAGAGTCAAGCACCCAACTGGATGCAGAAGAAACCATAAGGTTAGACTCAATAACGAGCATACCTCCAGAAGGACCTTCCTTCTTGTTCTTCAGGGTGGCCAGGTAAGTAGGGCAGTTCCGCTTCCAATGGCCGTCGCTGTTGCAATGGAAACACTTTCCTTTGGCAGCGGCTTTCATCTTCGGCTCTGCCTTCTTCTTCTTTGCCTCCTTCCACCTTCTGCTTTTTCACAGACTTCTTTTTCTTTCCATAAGACTTTCTTTTGGAAGAAGTCCATTCCATAGCAAGAACTGAGCCTTTAGAACCTTTCATAGAAAGCTCAGCGGTGACCAGCATATTCATTAATTCGGCCAAGGAAATTTTGAAGTTTATGCATGTGGTAATTCATGATGAATTGCCCATATGCATCAGTCAAGGATTGCAGAATAATATCGTTCTGCAGATCCAAGTCTAACTTCACACCGAGCTTCTCAAGCTCTTCCATGTCCTTGATCATCATCAGACAGTGATCTTGGACTTGACTGCCCATCACGCATCTTAGCCTTAAAAAGTCATTTCGTGACTTGATACTTGGCTGCGCGACTCTGTTCACCAAACATCTCCTACAAGGTGAGCCAACATTTGGCGAGCAGTCCCGATATCTTCATGTTGGCACTGGAGCTCATCAGACATCGAGCCCAACATGTAATATCTGGCCTTATTATCTTCGTCTATCCATTTTTCCAGAGACGCTCTCTGTTCAGTGGATGGACGGGCTGGTAAGGTGGGAGGGTCCTGGTCCAATACATGGGTTAACTTCTCAGAACCCAAAATAATTTTGTAGTCCCTTAGCCAATCTTTATAATTGGGTCCGGTCAGTCTATGTGTGTCCAGGATACGTGCCAATGGGTTGGATGCAGATATTTTTCCTATAGAGAGTCAAAGATTCTAGTTAGATACTGTAATTATGACTTGACCAATTTATTTAGAGATTTTATTTTTAAACAAATTAGCTTCCACTATTTTCTCGGATCCCTACACTCCTCTGTAGAGATGCAAAAATCTCCATGATTAATGATTTCTAGTGGGTGGTGCGGTCTCACCAACTGACTCATCACCTCACCTAACAGTTATTGGTGATGGGTTAGCCAATGAGTGAACAACTCTTGTTCAATGATTCTCTAATCATGGTGCACCCAAACTTGGTCTCTAATTCATGAATCTCACCGTATCCGAAATATTGATCCACTCCTTAGTTAAGTCAGACCCACCATTTGCATAGACTGGATTCCTAATTGAGTCTCTCACCGTATCCAGAATATTGAGCCCAACTCATCCTCCAGCCCATAGCATCCAATGCCTAATAGACATGGTTGCATCTTCCGGTGCAACTGAGCCACTGTATCCAGCCGAGAACAATCAACCCCGGGAAGGGCCCGCACATCTACAATGGTGGAAGACCTCAGACTTAATCTTTTCTTAGGGAGAATTGATTCAGGTCTCATTAAACTAGACTTGTCATAGTCATAACAATTATGACTAACCTAGTGGCATGGGTTAGCTCGGATTATTGACCACCTCAAATCAGAACTGGGTTAACAGATATGGCCAGGTAAGTGAGACCGGTGGAAGGGATATGCCATTAACTCGTACAAGAATGCATTCAGGTCGAGTAGCTTCCAATTAAAAACCAGTCGGTCGTATGTGCCAAACTTACCTTAGACACCAAATTGTTGAGCCAGAACCAATTGGGTTAGCCTACAATCCAGACTCTAACCTCTGAGCCTAATTAGGTCTTGCTTGATCGTGACTCGATCTTGACCCAGACTTAATCCTATTAGGTTGGTCAATTTAAGCATTGTTGATCCCATCTAACCAACTCTTGATTCGGTTTGATCAACCGCTTAGACCTAATTGAGCTACCCAAGCCCGAACCCAGTATTATGAATATGTCTTAGATCTAAAATTCTTAATTTTAGACCTAATTAATATTCCATAAACTTAATTCTTAATTAAGTAGGGTTCATAAATAAAATATGCACAATAAATCCTAGGATTTCAGGATCTAGGGTTTTGCAGAAAGTAAGTTTTGGATTTTTGATTAAGGACGAATGCGCAGCACCCCTACACATCATAAGAACACCCCATCGGATGGGAGGAGAGGGCCTTTAAACCCTTCTTCATTCTTATGATCGGACGGCCAAGAGGAATGCCTTAATCAGGAACATGTAATACTACAAAATAATTTTAGATCTATATCATATATCTCATATACAAATTAGATCTAATCATGGCATATTTTGCATACATCTCATGTATCGAATCATGCATATTTTTAGATCTAAATTATCTCATAATAATCTAAAAAATTAGATTTAAATTGATCTTATCAAAATAAACTCTAATCTAGACAACTATGTAGAACTATTCTACAACTAGTCTAGACATGCATCAATCATATCTCATATGATGTTTAAAATTAAATAATTTTTATTTACTATTTTTTAGATATTATTATAATAATTATAATATTAAAAATAATAAATAAATAGATCTAAAATATGATTTAATCAAATTAAATTAAAAACATGCAAGACTATTCTATAGAACTATTCTATTTTAGAACTAGTCATGCATATTTTCTAATCTTAGATCCAAATCATTTAATTTTAATTTTTTTTGATTTCAGATCTGATCACATCTCATGTGACATCTAAAATCACTTATTTTCTTAATTAGAAATAAATTTAAAATCAGATCTAAACACTTTTAGAACCTTGGCTCTGATACTAGTTGAAGGGAAAATCCTGATTTCCCGGACCAGGTTCGTTCAGATCTGATCGGATCAAGAGATATATTTTAAAAAATTTTCTTTTTGATCTAGATCAGATCTAAGATGTTTTAGATCTAATTTTTATTATTTTAATAATTAAAATAAATTTATATAAATTAAATTAAATTTAATTTATCTTAAAGTGGGTAATCCTATTACTCATTGATGATCCTGTAAGCAGTGGAAGGTTCTGAATCTAGCCATGCAAGTGCCTGGCCTCTACCGATATCCACTCAGGCTAGATCTTGAGATCCTCTTCTTCTCTGTCACATCTCCAAAAATTAGATCAGGATCTGATCTGGAGGATCTTCAAAACTCCTTTCAAAGATCAGTAGTTATCCTATGCAGCAGTACAACCTTCTAACTTTCAGTCGCCTTTCTCTCATCTGGATTGCACCAACCAAGAACCCAAAATACTTTTGGATGTGGAAAGGAGAGGGAGAAGATGCTTTGGCATAGAGGAGGAGAGGAGAGGCAGCCTTAGGGTGTGAAGATCTCAATTTTAGATTTCAGATATTCCTTGAGTTGGGCATAGGGTCTTATTTATAGACTAAGCATGATCCAACTCCTCTTCTTCCCAACAAATCACAATCCTTTGTAAAATCAGATCTAAATATGATTGGTGGAAATAGAGTCCCTTGGATTCCTCCTTAGATGGTGCCTAAGACCAGTCAAACTTGGTTCTTAGGAGAACTCTAATCGGAATCCAAAAAGAAGATGGAGTCCCTATCCAACAGGGACACCTGGGTGCCTCCAGCTTGGGCACACGCCAAGGTGGCGTGTGCTCTCCTCCTTGCTAGGTTCTAGTAGGGGGACAGGCCCCCACCAGCTCTCCAATAGGTGCGTGACACATGGATAGAAGTTAAAGTATCAATGGTCAATATTTGACCAGTCAAAGGTCAACTTTTGACCAAAGTCAAAGGACGAGAAATGGCAGGTGACCAAAAATGGTAGGTATTGTCTTACAAAATAAGACAACCCTTTTTTGACCTAGATAGGCTCCAGTCAGACCAAGTGAAGGCCTCTGATTGAGCACAAACTCCTTTGGCTCAGTAAGGACAACTATTTATGATAGTAAAAGAAGAACGTTAGGTTCAATCGAGTGCTAGTACGATTTTCTTGAACCTAATTGAATCTCATTCAGATCAATTGAACTGGATTAGTTCAATTGATGATCACCAGATTCAAATCCTTATTTGTGTGACCCAGTTAGGTTCAGTTCTATATGGTAATGGGATATGTCATGATCTCTATCATCGACATCATCGAAACTCCTTTTGATGGATCAGAACTCTTTTGATTCGAACAGCTAGAATGATCGATCATCTAAATCATTCTAATTGCTCCCAAAATCTACCAATGACACCTAGCAGTATATGGTGGCAACCCATCAGAGCTGAATGCGAACCTCTTGGTGCAGCTACTTATGTGATTAAGTTCTTTTATCTTGAGCCCCGATCAGATTAGGGTTAAGGTGAACTCGTCAAATCCTAGTCTCTGTCATATGATGTAATCATTCGATTCAAGTCCGATGTGAAAACCTAAATAGAAACTCTTTCTATTATTTCACTCTGTCATGGCCATGGGCTTCTGGACTTGATTCTCATGATCATCATAGGGCTGCTCCTCTACCACCGAGGTAGATAGATTTCATCTTGATGCGATCCAGTTCGTATAATGAACATGCTATAGCCAACATACACCTCAGAGTTCTGTATGGCTAGGAGATCGAGTAATGGTGTAGTCAAACTATAACACCCTCAAGGTGAACTATCGATGCATCTCAGATCAAAGAATCAGACACACCACTACAGCATCAAGTCAGTCATTGACGAGAAGGTAGACTTCCTAATGACTACTCGAGGTGGTCATGCTCAGTGCCCTCGTTCTCTAATGAGTACCTATACTCTCACTCCTATGTCTCCACATCGTAGACTCAAGACTCATCTACTAAAGAGAAGTGATTGTACACCAACCTTCCGAATCAATCACCATCCTCATGATGATCCTATGGTCAGGAGCATTTTTTGAGTTAATAATGATTATTCATGTCTTAAATTTTTAACTCTTAAAAATATGAATTATCATTACCATTAACTCAAAGGATGTATCACAGACTCTAAATACACATATATGATAGAAAATAACCCATTTTATTTATTTTAGTCAAAATTATAATTTTACCCCTAGAAGTGTATTACAAGTGTCAGCCAATTTTGGCTTTTAGGGCACATATATCTAACACCAAGTTCTATGGGATGCGAAAACAAGGTATACCAAATTGAAAATCTAACATATGCCCTGTTGATTAGAACCGAAAAACTTTGACCTTATTTTTAAGAGCATATAATTACTCTTCTCACTGATCAACCTATTAAGGCAGACCTACATCGACCCAATACCTCAGGAAGGATAGCAAAGTGGGTGATTGAGCTAACTGAGTTTGATATCAATTTTCGATCTCGGCCATCCATTAAAACTTAAATATTGGCCGACTTCATAGTAAAGTGCACCATCCCAGATGTAGCCAAACCTGAGCATCAACAAGTTAGTATTCCTGGCTCCCCTAAAGAGAAGGCTGATCTCTCTGAAGACTTCTGGGCATCATATATGGATAGTTCATCTAATGCTTCTAAGGCAGGCGCAGACTTGATTCTTGTTAATCTACTGGAGATTGTGGCCGAGTATGCTTTGCATTTTAAGTTCCCCACCACTAACAACAAAGTAGAGTATGAAGCCTCATTGCAAGACTAAGAATAGCCAAAGAACTGGAAGCAGAACATCTAAAAGTTTACAGTGCCTCTCAGCTGGTTGTGGGGCAAGTTAGTAGCAATTATAAAGCTCAGGAGAAAAGCATCAAGAAGTACTTGAAAAAGGTAAGAAGCTTGATCTCAGTCTTTAATATCTTTGATACACAATAGATCCCTAGGGCAAAAAATACTAGAGCCGATCTTCTCTCAAAGTTGGCAACCCTGGCCCCAAATGAATTGCCAAAGGAAGTTCTCTTCAAAGTTCTGTAGCACCCAAGTTTAGAAGAGTCCTAAGCAATAATGCAGGTTGACCATGAGTCCAACTGGATTGACCCGTTGATTTCCTATCTTAAGGATGGAGTTCTTCCAAGAGATAAAAAAAAAACTCAAAAACTGAGAAATCAGATCTCCCACTATGTCCTACATGAGGATAAGCTATTCAAGAGATCGTACTCCCTACCACTCCTCAAATGTCTTCGACCTTACGAAGTTGGCTATGCGTTGAGAGAAGTCCATGAAGGGATATGTAGAAATTACTTGGGGAGCCAGATCTTTATCTTACAAACTACTTTGGCAAGGATATTATTGGCCAATAATGCACCAGGATGCCATAGAATATGTGAGAAAATATGATCGTTACCAAAGAAATGCAAATATTCAAAGATAGCCAGCTTCATAACTCATACCTTTAAATGCTCCATGGCCGTTTGCATAGTGCGGAATAGATATACTTAGCACTTTTTCTATAGCATCTGGATAGTGAAAGTTTCTTCTGATGGCAGTAGATTATTTTACTAAGTAGGTTAAGACCTAACCTCTAGCAAAAATTACTGAAGCTAAAGCATAGGACTTCGTCTGGAAGTCAATTTATAGGTTTGGCCTGCCTCAGACATTAATCACTAATAATAGGTGCTAGTTTGTAGGAGCAAAGTTTGCTAAGTTTTGTGAAGACTTGAACATCTCCCATCATTTCACATCAGTAGCTCATCCATAGGCTAATGATGAAATCGAGGTAACTAATAGAACTTTGCTTCAAGAGATGAAGGAAAGACTTGAAAGAGCAAAAAAAACATGGATGGACGAACTCTATCATGTGCTCTAGGCTTACAGAACCATTCAAAGGTTGCCAATCAGAGAAACTCCTTTCACATTGACTTCTGGGATAGAGGCAGTCATCGTAGCGGAGCTTGGACTTCCTTCAATGTGAGTTGAAACTTTTAGTGAATAGAATAACTTATAGGATCTCAGGGAAATCTCAATCTGTTGGAAGAAAAGCAAGAGAAAGCTCAAATCTGAATGACAGCTTACAAGCAAAGTGTAGCCCGCTACTACAACTCAAGACTCAGAAATAAGACATTCAAAGTAGAAGACTTGATGCTTCGACAAGCGGATATCTCACAACCCCAAAATAAAGAAAAGCTCATCCCAAACTAGGAAGGTCCTCATGAGGTCATGGAAATCATTTGATTGGGAACATATTATCTAAAGGAGCTTGGAGGAGCTATGCTGCCATGGAGATGGAATTTGAAAAATCTATGAATGTATTATCAGGAACTACATCTCAAAAAAATTTTCTTATGTTAATATCTTCATGTTTGGGGCAAAAGTGTGCAATGATAGAGAATTACACAAAATAAAATTGAAGGCTTCTAGTTCTTAAATAGAAGGTAAAAGAGAGGCCCTTTCAATGGCTCTTTTATACTCCAATGACCATGTTAATAATAGGAGGAGAACCTCATCTTAATAAGAAAAAAAACCAACTCCATCAGGAACAGGAGGAGGATCTCGTCCTGACAAGAGGACAAGGAGAGAGGCCCTTTCAATGGTCTTTTTATGCCCCAATATTCTTATTAGGAATAGAAGAAGAATCTTGTCCTAATAAGAAAAAAAGCCACCCACATCAGGAACAGGAGGACCTCATCCTAATAGGAAGGCAAGGGGAGAGGCCCTTTCAAGGCACTTTGTGCCCCAATGACCTCATTAGGAGCAAGAGGAGAACCTCATCCTTACAAGAAAAAAGCCAACCCTATCAGGAATAGGATGAAGATCTCATCCTGATAGGGGGACAAGGAGAGAGGCCCTTTCAACCATCCTTTTGTGTCCCAATGATCTTATTAGGAACAGGAGGAGAACCACGTTCTAATAAGAAAAAAAGCCAACCCCATCAGGAATAGAAAGAGGACTGACACGGAGATAAAAGGAGAGGCTCTTTCAACAGCCATTTTATGCCCCAATGATCTTGTTAGGAATAAAATAAGAACCTTATCCTAATAAGAAAAAAGCCAACCTTGTCAAGAATAAAAGGAGGATCTCATCCTGAAGGACAAGGGGAGAGGCCCTTTCAATGGTTCTTTTGTGTCCCAATGATCTTGTTAGGAATAGAAAGTGAACCTCATCCTAACAATGAAAAAGCCAATCCCATCAGAAACAAGAAGAGGACCTCATCCTCATAAGGGATAAGAGGGGAGGCCTTTTCAATGGTCCTTTTATATCCCAATGATCTTGTTAGGAACAGAAGGAGAACCTTATCAGGAACAGGAGGAGGACCTCTTCCTGAACAAGGGGACTGTTAGATGTATGCCTTAGAAGCTAGATTGACTGACACTTGTTAAACACTTTCTAGAGATATTTTTATAATTTTGATTTAAAATTAATTAAAGAGTTATTTATTCTATCACATTATGTCTAAAGTGTCTGTGATACATCCATTGAGTTAGTAGGCATGATCACACATATTATCAAAAGTTGAAAATTTAAGGTATGTGTTATCATAATTAACTCATAAATTGCTTTCGATCGTAGGACCATCACGAGGATGGTGATTGATCCAAAAAATCAATGTACAATCAATTTCTTAGGATATATGAGTCTTGAGTCTACAGTGTGGAAACACTGGAGTGAGAGTATAGATACTCGTTAGAGAATGAGGGCACTAAGCACGATCACCTCGAGCAGTCATAAGGGAGCCTACCTTCTCGTCGATGACTAGCTCGATGCTGCACCATGTGTCTGATTCTTTGACCTGAGGTGCATCAATAGTTCACCTTGAGGGCATTATAGCTTGACTACACCATAACTCAATCTCCAAGCCAATCGAAATCTTGAGGTATATGTTGGCTATAACATGTTCATTTTAGAAATTAGATCGCACCAAGATGGGATCTATCAACCTCGATAGAAAAGGAGTAGTCCTATGATGATCATTAGATCGAGTCCTAAAATCCATGGCCATGGTAGTGTGAAATAATAGAAAGGAGTTTCTATTAGGATTTCATATTGGACTCAAATCGAATGATTCATTCATATGATGGATGGTTGGTTTGTTGAGTTTACCTTAATCCTAATTCCATTGGAGCTCATGATAGAAGAACCCAATCACATAGGTAGCTACAACAAAAGGTTTGCTATTCGATTTTGATAAGTTGCCACCATATACTGCTAGGTATCACTGGTAGATTTTGGGATCAACTAAAATTATCTTGATGATCGACGATTCTGATTGGATGAATCAAAAAAATTCTGGTCCACCGAAAGATGTTTTGATGATGTCATTGATAGAGATCATGACTTATCCCATTATCATACAGAACTGAATCTAACTGGATCACACAAATAAGTGTTTGGGCTTGGATGTCATCAATTGAGCTAACCCAGTTTGATTGATTTGGACTAGATCTAATTAGGTTCAAGAAAATCATGCTAGCACACGATTGAACCTAACATTCTCCTTCTGTAGTCTTTATGAATCATCTCAACTAAGCCAAATTGGATTTAGCTCATCTAAGAGTCTTGTATGGGTTTGTCCTAGTCTGACTAGAACTTTTCTAGATCAAAAAAATCTTGTCCTAACCTAATCTAGGCTTGTCCTAATCCATTGGATGGAAATAGGACAAGACCTGCTAAATTCTGAAACTATTTGGACAAGACTTATCCAGAAACTTTGTAGGAATTTATTTTGATCTAATTGGACTTTATCCTGGCCTGACCAAGACTTGTCCTAAATTTTATAAGATGGGAACAAGACAAGGATTGTCTTTGCCAGATTAGGGCTTGTCCTAAAATCATGAGATGAAATTTGGACAACCCTCTCTCAAAAATTCTAGATGGATTTTTCTTGATCTGACTGGACCGAGTCTTGATCTGATCAAGGCTTGTTCTAACTTGATTAGAATTTGACATAAATCCATTGGATGGGACTTGAAAAATATTTGTCTAAAATCTCATGAGATGGGAACAGGACAAGAGTCAAATGTTGACCCAGTATGCAGGAAAGAAGAGATATGGCGTGCATCCCCTAGAATTTATCAGAGGGCACACGTCCCCTTAGGATTTATGTGGAGTTTATGAGTGCACACCCCTTTATGGTGTGTGCATCTGATGGATAAGAGAAGGCACGCATTCAAATCAGTTTTGATTGATCAAAGCATTTGAATTTGATTCAAATGTCTAGGGATATAAGAGTTTGCGCCATCTACTCACCTTATACTTTATTCCACACCATATTTCTATGTTTTGTGTGATAAAATATAGAAAATATGTGGTGTGCAGCATGGAGATCATGGAAGAGTCCTTCTGCATATTAAACTTTGACCTATTCAAAGTAACATTTGAAGGAACTCTTGACTAGGTCTAGAAATAGGGCCCTATGCAAGCTGTTGTGCATCGCAATTTCTCTATGGCAAAACCTACCAAAATCTCCACCTCCATGCCTTCCCATCTGATCTTCTTCCTCTTCTCCATGCCTAAAAGTTGGGCAAAACCTGCGAGCAAAGATCAAGTCCCACTGGCACGAAGATCGGTGAGAGACGACGATGTTCGTGAGATGAACGAGCAGCCTTCGGAGTTTGATTTGAAGGCTCTATGGGAAGACATCAGATCTAATCTTTGGAGATTAGATTCAAAAGGAGGAGACTTCTAGATCTGACCTGAGTAGATACCGGTAGAGATCGGACCCACGCGCAGCTCAATCAAAACCTCGGATCAGTCATCAGATCATCATAATGGATAAATAATTTATCCGATCAGGTGATAATTGTTATCACTATTTTATTTTTATTTTACTTCTAATTTTAAATTAATCTAATCAGATCTAAGAACTCTTAATTTGATCAGATCATAAAAAATTTTTAAAAATTATTTTGCTGCAAATCTGATTCGATAATATGCACCCGCGGTAAGAAAACTCGATTTTTTCTTCAACTGGTATCAGAGCTAAGTTGCTGCTTCCAAATCTATCTTTAGATTGATCTAAAATTATTTTTTATGATATGATTATTTGAATTTTAGATGTTACATAGGTGTAATCAAATCTGAAATTAAAAATTGCATGTTTTATATATATATGTTTGACGTAAACAATGAATGTTCTAGTCTAGATCTATTGTTCTATATCATGATAGTTTTCAAATATATTTTAGATTAGATCTGATTTAATTTTTATGATTTGATCATTTAAGTTTTAGATGTCACATTATATATAATCAGATCTGAAACATAAGGTCTATTTTAAAATTTTGATATATGTGATATAGGCAACATATGTCTAGACTAGATCTCTAGTTTAATCTCATAGTCTAGATCAAAAATTTAATAAAATATTTATTTAATTTTTCAAAGATTATGTGATTAGATTAGTTAAATTTTAGATATTATTTATGATATAATTAGATCTAAAAGCATGAGATGCATTTAAAAATTTCATATGCATGACATATGCAATGCATGTCTAGACTAGTTCCATAGATCTATGCTATGAATAGTCTAGATTAAAAATTTTTATGATGAGATCATTTAAAATTTTATTTTTAGATATTACATCAGAAGTAATCAGATCTAAAACATAAATTTAAATATTAAATTTGATACATGAGATGTATGCAAAATATGTATAGATTAAATCTTAAATCATGTAACAGTTATATGCTTTAGATCTAACTATTTTGTAGTATAGTTCATATTTCTGATTAAAGCATTCTCGTTGGCCGTTTGATCATAAGAGTAAGAAGGATTTAAAGGCCCACTCTTTTCATTCGATGGGGTACTCTTATGGCGTGTAGGGGTGTTGCGCATTTGCCCTTGATCAGATATCGAAAACATATTTTTCTGCAAAATTCTGGATATTGAAATTCTAGGATTTTTTAATACATGTTTTGTTATTGAACCCTTGGACATAATTAAGAATTAAGTTTATAAAAATAATTAGATCTAAAATTATGAATTGTTAGATCTAAGACACCTTCATAAATCATGGGTTTAGGTGTGGGTAGCTTAATTAGGTCTAGCAGTTGATCAAACAAAATCAAGAGTTGGTTAGGTGGGATCAAGAGTGCTTAGATTTAACCAGCCTAATAAGATTAATTCTGGGTCAAGGTCGACTCACAGTCATATATGGTCGATCAAGTTAAGACCTAATTTGGCTCCATAATTTGATCCTAGATTGTAAGCCAATTCAATCAGTTCTGGTCAGACAAGTCGGTGTCTAAAGTAATTATGGCAAATACGACTAGTGATCTTTAATTGGAAGCTACTCGATCTGGATGCATTCACGATGAGTTAATGGCATATTCCTCCCACTGATCTCACTTACCTGGTCGATTGAGTTGACCCAATTCTGGTTTGAGGTTGCTAACGATTCGAGCTAAACCATGCCACTAGGTTAGTCATAAATGTTATGGCTAGTTGAGTCTAAGAGACCAAATCAAATCTTCCTAAGAAAATATTAAATCCTAGATCTTCCACCATTGTAGATGTGTGGGCCCTTTCCGGGGTTGATTGTTCTCGGCTGGATACCATGGTTCAGTTGCACCGAAAAGATGCAACCATGTCTATTAGGCATTGGATGCTATGGATTGGAGGATGGGTTAGGCTCAATATTTTGGATACGGTGAGGGATCTAATCAGAAATATAATTTATGCAAATGGTGGGTTTGACTTAACGAAGGAGTGGAGCAATATTTCGGGCATGGTGAGCTTCATGAATTAGAGACCAAGTTTGGATGCACCATATTTACAAAAACATTGGACAAGAGTTGTCCACTTATCGATTGGTCTATTATAAATAACTGTTAGGTGAGGTGGTGAGCCAGTCGGTGGGACCGCACCACCTACTAGAAATCAATGATTGCAGAGATTTTTGCATCTCTGTCAAGGATGTATAGGGTTTCGAGAAAATAGTGGGAGCCTAATTTATTTAGAAATAAAATCCTTAAATAAATTGGTTGAGTCAAATTATAAGTCTAACTAAAAACTTTGACTCTCTACAGAAAAATGTCTACATCAAAACCCCCAGTCGAAATCCTAGATACCGACAAGTTGACCAGACCAATTTATATGGATTGGCTAAAAATCTTCAAAATTATTTTAGGTTTGAAAAGGTTGACCTATGTATTGGACTAGGACCTACCCTTAACCGGCCCGTCCGACTGCTGATTAGAGAACATCTCATGAGAAGTGGTATGACAATCATAACAAAGTAAGGTAATACATGTTGGGCTCAATGTCAGATGAATTGCAGCACCAATATGAAGACATCTAGATTGCTCACCAAACGTTGGCGCACCTACAAGAGTTATTCGGTGAGTAGAGTCGCGCAACACGTTATCAAGTCTCCAAAAGACTATTTAAGGTGCAGATGCGTGATGGATAGTCGATCATAGATCATTGCCTGGCAATGATCAAGGACCTAGAAGAGCTTGAGAAGCTCGATGTCTTGATGGACAAGGATCTACATATTGATGTGATCCTGCAATCCTTCATTGATTCGTATGGACAGCTCATTATGAACTTCCATATGAATAAGCTCCAGTGCACCTTGGTCGAGTTAATAAACATGCTGATTACTATCGAGCAAAATTTGAAGAGTTTAAAGAACTGAGCAGATTTCTTCTAAGAGAAAGTCTTTTGGAAAGAAGAAAAGTCTGCGAAGAAGCAGAAAATAGTAGAAGCAAAGGACGAGCCGAAGAAGAAGCCACAAAAAAGAAAAAGTGTTTCCACTGCTACTCTAATGGCCATTGAAAGCGAGACTGCCCTGCATACCTGGCCAGCCTGAAGAACAAAAAGAAAGAAGGACCTTCTGAAGGAATGCTCATCATTATGTTTGTCGAGCAAAATATGAATGCCATAGGATCAAAATGATCTAGAGATAGTGTTAATGAAAGGTACCTGTGGCACCTTAGGCTAGGTCATATAGATGAAGGCAAGATTAACAAATTAAAAAAATTTGGACTAATGGGTCCATTGACTTCTGAGTCATATCTAATTTATGAATCATGCATTCAAGGTAAAATGACCAAGCTTCCTTTTGTAGGACATGGAAAAAGGCCACAGACCTACTTACCTTGGTATATATAGATGTGTGTGGTCCATTCGATGTGCCGACTAGAGATAATTATATCTACTTTATTATCTTTGCCAATAATCTATCTCAGTATGGATATGTGTATTTGATACGACACAAGTCTGAAGCTATTAAAAAGTTTAAAAAATTTAGACACGAAATAGAAAAGCAAACCAAAAAGCCCATTAAGGTTCTTCGATCAGATCAAGAAGGTGAATACCTTAGTTGGAAATTTTTGGACTATCTCAAGGATAATGGTATAGTCTCATAATAGACTTTGCCTGGAATGCCTCAACTTAATGAAATTTTAGAATGGAGAAAATGGATCCTATTAGATATGGTCTATCCATGATGAGCTTCATGGATCTTCTTGAGTTTCTTTAGGGACAGTTCAATAGGGTTCCATCTAAAATTATTTCTACCATACCATATGAGATATGGCATGGTAAGAAGCCAAGTCTGAGTCATCTCAGAATTGGGGTTGTCCCACGGCGAATAAGTTAGAGTCTAGGTCCCTTAGAGCTCAGTTTATTGGATATCCTAAAGAGTTATTAGGATATTACTTCTATCTTCTAGAAGACCACAATATGATTGTGGGTTGACACACCAATTTTTGAAAATAGTTTGTTCAAGATGGTGGCATCGAAAGATAGATTAGGCTCAAGGAGAAAGTATCCAAAGAGCATAGAGCCAAGAAACCTCAGGAACCCAATTAGTCTGAGCCGATCCACAATTCACTACCTCATCCAACTCATATATCAAATAGGATTTTCTGTCCTCCTGAAGGTACTTAGGTACTATTTTAGAGGATGTAGAGAAAATGTTTCTCATGAAAATAGATTCATGGTAATGATCCTAGAACCTATGATGAGGCGATATTAGATGTCAACTCCAAGAATTGGAGGCAATGAAGTTAGAAGATTGGCTTGATGCACTCAAACTAAATCTAAATCTTAGTAGATCCACCTAAAGGTATAGTACCTATTGGGCATAAATGGATCTTCAAGAAAAAGATATGTGCAAATGAAAATGTAGAGACATTCAAGGCTAGGATTGTGGCGAAAGGGTAATAGGTTACCTTCTCGTCAGTGGCCACCATCCGCACATTGCTTGCCATTGTAGTATATTTTAATTATAAAATATGGCAGATGGATGTGATAACAAAGTTTATAGTTGGATATCTTGAGGAAGATATTTATATGGAACAGCCGTTTATTTTCACATCCAGTGATAGTGATCACAAAGGTCTACAAGCTGCAAAGGTCAATCTATGGACTCAAGCAAGCATCTTGGAGTTGGAATGCTTGATGTAATCAAATCATTTGGTTTAATCAAGAACGAGAAGAAATCAAGTATGTTCAAGAAGGTCAGTGGGAGTGCTGTTGTCTTCCTCATATTATATATGGATGACATCCTCCTGATTAGGAATGATATTTTCATGTTGACATAGATCAAAGTATGGTTATCTAAGAAATTTTTTCTGAAAGGTCTAGGTAAGGTATCCTTCCTTTTTGTTTTAAGGTCTATAGGGATAGACTGAAGAAGATGCTGGGTCTCTCAAATAGAGGAGGTGCTGAAGAGGTTCAGCATGTGAACTCTAGGTCCAGGGGTATGCAGACTTCGACTTTATATCTAACATAGATGACCGAAAGTCGACATCCGAAAGTTTGTTTCTGTGCAATGGTGGTACTATAAGTTGGAAGAGTTCCAAAAAGATGGTTCCACCATATCTATGATTACCTCGAGAAGGAATACGTTGAGGTCAAGAGAGTCGACTCTACAGACAATGCGACTGATCAACTAATGAAGCCATTAGGCATGCTGAAGATCCAAACCCACCTTGAGAAGATGGGATAGATTTGTAGCCAATTAGCTTTAGATCAAGTGGAAGTTTGTTTGATGTATGTCCTAGAAGCTAGATTAGCTAACACTTGTTAAATACTATCTAGGGATATTTTCATAATTTTGATTTAAAATTAATTAAAGGGTTATTTATTCTATTACATTGTGTATAAAGTGTCTGTGATACATTCATTAAGTTAATAGGCATGATAACACATATTCTCAAGTAATGAGAATTTAAGGCATGTGTTATTAAAATTAACTCATAAATTGCTTCCGATCGTAGGATCATCATGAGGATGGTGATTCATCCGAAAGATCGGTGTATGATCATTTTTTAAAAATAGATGAATCTTGAGTCTACGGTGTTGAGACACCAAAGCGAGAGTACAGGTACTCATTAGAGAATGAGGGCACTGAGCATGACCACCTCGAGCAGTCATAAGGAAGCCTACCTTCTCGTCGATGACTAGCTTGATGCTGCAGCATGTGTTTGGTTCTTTGACCTAAGGTACATCGATAGTTCATCTTGAGGATGTTATAATTTGACTATACCATAACTCAATCTCCTAGCCATTCGAAACTCTGAGATGTATGTTGGCTATGGCACGTTCATTGTAGGAATTGGATTGCACCAAGATGGGATCTATCAACCTCAATAGAGGAGGAGTAGTCCTATGATGATCATAAGATCGAGTTCTAAAATCCATGGCCATGGTAGTGTGAAATAATAAAAAGGAGTTTCTATTAGGATTTCACATTAGACTCGAATCGAATGATTCATTCATATGATGGGTGTTGCGTTTGACGAGTTCACCTTAACCCTAATTCCATCGGGGCACATGATAGAAGAACCTAATCATATAGGTAACTGCACCAAGAGGTTCACTATTCAATTTTGATGGATTACCACCATATACTGTTAGGTGTTATTGGTGGATTTTGGGATCAATTATAATTGTCTTGATGATCGACGATTTTGATTGGATGAATCAGAAGAGTTTTGATCCATCGAAAGCTGTTTCAATAATGTCATTGATGGAGATCATAACATGTCCCATTATCATACAGAACTAAACCTAATTGGATCAGACAAATAAGGATTTTGGGTCTGGATGTCATCAACTGAGCTAATCCAATTCGATTGATTTGGATTAGATCCAATTAGGTTCAAAAAAATCATGCTAGCACATGATTAAACCGAACATTCTCCTTCTGTAGTCTTTCTGGATCATCTTGACTGAGCTAAATTGGATTTGGCTCACCCAAGAGCCTTGTATGTGTTTGTCCTAGTCTGACTGGAACTTGTCCAGATCAGAAAAGTCTTATCCTAACTTGATCCAGGCTTGTCCTAATCCATCGAATGAAAATAGGACAAGACCTGCTAATTTCTGAAACTACTTGGACAAGGCTTATCTGAGAACACTGTAGGAATTTGTTTTGATCTGACTAAACCTTATCCTGACCTGATCAAGACTTGTCCTAAATCTCATAATATGGGAACAAGACAATGATTGTCTTTGCCAGATTAGGGCTTGTCCTAAAATCATGAGATGAAATTTGGACAAGCCTCTCCCAAAAGTTCTAGATGAATTTTTCTTGATCTGACTGGATCGAGTCCTAGTCTGGTCAAGATTTGTTCTAACTTGATTAGGACTTGACATAAATCTATTGGATGGGACTAGAAAAATGTTTGTCCAAAATCTCATGAGATGGGAACAGGACAACGGTCAAATGTTGACCCAGTATGCAGGAAAGAAGAGATGGCATGCGCCCCCAAGAATTTATCTGACAGCACACGTTCCCTTAGGATTTATGTGGAGTTTATGAGCGCACACCCCTTTATGGCATGCACATCTGATGGATAATAGAAGGCACCCATTCAAATCAGTTTTGACTGGTCAAAGCATTTGAATTTGATTCAAATATCTAGGGAGATAAGAGTTTACGCCATCTACTCACCTTATCCTTTATTCCATGCCATATTTTTGAGTTTTGTATGACAAATATAGAAAATATGTGGTGTGGGACATGGAGGTCATGGAAGAGTCCTTCTGCATGTTAAACTTTAACCTGTTTAACATTATATGCGAAGGGACTCTTGACTAGATCTATAAATAGGGCCTTGTGTAAGCTGTTATGCATCACGATTTCTCTATGATGAAGCCCTACCAAAATCTCCATCTCCATGCCTCCCTCATTTGATCCTGTTCCTCTTCTCCATGCCTAAAAGTTGGGCAAAACCTGTGAGCAATGATCAAGTCCCATTGGCGCGTAGATCAGCGAGAGACGATGATATTCATGAGACGAATGAGCAGCCTTCAGAGTTTGATTTGAAGGCTCGATGGGAAGACATCAGATTTGATCTTTGGAGATCAAATCCAAAAGAAGGAGACTTCCAGATCTAACACGAGTGGATACTGGTAGAGGTTAGGCACGTGCGCGACTCAATCAGAACCTCAGATCAGTCGTTAGATCATCACAATGGATAAACAATTTATCCGATCAAGTGATAATTGTTATCACTATTTTTATTTTTATTTTACTTCTAATTTTAGATCAATCTAATTAGGTTTGAGAACTCTCAGATCCGATTAGATGCATCCTGTAGTATGAAAACTCAATTTTTCCTTCAGGAACAAGGGAAGAGGTCCTTTCCACAATCCTTTTATGCTCCAATGACCTTATTAGGAATAGAAGGAGAACCTCGTCCTAATAAGAAAAAATGCCAACTCCGTCAGTAATAGAAGAAAAACCTCATCCTGATAGGAGGATAAGGAGAGAGGCCCTTTCAACGGTCCTTTTATGCCTAAATAATCTTATTAGGAACAAGAGAAGAACCTCGTCCTAATAAGAAAAAAAGCTAGTCCTGTCAGAAATAGAAGGAGGACCTCGTCCTGACAAGGGGACAAGGAGAGAGGCCTTTATAACCGCACTTTTGTATCCTAGTGACCTTGTTAGGAATAGGAGGAGAACCTTGTCTTAACAAGAAAAAATGCCAACCCCGTTGGAAATAAGAGGAGGACATCATCTTGAATAGGGGACAAGGAGAGAGGCCTTTTCAATGGTTCTTTTATGCCCCAATGATCTTGTTAGGAATAAGAGGAGAACATCATCCTAACAAAAAAAAATTAATCCTATCATAATAGGAGGAGGACCTCATCCTAATAGGGGGATAAGAGGGAGACTCTTTCAATGGTCCTTTTATGCCCCAATGATCTTGTTAGGAATAGGAGGAGAACCTCATCCTAACAAGAAAAAAGTCAATCCCATAAGGAACAAGACAAGGACCTCGTCCTGATAGGGTGATAAGGAGAGAGGCCCTTTTAATAGCCTTTTTGGACCTTAATGATCTTATTAGGAATAGAAAAAAATTCTCATCCTAATAAAAAAAAAGCCAACCCCATCAGAAACAGGAGAAGGACCTCATCCTGACAAGAGGATAAGGAGAGAGGCCCTTTCAACAGCCTTTTTGTGTCCTAATGATCTTGTTAGGAATAGGATAAGAATCTCGTCCTAACAAGAAAGAAAGCCAACCCCATCAAAAACAGGACAAGAACCTCATCCTAACAAGGGGACAAGGAGAGAGGCCTTTTCAATAGCCCTTTTTGTCCCAATGATCTTGTTAGGAATAGGAGAACCTGATCCTAACAAGAAAAAATGCTAACCCTATCAGAAACAGAAAGAGAATCTCATCTTGACAAAGAGATAAGAAGAGAGGCCCTTTCAATGATCCTTTTTTGCTCCAATGACCTTGTTAAGAATAGGAGGAGAACCTCATCCTAACAAGAAAAAGGCCAACCCCATCAGAAATAGAAGGAGGATCTCATCCTAACAAGGGGACAAAGGGAGAGGCCCCTTCAACGATCCTTTGTGCTTCAATGATCTTGTTACGAACAGGAGGAGAATCTCATCCTAATAGAAGAAAAGCCAACCTCTTTAGGAACAAGAGGAGAACCTTGTCCTCATGGGAGGACAAGGAGAGAGGCCTTTTCAATGGTCCTTTTGTGCCCTAATGATTTTGTTCGAAACAAGAGAAGAACCTTATCCTAACAAGAAAAAAGCCAAACTTGTTAGGAACAGGAGGAGGACCTCATCCTAACAGCAGGACAAGGGGAGAGGTCCTTTCAACGACTCTTTTGTGCCACAATGACTTTGTTAGAAACTGGAGAAGAATCTCATCCTAATAAGAAAAAATGCCAACCCCATTAGGAATAGGAGAAGGATCTCGTCCTGATGGGGGAACAAAGGGAGAGCCCCTTTTAATGATCCTTTTGTGTCCTAATGATCTTGCTAGGAAAAGAAGGAGAACCTCATCCCAATAAGAAAAAAAGCTAGCCCCATCAAGAATAGGAGGAGGATCTCATCCTAACAGGGGGACAAGGAGAGAGGCCCTTTCAACCATCCTTTTGTGCCCTAATGATCTTATTAGAAATAGGAGGCAAACCTCATCCTAATAGGAAAAAATATCAGTCCCGTCAGAAATAGGAGGAGGACCTCATCCTGACTAGGAGACAAGGAGAGAGGCCCTTTCAATGATCCTTTTATGCCTCAATGATCTTGTTAGGAATAGAAGGATAACCTCATTCTAACAAGAAAAAAGCCAACCTATCAAGAACAGAAGGAGGACCTCATCCTGATTGGGGGACAAGGGGAAGGCTCTTCAATGGTCCTTTTATGTCCCAATGATCTTGTTAAGAGCAGGAGAAGAACCTCATTCTAATAAGAGAAAAAGCCAACCCCATCAGGAACAGGAGGAGAACCTCATTTTAATGGGGGGACAAAGGAAGAGGATCTTTCAACGATCCTTTTGTATCCCAATGATCTTGTTAAAAATATAAGGAGAACCTCATCCTAATAAGAAAAAATGCTAACCCCGTCAAGAATCATAGGACCTCATCCTGATAGGGGGATAGGAGAGAGGCCATTTCAATGGCCCTTTTGTGCCCCAATGACCTTTTTAGGAATAGATGGAGAACCTCATCCTAACAAGAAAAAATGCCAACCCCGTTAGGAATAGGAGGAGGACTTCATCTTTACAGGGGGATAAGAAGAGAGGCCTTTTCAACGATCCTTTTATGTCCCAATGATCTTGTTAGGGATAGGAGGAGGATCTCATTCTAACAAAGGTAAAGGCCAACCATGTCAGGAATAGAAGAAGGACCTCATCCTGACATGGGTCAAAGAAGAGAGGCCCTCTCAATGATCCTTTCATATCTCGATGCCCTTATTAGGAACAAAAGAAGAACCTTATCCTAATAAGAAAAAAGATCAAATATACCAAGAACAGGAGGAGAACTTCATCCTGATATAATAAAAATATCTTTAAATATTCAAGGAAGGATGATTTCGTCCAAGCGAAGATCGTGATCAACCATAATCAGGATTAGGGGATCTTGTCCACACAAAAGATGTAAAGACCCAATTATACAAATTAGAAAAAACCAACCCAAAGGCCATCATCTACAATCAACGGATACATATATTGTAGTGAGCTACAATCATTATCGAAGGGCAGCTCTACAATCGTGAACAACAAAAAAAAAAGGAGAAGAGTGAAAAAGTACACAAGCATATGATTGAGATGAAACAATTGAAAAGTAGTGTTTCATTAAAATAAAAGTTTGATACATGAAAAGATTTGCAAGACCAGTTACAAAAAAGAAAGAAAAAAGAGAAAAAGAAGATGAAGTCCTACTCAAAGGCGGACTTCAGGCTGCCAACTCCAGCCATTACAAGAAAAGTTTTAGGCTTTCCATTTTTTCTTCGAGCCTCTTCCTCGCTGCCAAGCTCTTCCTTAGCATCCTCTCTCATCTGCATGATTCTTCCTCTGTCTCTCTCAACCTCTTCCTAAGAACCATGGATTCGGACTTTGCATCCTTGACGACATCTTATTAATAAACCATCTGGATTATCAGCTGCTACAACTTGGCTTTTTTCCTTTCGTATAACGTAGATAAATCTTCTATGGTCCTTCGTAGGAAGAGGAGTTCGTTCGATTCTCTGCTTGAATGGACCTCAGTCTTCTCTACTAGTAATTTTTGAAGTCACAATAATTTGGCATTTGATGCTCTGAGATTTTTTCTATGGTCATCGATCTGCTCGCACCAGCCAATCCGAAATGAGTCATATGCTCTCTCTCAGCATCTGATAGCTATTGTTGGAGATCAAAAAATCTTTTCGATCAGTCCCAGCCATACTCCTCTTGGCTTTGAGACTGAACTACACTATGTTTCAATCAATCGATCTTCTTATTCGCTCCATGGAGTTCAACTTCAATGGAGAAGATCTTAGCAGTCAAAACCCAAGCCTTATCGTTACAAGCTTCTTCGCCCATTCTAGCTCTTCTGTCAAGTGACACTTCTTGTTGATATAGTCCATGGCATCCTTCTTATAGACTTGATGGAAGTGGTTGATCTCAACATTAGCTTCAGCGTAACTCTTCTTGAATCTTTGAAGCTCTCCTTCCACTTTTACTAACTTTCTTTTAAGTTGATGAACCTTCCTCCTTAAGTTTTTTACATGGGCCTTTAGGGAGACATCTTAAGATAAGGGATCAGCTTCGACAGGAGACTGCACTTGAAGCATAAAAGCATCACAACATAGATTTCACAAAAGAAAGAAATTTGCTTTCAAATTAAACTTATCTTTATTAATCAAAATATTTTTTAAGTATAGAAAAAAAATAAATTAAAAAAAATACAAAATAGGAGGTCTCAGACCTCTAGGGGAGTAGCCAAAGAGTTTGGTGCAGCATCTGTCGGTCCCAGCTCTTAAACAGTAGGCCGGTAGGTGGGAGGTCGGCCATGGTGGTAGATGGTCTTGCCTCTTTGCTGGAAGCTCCTTCGACTAGAAAGCTGAGGTCAAGCTTAAAAAATTTGTTAGCCATCCTATTTTTGCAAAGCTCGAACCCCTTGATCAAGGCTTCCTGGCTAAACTTGACATTCAAGTCTCTCATTTCAAAGAAGATCTTGAACTCCTCAACTGCCTAGACCTTCACCTCCAAGATCTGCCTTGAAATCCGTTCCTTCAGTTCGGCGATCTCGACTTTAACCTTCTTCCTCCTCTCCTCTTCTAAGGCCAAAGCAGTCTTCAGCCCCGTCGATGTTTGTTCTTCCTTCTTGAGCACTTCTTGAAGAACCCCAACCTCGACAGCCTTCTTCTTTATGAGGCAGTCGACATCGATGGCTTTCTCCTCCTAGAGGCGACTGAACTTGGCTCGATGATCCTCCTGAGCCTTCAACACTTTTGATCTTAAGTGATTCAGCATTTTGATGTGGATAAGTAATCAGTGACCTAACTACAAGGAGTAAATTGGGTTACTGATAAGCATCATAAATTCATAAATAAAAATATTAATTTATTAATTAATTTATATTAACTTTTAAAAATTATTAATCAATTTATATATAATTTTTAAGAAATTCATATTTTTATTATCAAAAATTTAATTAAAAAATAATAAAAATTAAAAAATAAAATTTTATTATCATTGGAAAGAGCTTATTTTTTTTATCACAATGAAATAAATTTTGAGTAAAATAGAGCTAAAATAGAAAAGATATGAATTTTTAAAGAAATAAAATAAATAAAATTTAAATAAAAAAAATGGCTCAATCGACTCCGCAAGCCAAGCCATCAAAGTCGACTCAGCCGATGAAGCCATTAGCCGATTCATGATCCAAACGTGGACCGCCAGCTCAGCAGAAACTGACGAATCACAACATGGCGGACCTGGACCATTAAAGGGTCCATAGAAATTTATCGCAGCTCATAGGGCAATCTAGTCTTTTCACTTGGCAACAAAGGCACTAATTGGCTATGGTGTGTGGTGCGGCCGGTCCACGCAGTCCATGGAAATAGTAATTATGCGATCGAATGGCTGCGGTTGATTGCGATCAAGATCGGATGGTGGTGGTTATTTTCGGGTTTGATTCAAATTCTATCAATGATCTGGCGTGATCCAATGGCCAAAAAACCAAGTGATGAAGATCCAATGGTCCAGAATGCACCCAGCGGTGATCAAAACTCCTGATGCATGATTTGCAGCCAGATTTCCTCCATCAATGTGAGATCGGATGGCTAGAATTTAATCCGATCTGATCTGGGTCGATACTCATCCGATTTTGATGATTTTTCGATCGTTGGATTTCTACTGAATGGCCAGATTTCACCAAATTTACTAGAGTCGTATCAGAGTTATTTTGATTCAAATTTTATTTAGATTTTGACTATTACAAAGGCCATTAGTCCCACATTGCCTTCAAAAATAAATATCCAGCCCTCCTAGCTCTATAAAAAGGACCCTAGGCCTCTAGAAATCAACATCTCCGATCAAGATGAAACTTTGGTACAGGGTGAAGCTAGGATATGGGTTAATGGCTGCTTCAAAGCAATTGGTGCCGAGGAGAAGAGCTGGGCTTCTATACCATCTTTCCACCAATGCCGATCCAAGATCAGAGATCAGCCTATTTTATTATCTTTTTATTTTATGTATTTAAATTATGAACTTTTTAATGCAATATTTATTTTCATGCTCTTAATTTTATATTTTTTTATAATTTAATTTTCATACTTTAAATTATTACTTTTTTTAATTTTATTGCAAATAGATGCTAAGATCTAACTAGTAGATCTTAGTACTAAGTTTAAATTCCTACACCTTTTAATTTTTGCTTTTTATTTTCTGACTTCACTTTTGATCCCAAAACTCTTTTCTTTTCTTTTCTTTTCTTTTATAAAATCAAAGATTTCAAATCTAAAAACACTACCTTCTCTATGGATTCGACCCGACTCACTGCTATCTATAGATTTTTAATTATTTTAAGAAGTTAGATTAAACTGATAAACATGGTGTCTTAACGACAACATCGCATTCCTATCAAGTTTTTGGCATCATTGCCGGAGAAGGCACGGACATTAAATTTTTTATCTCTTTGATTTTTTTGTAAATAAATTATAAATAAAATTTTTATTTTCTTATAAATATTGCTTGCTAATTTTTTTTTTATTATTTTGCAGAAAAATAGATTAAAGAATAAAAAAACCAAGAGTTTTGCTTGGTGAGATCAATCCTAACCCTAATTCTCTTTTCTTTTTATTTATTTATTTACTTATTTTATTTTTAAATTAATTTTAAAAAATATTCATTTAAATCTAATTAAAAGTCTCATGATAAGATTAGAAACTCCAACTGCTTAGAGCATGCATCATATTATTTTTATTTTATTTTTATTTTTATTTTATTTTATTTTTTTTGATGATTGCTAGAGGCAAGGTAAGCCTTTCAGAATTCAATTAGTTGCATGCATCTAGTTTAAATTGCATAGAACCCTTTGATTGAAAATTTTTTGTGCATATTCATATTAAACCAAATTAAGGGCACAATCCAATTAAACAAGATAAGGTAGGGATTTAATCACCCTTCCTTGGCCCACAAACAACCAACCAGTATCCTACATTGACCTAAGCCTTTAAATTAAAATCAATTAGACATCAGCCCTAGGAACTCAAGCTCAATAGGATAAGGAACCCTAAGAGTTGAACCAGATTAGGATAAGTCAATTTGACTGGTGTCTAGAAAAGTGGTTCAGGGATGACTAGGCTTGAAGGAAGGTGGTTTCTAATTTGTTCCGTTCGCTTATCTGGCCAAGCACAATTGGTGTCTAAGGCAAGCAATGGGGGGACTCCCACCGACCTTACACTTACCTGGCTAGTTGATTGACTAATTCTACACTTGGAGGGCTTGAAGGTGACCTTGGTAGTTAGGAGCTATCTAGATTTAGGATAACCTTTAGTCAGGATTGAGTGATCAACTTGATTGCTAACCAACATCAAACTTAATTAAACCTAATTCTTTTCTCTCTTTTTAGTTCTAGGACTCCTTAGGACCTCTTCTTTAGAACTCTTCTTTCTTTCTTCTTCTTTCTCCTATAAAAATAAAATAAAATTAAATTAAATAAAAATTAAATTTAACTAACTAAAAAAATATTAAAAATAATAATTAAATTAAATTAAATTAAATTAATAAATAAAATAATTAATATAATAAAATAATAAAAAAATATAAAAAATTCTAAAATTTTTTTTTGAATAACACGATAGGGTTGCACTAGTGCATGCATGATAGAAAATCGCTTTACCTGATCTAGTTGAACCTAACCATAAAATTAAAAGGCTGAATTGTATTAAACCCGATAACCAAATGGCTGAAAATTTTAGAGAACCACCTAAGTAGATGAAAGAATACTTTGTTCCTTCTACCTATAACCCATCGACTTGTATCCAATTACCTGAAATTCATGCTACCCACTATGAGATCAAGCCGACTACAATCTAGATGCTTCCATCTTTCTACGGGAACATCAATGAATATCCTTATAAACATCTAGATGAATTCTTAGAAATCTGCTCTACGATGAAAATTCAAAATTTAACTAATAATGCCCTTAGACTAATTTTATTTCCCTTATCATTAAAAGACAAAGCCAAGTACTGGCTTGGGATAATAGGGAGGTCAATTAAAACTTGGGCTGACTTACAAAATGAATTTCTTAAAAAATTTTACCCCATAGGCTGCACCAATACTATGAGGCGAGCTATCACTGGATTTGCTCAGCTTCCAGGGGAACAGATTCACGAGTCATGGGAGAGACTTAAGGAACTTCTTAAAAAATGCCCACACCATGGTTTGTCTAAGTGGCAAATAGTTCAAGCTTTCTATGAAGATTTAGAAGACCAGTACAGACAGATAGTAGATGCATCCTGTGGAGGTGCATTCATGAACAAGAGTGAGGATGAAGCCTATACCTTATTTAAAATCCTGAATAAAAACTCAATTAACCATGCTTCGTTGTCTTTCCACCAAACTTGGGTAGGGATCTATGAATTTAAATATCTAGAATCTAGTCATAAACTGATTTAAATTTTGATAAATAAAGTGGACTTTCTTGCTTAGAAATTAGATCAAGTCCTAACCCTAGGTCAATAATCTTCTGCATAATTCATATCATCTTCTAATTATCAAGAGATTTGTTCAATCTGTGCTAGCCCAACCCATCATGTGAGTGAATGTCCTATGACTGCATAGTTTTCATCTTTTATCCAAGAACAAGTCCAAGCTGCTAAAGGCTACTCCAAGCCGGTTAATGATCCATTTTCAAATTCATATAATCTAGATTGGAGCAACCACCATAATTTTTCTAGGACATCTCAACAGACTCAGGCTCAGACCCAAATTTTATCGATACAAAATTATCAAAATAGATCCCACTACCATAATTATGCCTATAACAGAGGTCAGCCAAGTAAGCCTTTCCAACCACCATATCATAATCACCCCTCATACCCACCTCCTCAACAGACTAATCTAGCCAATGAGAGATTTAACCAACTTCAACAATTGATTCTGACTCAATAGCAATCTATCGCTAAGCTAGAAGCTCAAATTGGATAATTAATTGAGTCTAACATGAGGAGAGAACTAGATCAACTACCAAACCTACCAATTTCAAACAACCCATCTAATGTCCACCAACCACCTGGATCAAGTTATCAATTTAATGTCTCACTTAAGAATCCCCAATCTGAGAATACCAAAGTAATTCCTGAACTTAAAAGCTATAGGATTCTTATGGACCCATACCAAGACCAAGTGAGAGAGGCTAGTACTAATGCTAGCCAAAATGAAAAATTAGAAAAACTGGTTAGTACTGAGACTAACCACATAGAAGAACCCAAGTCAGGAATTAGTACTGATGCTAGTTCCAGTTTAAATGAGATAGAAATAGAGAAAAAGAGAATAGATGATTTACCTAAAACTTATAAACCTAATGTCCTATTCCCTTCAACCCAAAAAGTTGGTTCTTCTTACAAAAATCAAGAGGCATGTAATGAAATATCAATGGAGTTATCTAAGCAAGATCACATTAATTTATCTCCAAAATTAAAATAGCCTTTAGTCACCATTCCAGCACCCATTGAATCAAACTTAACTCCTAAAACTCCATTCATGAGTATTTTAGAAGAACAAATAGGAGAAATTCTTAATAAATATGGGTCTGAGAATGAAATCATAAATTATATTCCTAAAATTAATAATGAATATATCAATAATGGGATTACAAATCAACTTTCTGAGATTGGCAATTCAAAATCATTAAAATTTATCAATCCAATATTTGACACAGGATAATAAGCTGCATTGTGTCTAGCTGAAGACGGTAAACTTAGCACTTATTGGGAGGCAACCCAATATTTTGTTTTTATCTAATTTATCTTTTTAGTTTATTTTCTTTTTAGGATAATTTGAATAAGTTAGAGGGAGAGCCCAAATTTTCAAAGGCATGTGCTGGACCAAAAATATAGTCAGGTGTATTCTTTCATGTTCTTTATTACACCCTTTATTTTTTTCTCCATTGAAGATAATGTCGATTAAGTTGAGGGGAGAAAAATAAAAATTTTAAAATTTTAAGTCCTCAAAATAGTTAGTATTTAGTATTTAGACACCTGATTATGCTTAAGAATCGAATTAAACTAAGCATTTTTAAAAGAAGATTGATACATAGATCAGAGAATCTATGAGATAATAAGGAATCAAGTATTAAAAAAATTTAATAAAGAGTTAAGTCTAGAACATAAAAAGTTTTTCCTTAGAGCATTTCTAATTATTTCTACTAGCATGAAAAAAAAAAAGTCTACTTTTTATAGGCTTGTGTAGGGTAACTATACGTTTCTTCATATAACATATTTATTTTAATAAAATAGTTTTCAAGTACTTCTCACTAAGTAACTGAGCCTCTTTGCCTAAGCAAGTATTGAGTTTCGCATCAAAAGATGGAAAGGACAAAGAAGTTCGTTGTAAAGCTAGTCTTAACTCGTAGCATATTTGATTCGAGCTAGTAAGCCTGAGGGGTATTCTATACCTAGTACCCTAAAGCCAACTAGTTTGGGAGTCATTGGCCCAAGACTCGCTATATGGATCAAATAGAAAGCTTAAAGGGTTAAGACACTCAATAGTGGTACAACGTTAAAAAAATATATATATATTGGTTTCCCATCGAGTAATCGAGACTCGTTGCCTAAGTAAGCAATGATATTCACATCAAAAAGTAGGTAATATAAAAATAAAAATTAATAAATGAAGGATGAAAGTAGCAATACACTTGCCTATATGAAAGTTTAGACAAATCAGAGATAAAGATGGGATAAATTAGAAAAAAGTTCTAAAAAATTTAATATTTTTTATTTAATTTTTCTATTGATAAGTATTAATACCCTAATGATATGTCTCATTTAAGCTCTACTGAATATCAATGGCCATTTTAAAAACTGCTTAGATAAAATTTGAAACTCTAAAGTTAAAAGATATTTAAAACTAAATTCTTTCTTTACTCGAGGATGAGCAAAGCTTAACTTGGGGGGTGTGATAAGCTTCATAAATTCACCAATAAAAGTATTAATTTATTAATTAATTTATATTAATTTTTAAAAATTATTAATCAATTTATATATAATTTTTAAGAAATTCATATTTTTATTAATTAAAAAATTAATTAAAAAAATAAAATTTAAAAAATAAAATTTTATTATCAATGGAAAGAGATCACTTTTTTTATCACAACAAAATAAATTTTGAGTAAAACGGAGCTAAAACAGAAAAGATAGAAATTTTTGAAGAAATAAAATAAATAAAATTTAAATAAAAAAGAAAATGACTCAGTCGGCTCTGCAAGCCAAGCTACCAAGCCAAGCCAAGCCATCAAGGCTGACTCAACCGATGAAGTCATCAGTCGGTCCATGATCCAGGCGTGGACCACCAGCCCAGTAGAAACCAACGAATCACAGCGCGACACGTGGCAGACCTGGACCCTTAAAGGGTCCACAGAAATTTATCGTGGCTCATAGGGCAATCTGGTCTTTTCACCTGGCAACAAAGGAGCTGATTGGCTGTGATGTGTGAAGGGAAATCCTGATTTCCCGGTCCAGGTTCGTCCAGATCTGATTAGATCAAGAGATATATTTCAAAAATTTTCTCTTGACCTTAATCAGATCTTGATATGTTTCAGATCTGATTCTTATTATTTTAATAAATAAAATAAAAGAAGATAAATTAAATCAAATTCAATTTACCTGATTTGGGTAATCCTATTACCCTATAGATGATCCTGATTGCAGCAGAAGGTTCTGGATCTTAGCCACGCAAGCGTCTGGCCTCTACCGGTATCCACTCGGGTTGGATCTGGAGAATCTCTTCTTCTCTATCACACCTCCAAAAATCAGATCTGGATCTGATCTGGAGGATCTTCAAAACTCTTTTGAAGATCTGCAGTCGTCCTTTTGCAGCAGCGCAGCCTTCTTGCTTTTGATCGCCTTTCTTGATCTGAATCGCACCAAACTAAGTCCAAAACACTTTTGGACGTGGAGAGCAAGGGGAGAAGAGAGTATGGCGTGGAGAAGGAGGGGAGAGGCAGCCTTGGACGTGGGAAATCTCTATTGAATTCACTTTGCACTTGGATTAGGGTTGGGCGCATGGTCTTATTTATAGACTAAGCTGATCCAACTCCTCTTCCTCTCAACCAATCACAACCCTTTGTGAAATCAGATCTAAATCTGATGGTTGAAAAAGAGACCCCTGGATTCCTCCTTAGAGGGCGCCTAAGACCAGTCAAACTGGATTTTAGAGAGCTCTGATTGGAATCCAAAGGGAGGTGGAGTCCTTGTCCAACAAGACTCCTAGGCGCCCCTACTTGGCCTCACGCCACCCTTGGCGTGCGCCCTTCTCCTTGCCAGGTTCTGGAGGGGGACAAGCCCCACCAGCTCTCAATAGGTGTGACATGTGGTCAAAAGTCAAATGGTCAATGGGCAATGTTTGACCAGTCAACGGTTAGACTTTTGACCAAAGTCAAAGAACAAGAAATGGCAGGTGACCAAAAATGGCAGGTAATGTCTTACAAATAAGACAACCTATTCTGACTTGGACAACCTCCAGTCAGACCATATGAAGACCTCTAATTGAGCACAAAACTTCCTTTGGCTCAGTCAGGACAACTTATTTGTGATAGTAAAAGAAGAACGTTAGGTTCATCGAGTGCTAGCACGATTTCCTTTGAACCTAATTGAATCTCATTCAGATCAATTGAACTAGATCAGTTCAATGATGATCACCAGACTCAAACCCTTGTTTGTGTGACCAGTTAGGTTCAGTTCTTGTATGGTAATGGGATATGTCATGATCTCTATCATAGACATCATCGAAACTCCTTTCGATGGATCAGAACTCTTCTGATTCGAACAGCTAGAATGATCGATCATCTAAATCATTCTAATTGCTCCCAAAATCCACCAGTGACACCTAGCAGTATATGGTGGCAACCCATCAGAGCTGAATGCGAAACTCTTGGTGCAGCTACCTGTGTGATTAAGTTCTTCTATCTTGAGCCCGATCAGATTAGGGTTAAGGTGAACTCGTCAAACCCTAGTCTCTGTTCATATGATGTAATCATTCGATTCGAGTCAATGTGAAAATCTAAATAGAAACTCTTTCTATTATTTCACTCTACCATGGCCATGGATTTCTGGACTTGATTCTCATGATCATCATAGGGCTGCTCCTCTACCACGAGGTAGATAGATCCCATCTTGATGGCAATCCAGTTCCTACAATGAACATGCTATAGCCAACATACACCTCAGGGTTCCATTATGGCTAGGAGACCGAGTAATGGTGTAGTCAAACTATAACACCCTCAAGGTGAACTGCGATGCATCTCAGGTCAAAGAACCAGACACACTACTGGCAGCATCGAGTCAGTCATTGACGAGAAGGTAGACTTCCTAATGACTACTCGAGGTGGTCACGCTCAGTGCCCTCGTTCTCTAACGAGTACCTGTACTCTCGCTCCATTCTCCACACCATAGACTCAAGACTCATCTACTAAAGAGAAGCGATCGTACACCAACCTTTCGGATCAATCACCATCCTCGTGATGATCCTATGGTCGGAGCTGTTTATGAGTTAATAATGATTATTCATGTCTTAAATTTTCAACTCTTGAAAATATGAATTATCATTACCATTAACTCAAAGGATGTATCACAGACACTAAATACACATGTGTGAAGAAATAACCCATTTCATTAATTAGTCAAAATTACAATTTTGCCCCTATAAGTGTATTACAAGTGTCAGCCAATTCTGGCTTCTAGGGCACATATATCTAACAATCTCCCACTTGTCCTAAAGCCAATTGGCTACAAGTCTAAGTCCCATCTTTTCAAGGTGGGCTTCGATCTTCTGCTGGCCCAACGGCTTTGTAAGTGGGTCTGTCACATTATCTGTGGAGTTGACTCTCTTGACCTCAACGTAACCTTTCTTAAGGTAATCACGGATGAGATGATATCACCGTTTGCTTGGAACTCTTCCAGCACAAACAGTCTGCCAGATGTCGACTTTCGATCATCTATATCGGACATGAAGTCCGAGTCTGTATCCCTGGACATGGAGTTCTCCATTACCAAAAGACCAACATCATATCCTTAGTTCTTCTCAAGTACTTAAGGATACATTTCACAGAAGTCCAGTGTTCTTCACCTGGATTTGACTTGATATCTTGCTTTTGACACTCCACAGCATGGGCTATATCAGGTCGTTGTACATAGCATGCATACATGAGCTCCCTATTGCAGAAGCATAAGGGATCTTGCTCATGCGTTCTTATTTCCTCAGGTGTGCTGGGGCACATCTTCTTGGAAAGATGAATACCATGTCTGAAGGGTATTAATCCCTCTTAGAGTTTTCCATACTAAACCTCTTAGTACTTCCTCTATGTAACATTTTCTGTGAAATCCTAGCATCCTATTCGGTCTATCCCTATAGACCTTAATTCCTAGAATAAAAGGATGCTTCACCTAGGTCTTTCATGGAGAATTCTTAGACAAACCAACCTTGACTGATGTCAACATGGGAATATCATTCCCAATAAGGAGGATGTCATCCACGTACAATACGAGGAAGACAACAGGCGCTCCCACTGACCCTTTTGAAAAACACATGGTTCCTCTTCGTTTTTGATGAAACCAAACTTTTTGATCACATCATTGACGAGTGTTCCAGCTCGCAAGATGCTTGCTTAAGTCCATATATGACCTTTGCAGCTTGCAAACCTTGTGATCAGTAATCACTGGATGTGAAAACCTAGCGGCTGTTCCATATAGATATCTTCCTCAGATATCATTTAGGATGCCGTTTTCACGTCCATTTGCCATATTTCAAATCGAAAATAGCTGCAACGGCAAGCAATGTGCGGTATGGATTTAGCTAGCTACCGGGAAAAGGTATCCTGATAGTCAATGCCTTCACGTTGACTATAAACCTTTTGCCACCAGTCTAGCTCTTGAATGTCTCCACATTCCCATTCGCACCAATCTTTCTCTTGAAGATCCATTACACCCAATAGGTACTATACCTTCTGGTGGATCTACCAAGGTCCAGACTTGGTTTGAGTGCATCGAGTCAATTTCTGACTTCATTGCCTCAAGCCATTTCTCGGAGTCGATATCTAATATCGCCTCGTTGTAGGTTTTGGGATCATCACCATGAGCACATTACCTATGAGGAACTTTTCCTCTACATCCTCGAAATAATACCTAAGTATCTTTCAGGTGGACGGTAAACTTCTTTCCGATTCTACGAGGTGGAGGAGGTAGTGTTCTTATTGGCTCAACTGTATTTGGTTCCACTTGGTCCTTAGCTCTTTCTGCTTTGAGACTTTCTTCATTCAAGCTTTAATCGCTTTCCAATGCCACTATCTTGAATAAACTATTTTTCAAGAAATATGGCATGTCGACTCACAATCACAGTGTGGTCTTCTGGAATGTAGAAATAGTATCCTAATGACTCTTTAGGATATCCTATGAATCGAGCTCTAAAGGACCTAAACTCTAACTTGTCCACTTGTTGTCTTTTGACATAAGCCGGACATCCCCAAATTCTGAGATGACTCAAACTTGGTTTCTTACCGTGCCATATCTCATACGGTGTGGTAGGAACGGTTTTAGAGGGAACCCTATTCAGTAAATAGATTGAAGTTAATAATGAATGTCCCCAAAGAAAATTTGGGAGGTCTGTGAAGCTCATCATGGATCGAACCATATCCAATAGAGTCCGATTTTCCGTTTCTGAAACCCCGTTGAGTTGAGGTGTTCCTGGTGGAGTCATTGAGAGACTATGCATTTTCCTTAAGATAGTCTAGGAAATTCCCGGCTAAGGTATTCACCTCCTCGATCTGATCGAAGAACCTTAATGGGTTTTCCAGTTTTTTTTCTACTTCATGTCTGAATTCTTTGAACTTTTCAAAGGCTTCAGACTTATGTCTCATAAGATACACTACCCATACCTAGACAGATCATCGGTAAAGGTAATGAAGTAGACAAAATTGCTCTAGCCGGCACATCGAATGAGCCGCACACATCAGTATGTACTAGGGCAAGGAGATCTGTTGGCCTTCTCCCCATGTCCAACAAAGGAGAGTTTGTCATTTTGCCTTGAAGACAAGATTCACAAGTTGGATACGACTCAAAAGTCAATGGACTCATAGCCCATTTTTCTCCAATTTTGTTTTAATCCTATCTTCTGCTTATATGACCTAATCTCAGGTGCCATAGATATCTGTCGTTTGGACTATCCCTCGGTCGTTTGCATTCACGTTTTTGCTCGATAGTTAAAATAGGTACATCAATATGCAACTGATAAAGACCATTAATAAGGAAACCATTTGCAATTTTATTTCTTTCATAAAGAATGTTACAATGGTCCTTAAAGAAGGTGATCACATAACCTTCTTGTGCTAAGCATGAAACAGAAATCAAATTCCTGCTTGCTGCAGGCACATAATAACAGTCTTTTAAACTAAGTCTAAACCAGATGTAATCGCAGAGGGTATGTTCCCACGGCTACTGCAGCAAACTCTTGCTCCATTACCGACGCGTAGGATCATGTCTCCATCCCTCAGCCTCCTGCTATTCCTCAAGACCCGCATAGAAGTGCACAGATTGAGCACTAGAACCAGAGTCAAGCACCCAACTGGATGCAGAAGAAACCGTAGGTTAGACTCAATAACGAGCATACCTCCAGAAGGACCTTCCTTTCTTGTTCTTTAGGAGTGGCCAGGTAAGTAGGGCAGTTCCGCTTCCAATGGCCGTCGCTGTTGCAATGGAAACACTTTCCTTTGCCATCGACCTTCTTTCTTCGGTTCTGCCTTCTTCTTCTTTGATCCTTCTACTTTTGCTTTTCACAGACTTCTTTTCTTTCCATAAGACTTTCTTTTGGAAGAAGTCCATTCCATAGCAAGAACTGAGCCTTATAGAACCTTTCATAGAAAGCTCAGCGGTAACCAGCATATTCATCAACTCAGACCAAGGAATTTCTGAAGTTATGCATGTGGTTAATTCATGATGAATTGCCCATATGCATCATGTCAAGGATTGCAAAATAATATCGTTCTGCAAATCCAAGTCCAACTTCACACCGAGCTTCTCAAGTCTTCCATGTCCTTGATCATTGTCAGACAGATGATCTTGGACTGATTGCCCATCACGCATCTTAGCCTTAAAAAATCATTTGTGACTTGATATTTGGCTGCGCGACTCTGTTCACCAAATATCCCGCAGGTGAGCCAACATTTTGTGAGCAGTCCCATATCTTCATGGGCGCTGGAGCTCATCAGACATCGAGCCCAACATGTAGATCTGGCCTTATGTCTTCGTCAATCCATTTTCCAGAGACGCTCTCGTTCAGTGGAATGGACGGCTGGAAGGGAGGGTCCTGATCCAAAACATGAGAACTCTCGAACCAAAACTGTAGTTCTGAGCCAATCTTTATAATTGGGTCCAGTCAGTCAATGTGTGTCTAGGATACGTGCCAGTGGGTTGGACGCAGACATTTTCCTGTAGAGAGTCAAAGATTCTAGTTAGATACTGTAATTTTGACTTGACCAATTTGTTTAGGGATTTTATTTTTTAAACAAAATTAGCTTCCCACTATTTTTCTCGGATCCCTACACTCCCTCTGTAGAGATGCGAAAATCTCCGCGATTGTGATGATTTCTAGTGGGGGTGCGGGATCACCAACTGACTCATCACCTCACCTAACAGTTTATTGGTGATGGGTTAGCCAATGAGTGAACAACTCTTGTTCAATGATTCTCTAATCATGGTGCACCCAAACTTGGTCTCTATTCATGGATCTCACCGTATTCCCGAATATTGATCCACTCCTTAGTTAAGTCGGACCACCATTTGCATAGACTGGGTTCCTAATTGGGTCTCTCACCGTATCCGGAATATTGAGCCCAACTCATCCTCCAGCCCATAGCATCCAATGCCTAATAGACATGGTTGCGTCTTCCCGGTGCAACTGAAGCCACTGTATCCAAGCCTGAGAACAATCCAACCCCGGGAAGGGCCCGCATCTTTACAATGGTGGAGACGTCGGACTTAATCTTTTCTTAGCGGAGAATTGATTTCAGGTCTTTCATTAAAACTAGACTTGGCTATGTCATAACAATTATGACTATCCTATTTAGTGGCATGGGTCAGCTTCGGATTATATTTGACCACCTCAGATCAGTAACTTGTTGTAACAGAATTGGCGGTAGTGAGGACCGGTTGGAAGGAATATGCGTTAACTCGCAAATTGAACGCATTTCAGGGTCAGTAGCTTCCAATTTAAAAACGCAGTCGTCGTTTGTCCAAACTTACCTTAGAATCAAATTGTGAAGTGCAGAACCATTGGGTTAGCTACAATCCAGTACTCTAACCTTCGTGAGTCCTAATTAGTGTCTTGCTTGATCGTGACCTCGATCTTGAACCCAGACTCCTCTATAATACCTATTAGGTCTGTTTCAATTATTAAGCATTGTTGATCCCATCTAACCAACTCTTGATTCGGTTTGATCAACCGCTTAGACCTAATTGAGCTACCCAAGCCCGAACCCAGTATTATGAATATGTCTTAGATCTGAAATTCTCAATTTTAGACCTAATTAATATTCCATAAACTTAATTCTTAATTAAGTTGGGTTCATAAACAAAATATGCACAATAAATCCTAGGGTTTCAGGATCTAGGGTTTTGCAGAAAGTAAGTTTTGGGTTTCTGATTAAGGACGAACACGCAGCACCCCTACACGTCATAAGAACACCCCATCGAATGGGAAGAGAGGGCCTTTAAACCCTTCTTCATTCTTATGACCGGACGGCCAAGAGGAACGCCTTAATCAGGAACATGTAAATCTACAAAACAGTTATAGATCTATATCATATATCTCATATACAAATTTAGATCTAATCATGGCATATTTTGCATACATCTCATGTATCAAATCATGCATGTTTTCAGATCTAAATTATCACATAATAATCTAAAAAATTAGATTTAAATTGATCTAATCAAAATAAATTCTAATCTAGACAATTATGTAGAACTATTCTACAACTAGTCTAGACATGCATCAATCATATCTCATATGATATTTAAAATTAAATAATTTTTATTTGCTGTTTATCAGATGTTATTATAACACTTATAATATCAGAAAAATAGTAAATAAGAAGATCTAAAATATGATTTAATCAGATTAAATCAAAGACATGCAAAACTATTCTATAGAACTATTCTATTCTAGAACTAGTCATGCATATCTTCATGTTCTTAGATCCAAATCATTTAATTTTAATTTTTCTGATTTCAGATCTGATCACATCTCATGTGACATCTGAAATCACTTTATTTTTTAATTAAAATAAAATTAAAATCAGATCTAAATAATTTTAGAACCATGGCTCTGATACCAGTTGAAGGGAAATCCTGATTTCCCGGTCCAGGTTCGTCCAGATCTGATCAGATCAAGAGATATATTTCAAAAATTTTCTCTTGATCCTTAATCAGATCTTGATATGTTTTAGATCTGATTCTTATTATTTTAATAAATAAAATAAAATAAGATAAATTAAATCAAATTTAATTTACCTGATTTGGGTAATCCTATTACCCTGTAGATGATCCTGATTGCAGCGGAAGGTTCTGGATCTTAGCCACGCAAGCGCCTGGCCTCTACCGGTATCCACTCGGGTTGGATCTGGAGATCCTCTTCTTCTCTATCACACCTCCAAAAATCAGATCTGGATCTGATCTGGAGGATCTTCAAAACTCTTTTTGAAGATCTGCAGTCGTCCTTTTGCAGCAGCGCAGCCTTCTTGCTTTTGATCGCCTTTCCTTTGATCTGAATCGCACCAACCTAAGTCCAAAACACTTTTGGACGTGGAGAGCAAGGGGAGAAGAGAGTATGGCATGGAGAAGGAGGGGAGAGGCAGCCTTGGGGCGTGGGAAATCTCTATTGAATTCACTTTGCAATTAGGGTTGGGCGCAGGGTCTTATTTATAGACTAAGCGTGATCCAACTCCTCTTCCTCTCAACCAATCACAACCCTTTGTGAAATCAGATCTAAATCTGATTGGTTGGAAATAGAGACCCCTGGATTCCTCCTTAGAGGGCGCCTAAGACCAGTCAAACTGGATTCTTAGTAGAACTCTGATTGGAATCCAAAAGGGAGGTGGAGTCCTTGTCCAACAAGGACTCCTAGGCGCCTCCTACTTGGGCTCACGCCACCCTTGGCGTGCGCCCTTCTCCTTGCCAGGTTCTGGCAGGGGGACAAGCCCCCACCAGCTCTCCAATAGGTGCATGACATGTGGTCAAAAGTCAAAGGGTCAATGGTCAACGTTTGACCAGTCAAAGGTAGACTTTTGACCAAAGTCAAAGAACAAGAAATGGCAGGTGACCAAAAATGGCAGGTAATGTCTTACAAATAAGACAACCTATTCTGACTTGGACAACCTCCAGTCAGACCATATGAAGGCCTCTGAATTGAGCACAAACTCCTTTGGCTCAGTCAGGACAACTTATTTGTGATAGTAAAAGAAGAACGTTAGGTTCAATCGAGTGCTAGCACGATTTCCTTGAACCTAATTGAATCTCATTCAGATCAATTGAACTAGATCAGTTCAATTGATGATCACCAGATTCAAACCCTTGTTTGTGTGACCCAGTTAGGTTCAGTTCTGTATGGTAATGGGATATGTCATGATCTCTATCATAGACATCATCGAAACTCCTTTCGATGGATCAGAACTCTTCTGATTCGAACAGCTAGAATGATCGATCATCTAAATCATTCTAATTGCTCCCAAAATCCACCAGTGACACCTAGCAGTATATGGTGGCAACCCATCAGAGCTGAATGCGAACCTCTTGGTGCAGCTACCTGTGTGATTAAGTTCTTCTATCTTGAGCCCCGATCAGATTAGGGTTAAGGTGAACTCGTCAAACCCTAGTCTCTGTCATATGATGTAATCATTCGATTCGAGTCCAATGTGAAAATCTAAATAGAAACTCTTTCTATTATTTCACTCTACCATGGCCATGGATTTCTGGACTTGATTCTCATGATCATCATAGGGCTGCTCCTCTACCACCGAGGTAGATAGATTCCCATCTTGATGCAATCCAGTTCCTACAATGAACATGCTATAGCCAACATACACCTCAGGGTTCCATATGGCTAGGAGACCGAGTAATGGTGTAGTCAAACTATAACACCCTCAAGGTGAACTGCCGATGCATCTCAGGTCAAAGAACCAGACACACTACTGCAGCATCGAGTCAGTCATTGACGAGAAGGTAGACTTCCTAATGACTACTCGAGGTGGTCACGCTCAGTGCCCTCGTTCTCTAACGAGTACCTGTACTCTCGCTCCGATGTCTCCACACCATAGACTCAAGACTCATCTACTAAAGAGAAGTGATCGTACACCAACCTTTCGGATCAATCACCATCCTCGTGATGATCCTATGGTCGGGAGCTGTTTATGAGTTAATAATGATTATTCATGTCTTAAATTTTCAACTCTTGAAAATATGAATTATCATTACCATTAACTCAAAGGATGTATCACAGACACTAAATATACATGTGTGATAGAAAATAACCCATTTCATTAATTAGTCGAAATTACAATTTTGCCCCTATAAGTGTTTTACAAGTGTCAGCCAATTCTGGCTTCTAGGGCACATATATCTAACAGTGTGCGGTCCGACCGATCCACGTGGTCCATGGGAATAGTAATTGTGCGATTGGACGACTGCAGTTGATTGCGGTCAAGATCGGACGGCAGTGGTTATTTTCGGATTTGATTCAAATTCTATCAGCGATCTAGCACGATTCGATGGCCAAAAAACCAAGTGATGAAGATCCAACGGTCAAAAACACTCTCGACGGTGATCAGGACTCCTGATGCATGATTTGAGGCTAGATTTCCTCCATCAACGTGCGATCAAACGGTCAGAATTTAATTCGACCTGATCTGGGCCGATACTCATCCAAGTTTGATGATTTTTCGATCGTTGGATTTCTACTGAATGGCCAGATTTCACCAAATTTACTAGAGTCGTATCAGAGTTATTTTGATTCAAATTTTATTTAGATTTTGACTATTACAAAGGCCATTAGTCCCACATTGCCTTCAAAAATAAATATCCAGCCCTCCTAGCTCTATAAAAAGGACCCTAGGCCTCTAGAAATCAACATCTCCGATCAAGATGAAACTTTGGTACAGGGTGAAGCTAGGATATGGGTTAATGGCTGCTTCAAAGCAATTGGTGCCGAGGAGAAGAGCTGGGCTTCTATACCATCTTTCCACCAATGCCGATCTAAGATCAGAGATCAGCCTGTTTTATTTTCTTTTTATTTTATTTATTTAAATTATAAACTTTTTAATGCAATATTTATTTTTATGCTGTTTAATTTTATATTTTTTTATAATTTAATTTTTATACTTTAAATTATTATTTTTTTTAATTTTATTGCAAATAGATGCTAAGATCTAACTAGTAGATCTTAGTACCAAGTTTAAATTCCTGCATCTTTTAATTTTTGCTTTTTATTTTCCGACTTCACTTTTGATCCCAAAACTCTTCTCTTTTCTTTTTCTTTTATAAAATCAAAGATTTCAAATCTAAAAATACTATCTTTCCTGTGGATTCGACTCGACTCACTGCTATCTATGGATTTTTAATTATTTTAAGAAGTCGGATTAAACTGATAAACACGGTGTCTTAACGACAACATCGCGTTCCTATCAGTTACGCACATATAAGAAAAGAGAAAAGAGAAAAGACAATGTGATTACCTCAAGGAAGGCCCCGAGGGAATCACTAGTGTGCTGCTCATAGTTGAAGTCGGCAATCTTATCTACTACCTCGGGTAAGACAAATTTATCAACCAAATCCCTGATGATGTCCTAGTTTTAGAAGGTATTCTCTTTCGAGTCTTCATCAACATCATTGGACTCACTAGGACGAGCTTTGCATCATACCTTTACGATAGTCGACTTCTTTTTCTCTTTCTTTTTCTCTCTCTTTTCTCCTCCAGCAAGAAGCTCCAAAACTTGAACTTTGGTAGGAGGGCTCGAGGATGTAGGAGGTACTACAGCCCCATCAGTAGCGCCAACCTTGGCAGTAGGGACAATCTCGATGCCATCGATCACCTCAGGAGTAGTGGTGGCATTGACGAGTGCCACAGAGCTTGGGATATTGACTCTTGCCTTCTTTGAACCCTCGCTTAGAGCCTTTCCTTTCCTCTTATGAGCTTGAAGCCTCTTGGCGAGCATCTTAACTGCCTTAGTGTCCATCTCTGCAATAAAGAAGGGGTCAAAAAAAATGGTATAATACAAGAAGAAAACATATGAAGTGCAGAAATATACCTGCATGATTGAGAGAACTCAAACCCATATTGAACAAAGTTTGATCTTTCAGAAGTTCAGATAGGAGGGGGGTCCAGTAGTTCCCGAGTCTATTGGTGGAATCAAGGCCATCCCCCTTTAAACTAGGAGCTCGATTGATTGACTCTTAAGAAGACCCCAGGGAGGAAGTCCTAATTCTAGAGTTGGGCAGGACACAAAGAACTTCTCCTTTCGATTGTGCATAAAGGAAGGGGCACCCTTCAATAATTCTTTCTTATCGAACTGGGATGAGAAGTACCACCAGTCTTTTATGGAAGGATGATATTTGAAGGTATAGTAGTTCCAAAATAGGAAATTGATTGGATGAACTTTAGCATAAAAACAAAGAAAGATGAACCAGACAATAAACCTAAAGGTGTTCGGCACTATAGAAGCAAAGGAGATGTTCAAAACATAGAAAAGAGAAACTATAAAAGAAGGGAGAGGAAGTTTCAGTCCGACATGAAAAGCTTCTATGTACAGACAAAAGCAACGTGATAGAGGGGTACAAGCCCAATCACTTGGTCCAAAGAGTTCTAATTCATATTCAGGAGGGATTCTGTATTGGATCCAAATTAAGAAAAAATCATCCGAAGATAAGGAGCAAGGAATAGTGCCAGGTATGAAGGTCGGAGGGGGTACATCCCTAGGTTCGATATTTTCTTTAGAGTTAGAGTTTCGAAAGATTGAACCAGATGGACTCCTAGAACCAATGGATCAAGAAGCTTTCGAAGACATTCGGATCAAACAAACACCAAAAAATCCTTAAAAAATTAAGGAAAAAAAATAAACAATGAAGTCTTGGAAGAAAAAAGAGCGAAGCCTATTGGAAAAATTTGAGGACCCCCAAACAATGACTGAAAAGCAGAGAAGCGAAGAGGAAATAGATGAGGAACTAACCTAAAGCAGATGAAGAGCACAGAAAGATGATCGAAAGGATGAGAAATTATCGAGAAAGATGACGATGGCCAAGGATCACAACAGACTATTCGGAGGAGGTGAGGAAGCAAGGAACAAGAGGGAGAATGTACCAGTGGAAATGAGAAGTTGAAAGGAGTTTAAATAATAGGAAGAAGCCCCAAGTGGTTATGATTGTATCGTCCTTCGCTAATTTCGACCCACCACGTGTTCCATCCATCGTGCCCATTTCTGATGCCTGATAGGACATTTATCACTCCACACACAAAGCTCTGTGCCAAATGAATTTTTAAAGACATGTGTCTTTTTGGGTCTTTCATGCATTAAAAAACATCGGCGCCAATTCAGAAAAGCCAAAAGATTTCATTTTTCAAGAGCGAAAAGCTGGTAAAGGACTTCAACTGCAGTGATTTTTTTGTACTTTCTTCATCCGAAATTGGAACTTTAGAGTAGGGGGACAAGTGTTGGGGGTAAAATAATCTCCACCAAAATCCTTAGCCATCGACCCCCATTTTGAAGAAATTTTCCAATCCTCTCAACAACAAATCCATACCACGGAACTTATCGAAGGCACATTAAAGCTCGGCCAGACGATCTTGATCAGTAAAGAGGAACTATTATTTAGCTAACCTTACTTCTTAACTCAAAATAAATGATAGAACCAAAATTCAACCCTCCCGACCTTGATTAGTGATGAGTTTTGAAGATAGTTGAAGTCCTATATTGTGGACCATGCTCTCCTTCCAATCGAACTCCTCTAGTAGCGCTCCTTCTAGATGAACTCTTTCAATCAGACTCCTTCCAGCTGAATTTCTTCAGTCGAACTTCTTTCAATCAAATTTCTTCAGTCATGCTTCTTCTAGTCAGACTCGAATGAACTCCTCTAATCGTGCTCCTCCCAGCAGCGCTTCTTCCAGATGGACTCCTTTCGGATGCACTCCTTTCAGTCGTGCTTTCTTCCATTCAAATACCTTTCACGATGAGCTTCTTCCTGCCAGTCGTGGACCTACTTAGTCCATATTATGCCTATCGGCTAGAGCCATCCAGAAGGATCTCATCAAATCACTGATTCATGATAACTACTTCGCAAAAGATGGAGCACAGTACTTCAGATATCAATTTATGAGGCACTTACCTACACAAGACCTAAGAGGCATCTAAACTTCTTAAAGCCACTAGACATTGCTCCCAGTAGACCTCGACCGATTACAAGTTTACTAGATATACTGAAGTCTTTAACCTACATCCGAACTCTAACAAATAGATCTCAACTGTTAGATATATGTGCTCTAGAAGCCAAAATTGGCTGACACTTGTAATACACTTCTAGGGGCAAAATTATAATTTTGACTATAATCAATAAAATGGGTTATTTTCTATCACATATGTGTATTTAGTGTCTGTGATACATCCTTTGAGTTAATGGTAATGATAATTCATATTTTCAAGAGTTAAAAATTTAAGACATGAATAATCATTATTAACTCATAAAATGCTTCCGACCATAGGATGATCATGAGAATGGTGATTAATCTAGAAGGTTGATATACAATCACTTCTATTTAGTAGATGAGTCTTGAGTCTACGGTGTGGAGACACTAGAGCGAGAGTGTAGGTACTCATTAGAGAATGAGGGCACTGAGCGTGACCACCTCGAGTAGTCATTAGGAAGTCTACCTTCTCGTCAATGACTGACTCGATGCTGCAGTGGTGTGTCTGGTTCTTTGACCTGAGGTGCATCGACAGTTCACCTTGAGGGTGTTATAGTTTGACTACACCATAACTCGATCTCCTAGCCATTCAGAACCCTGAGGTGTATGTTGGCTATAGCATGTTCATTGTAGGAACTGGATTGCATCAAGATGGAATCTATCTACCTCGGTGGTAGAGGAGCAGCCCTATGATGATCATGAGAATCAAGTCCAGAAGCCCATGGCCATGGCAGAGTGAAATAATAGAAAGAGTTTCTATTTAGGTTTTCACATCGGACTTGAATCGAATGATTACATCATATGACAGAAACTAGGGTTTGACGAGTTCACCTTAACCCTAATCTGATCGGGGCTCAAGATAGAAGAACTTAATCACACAGGTAGCTGCACCAAGAGGTTCGCATTCAGCTCTGATGGGTTGCCACCATATACTGCTAGGTGTCACTGGTGGATTTTGGGAGCAATTAGAATGATTTAGATGATCGATCATTCTAGCTGTTCGAATCAGAAGAGTTCTGATCCATCGAAAGGAGTTTCGATGATGTCGATGATAGAGATCATGACATATCCCATTACCATACAGAACTGAACCTAACTGGGTCACACAAATAAGGGTTTGAATCTGGTGATCATCAATTGAACTGATCTAGTTCAATTGATCTGAATGAGATTCAATTAGGTTCAAGAAAATCGTGCTAGCACTCGATTGAACCTAACGTTCTTCTTTTACTATCATAAATAAGTTGTCCTGTACTGAGCCAAAAGGAGTTTGTGCTCAATCAGAGGCCTTCATATGGTCTGACTGGAGCCTTGTCCAAGTCAGAAAAGGTTGTCTTATTTTGTAAGATAATTACCTACCATTTTTGGTCACCTGCCATTTCTTCATCCTTTGACTTTGGTCAAAAGTTGACCTTTGACTGGTCAAATATTGACCATTGACACTTTGACTTCTTGATCCACGTATCATGCACCTATTGGAGAGTTGGTGGGAGCTTGTTCCCCTGCCAGAACCTGGCAAGGAGGAAGGCACACGCCAAGGGTGGCGTGCACCCAAGTTTGAGGCACCCAGGAGCCCCTGTTGGATAGGGACTCCATCTTCTTTTTGGATTTCGATTAGACTCCTCCTAAGAACCAAATTTGACTGGTCTTAGCCTCCATCTAAGGATGAATCTAAGGGACTCTATTCCCATTAATCAGATTTATATTTGATTTCACAAAGGATTGTGATTGGTTGGGATGAAGAGGAGTTGGATCACGCATAGTCTATAAACAAGACCCTGCGCCCAACTTAAGTAGTATCTCATATGTGAAAATTCCCACGCCCAAGGCTGCCCCTCTCCTCCTCCTCCATGCCAAGTCCATCTTCTCACTCTCCTCTCCATGCCCAAAGTGGTTTGGGATCCAGTTGGTGTGATCCAAGCGAGAGAAAGGCAATAGAAAGTTAGAAGGCTGCACTGCTGCAAAGGACAACTGTTGATCTTTGAAAGCTATTTTGAAAATCCTCCAAATCATATTCAGATCTAATTTTTGGAGATGTGATAGAGAAGAAGAGGATCTCTAGATTCAACCCGAGTGGATACCGATAGAGGCCAGGCACTTGCATGGCTAGATCCAGAACCTTCCGCTGCTTATAGGATCATCAATGGGTAATAGGATTATCCCACATCAAGGTAAATTAAATTTGATTTAATTTATCTAGATTTTATTTTTATTATTAAAATAATAAGAATTAGATCTAAAACATCCTAGATCTGATTTGAATCAAAGAAAAAAAATTTTGAAATATATCTCTTGATCCGATCAGATCTGAACGAACCTGGATCCGAAAAATCAGGATTTTCCTTCAACTGGTATCAGAGCCATGGTTCTAAAGTGTTTAGATCTAATTTTAAATTTATTTTAATTAAAAAATAAGTGATTTCAGATGTCACATGAGATGTGATCAGATCTGAAATCAGAAAAAATTAAAATTAAATGATTTGGATCTAAGATTAGAAAATATGCATGACTAGTTCTAAAATAGAATAGTTCTATAGAATAGTCTTGCATGTTTTCAATTTAATTTGATTAAATCATATTTTAGATCTATTTATTTACTATTTTTTGATATTATAATTGATTATAATAACATCTAAAAAATAGTAAATAAAAATTATTTAATTTTAAACATCATATGAGATATGATTGATGCATGTCTAGACTAGTTGTAGAATAGTTCTACATAATTGTCTAGATTAGAATTTATTTTGATTAGATCAATTTAAATCTAATTTTTTAGATTATTATGAGATAATTTAGATCTAAAAATATGCATGATTCGATACATGAGATGTATGCAAAATATGCCATGATTAGATCTAATTTGTATATGAGATATATGATATAGATCTAAAACTATTTTGTAGTATTGACATGTTCCTGATTAAGGCGTTCCTCTTGGCCGTCCGGTCATAAGAATGAAGAAGGGTTTAAAGGCCCTCTCTTCCATTCGATGGGGTGTTCTTATGACGTGTAGGGGTGCTGCGTGTTCGTCCTTAATCAGAAAATCCCAAAACTTACTTTCTGCAAAACCCTAGATCCTGAAACCCTAGGATTTATTGTGCATATTTTGTTTATGAACCCTACTTAATTAAGAATTAAGATTTATGGAATATTAATTACGGTCTAAAATTGAGAATTTCAGATCTAAGACATATTCATAATACTGGGTTCGGGCTTGGGTAGCTCAATTAGGTCTAAGCGGTTGATCAAACCGAATCAAGAGTTGGTTAGATGGGATCAACAATGCTTAAATTGACCAGCCTAATAGGATTAAGTCTGGGTCAAGATCGAGTCACGATCAAGCAAGACCTAATTAGGCTCAGAGGTTAGAGTCTGGATTGTAGGCTAACCCAATTGGTTCTGACTCAACAATTTGGTGTCTAAGGTAAGTTTGGCACATACGACCGACTGGTTTTTAATTGGAAGCTACTCGACCTGAATGCGTTCTTGTACGAGTTAATGGCATATTCCTTCCACCGATCTCACTTACCTGGCCATATCTGTTGACACAGTTCTGATCTGAGGTGGTCAATAATCCGAGCTAACCCATGCCACTAGGTTAGTCATAATTGTTATGACTATGATAAGTCTAGTTTAATGAGATCCTGAATCAATTCTCCCTAAGAAAAGATTAAGTCTGAGGTCTTCCACCATTGTAGATGTGCGGGCCCTTCCCGGGGTTGATTGTTCTCGACTGGATACAGTGGCTCAGTTGCACCGGGAAGATGCAACCATGTCTATTAGGCATTGGATGCTATGGGCTGGAGGATGAGTTGGGCTCAATATTTTGGATACGGTGAGAGACTCAATTAGGAACCCAGTCTATGCAAATGGTGGGTCTGACTTAACTAAGGAGTGGATCAATATTTTGGATACGGTGAGATTCATGAATTAGAGACCAAGTTTGGGTGCACCATGATTAGAGAATCATTGAACAAGAGTTGTTCACTCATTGGCTAACCCATCACCAATAACTGTTAGGTGAGGTGATGAGTCAGTTGGTGAGACCGCACCACCCACTAGAAATCATTAATCGTGGAGATTTTCGCATCTCTACAGAGGGAGTGTAGGGATCCGAGAAAATAGTGGGAGCTAATTTGTTTAAAAATAAAATTTTTAAACAAATTGGTCAAGTCATAAATTACAGTATCTAACTAGAATCTTTGACTCTCTACAGAAAAATGTCTGCGTCCAACCCATTGGCACGTATCCTGGACACACATAGACTGACTGGACCCAATTATAAAGATTGGCTCAGGAACTACAAAATTATTTTGGGTTCCGAGAAGTTAACCCATGTTTTGGACCAGGACCCTCCTGAAGGAAAATCCTGATTTCCCGGTCCAGGTTCGTCCAGATCTGATTAGATCAAGAGATATATTTCAAAAATTTTCTCTTGATCTTAATCAGATCTTGATATGTTTCAGATCTGATTCTTATTATTTTAATAAATAAAATAAAATAAGATAAATTAAATCAAATTCAATTTACCTGATTTGGGTAATCCTATTACCCTGTAGATGATCCTGATTGCAGCGGAAGGTTCTGGATCTTAGCCACGCAAGCGCCTGGCCTCTACCGGTATCCACTCGGGTTGGATCTGGAGATCCTCTTCTTCTCTATCACACCTCCAAAAATCAGATCTGGATCTGATCTGGAGGATCTTCAAAACTCTTTTGAAGATCTGCAGTCGTCCTTTTGCAGCAGCGCAGCCTTCTTGCTTTTGATCGCCTTTCCTTGATCTGAATCGCACCAAACTAAGTCCAAAACACCTTTTGGACGTGGAGAGCAAGAGGAGAAGAGACTATGGCATGGAGAAGGAGGGGAGAGGCAGCCTTGGGGCGTATCTAATAGCATTAGGATTAGGGTTGGGCGCAAGGTCTTATTTATAGACCTCTTGTGATCCAAGTCCTCTTCCTCTCAACCAATCACAACCCTTTGTGAAATCAGATCTAAATCTAATTGGTTGAAAAAGAGACCCCTGGATTCCTCCTTAGAGGGCGCCTAAGACCAGTCAAACTGGATTCTTAGTAGAACTCTGATTGGAATCCAAAAGGGAGGTGGAGTCCTTGTCCAACAAGGACTCCTAGGCGCCTCCTACTTGGGCTCACGCCACCCTTGGCGTGCGCCCTTCTCCTTGCCAGGTTCTGGCAGGGGGACAGGCCCCCACCAGCTCTCCAATAGGTGCATGACATGTGGTCAAAAGTCAAAGGGTCAATGGTCAACGTTTGACCAGTCAAAGGTAGACTTTTGACCAAAGTCAAAGAACAAGAAATGGCAGGTGACCAAAAATGGCAGGTAATGTCTTACAAATAAGACAACCTATTCTGACTTGGACAACCTCCAGTCAGACCATATGAAGGCCTCTGATTGAGCACAAACTCCTTTGGCTCAGTCAGGACAACTTATTTATGATAGTAAAAGAAGAACGTTAGGTTCAATCGAGTGCTAGCACGATTTCCTTGAACCTAATTGAATCTCATTCAGATCAATTGAACTAGATCAGTTCAATTGATGATCACCAGATTCAAACCCTTGTTTGTGTGACCCAGTTAGGTTCAGTTCTGTATGGTAATGGGATATGTCATGATCTCTATCATAGACATCATCGAAACTCCTTTCGATGGATCAGAACTCTTCTGATTCGAACAGCTAGAATGATCGATCATCTAAATCATTCTAATTGCTCCCAAAATCCACCAGTGACACCTAGCAGTATATGGTGGCAACCCATCAGAGCTGAATGCGAACCTCTTGGTGCAGCTACCTGTGTGATTAAGTTCTTCTATCTTGAGCCCCGATCAGATTAGGGTTAAGGTGAACTCGTCAAACCCTAGTCTCTGTCATATGATGTAATCATTCGATTCGAGTCCAATGTGAAAATCTAAATAGAAACTCTTTCTATTATTTCACTCTGCCATGGCCATGGGCTTCAGGACTTGATTCTCATGATCATCATAGGGCTACTCCTCTACCACCGAGGTAGATAGATCCCATCTTGATGCAATCCAGTTCCTACAATGAACATGTCATAGCCAACATACACCTCAGGGTTCCATATGGCTAGGAGACCGAGTAATGGTGTAGTCAAACTATAACACCCTCAAGGTGAACTGCCGATGCATCTCAGGTCAAAGAACCAGACACACTACTGCAGCATCGAGTCAGTCATTGACGAGAAGGTAGACTTCCTAATGACTACTCGAGGTGGTCACGCTCAGTGCCCTCGTTCTCTAACGAGTACCTGTACTCTCGCTCCGGTGTCTCCACACCGTAGACTCAAGACTCATCTACTAAAGAGAAGCGATCGTACACCAACCTTCCGGATCAATCACCATCCTCGTGATGATCCTATGGTCGGGAGCTGTTTATGAGTTAATAATGATTATTCATGTCTTAAATTTTCAACTCTTGAAAATATGAATTATCATTACCATTAACTCAAAGGATGTATCACAGACACTAAATACACATGTGTGATAGAAAATAACCCATTTTATTAATTATAGTCAAAATTATAATTTTGCCCCTAGAAGTGTATTACAAGTGTCAGCCAATTCTGGCTTCTAGGGCACATATATCTAACAATCTCCCACTTGTCCTAAAGCCAATTGGCTACAAGTCTAAGTCCCATCTTCTCAAGGTGGGCTTCGATCTTCTGCTGGCCCAACGGCTTTGTAAGTGGGTCTGCCACATTATCTGTGGAGTTGACTCTCTTGACCTCAACGTAACCTTTCTCAAGGTAATCGCGGATGAGATGATATCGCCGCTCAATGTGCTTGGACTTCTGGTGAGACCTCGGCTCCTTAGCAAGGGCTATGGCGCCATTGTTGTCGCAGTAAAGAGGAATGGCATCTGATGGCATTACTCCAATTTCTGCAGCAAACTTCTTGTACCAGAATGCTTCCTTTGCAGCCTCTGATGCAGCTATATATTCTGCTTCCATGGTGGAATCTGCTATCACAGTTTGCTTGGAACTCTTCCAGCTGACAGCTCCACCATTGCACACAAACAGACTTCCAGATGTCGACTTTCGATCATCTATATCGGACATGAAGTCCGAGTCTGTGTATCCCTGAACTTGGAGTTCTCCATTACCAAAGACCAACATCATATCCTTAGTTCTTCTCAAGTACTTAAGGATACATTTCACAGAAGTCCAGTGTTCTTCACCTGGATTTGACTGATATCTGCTTGTGACACTCACAGCATGGGCTATATCAGGTCGTGTACATAGCATGGCATACATGAGGCTCCCTATTGCAGAAGCATAAGGGATCTTGCTCATGCGTTCTATTTCCTCAGGTGTGCTGGGGCACATCTTCTTGGAAAGATGAATACCATGTCTGAAGGGTATTAATCCCCTCTTAGAGTTTTCCATACTAAACCTCTTTAGTACTTCCTCTATGTACATCTTCTGTGAAAGTCCTAGCATCCTATTCGGTCTATCCCTATAGACCTTAATTCCTAGAATAAAGGATGCTTCACCTAGGTCTTTCATGGAGAATTCCTTAGGACAACCACATCTTGACTGATGTCAACATGGGAATATCATTCCCAATAAGGAGGATGTCATCCACGTACAATACGAGGAAGACAACAGCGCTCCCACTGACCCTTTTGAAAACACATGGTTCCTCTTCATTTTTGATGAAACCAAACTTTTTGATCACATCATTGAAACGAGTGTTCCAGCTCCGAGATGCTTGCTTAAGTCCATATATGGACCTTTGCAGCTTGCAAACCTTGTGATCAGTATCACTGGATGTGAAACCTAGCGGCTGTTCCATATAGATATCTTCCTCAAGATATCCATTTAGGAATGCCGTTTTCACGTCCATTTGCCATATTTCATAATCGAAATAGGCTGCAACGGCAAGCAATGTGCGGATGGATTTTAGCATAGCTACCGGGGAAAAGGTATCCTGATAGTCAATGCCTTCACGTTGACTATAACCTTTTGCCACCAGTCTAGCCTTGAATGTCTCCACATTCCCATCTGCACCAATCTTTCTCTTGAAGATCCATTTACACCCAATAGGTACTATACCTTCTGGTGGATCTACCAAGGTCCAGACTTGGTTTGAGTGCATCGAGTCAATCTTCTGACTTCATTGCCTCAAGCCATTTCTCGGAGTCGATATCTGATATCGCCTCGTTGTAGGTTTTGGGATCATCACCATGAGCACCATTACCTATGAGGAACATTTCCTCTACTATCCTCTGAAATAATACCTAAGTATCTTTCAGGGGGACGGGAAACTCTTTCCGATCTACGAGGTGGAGGAGGTAGTGTTCTTATTGGCTCAACCTGATTTGGTTCCACTTGGTCCTTAGCTCGTTCTGCTTGTGAGACTTTCTCATCAAGCTTAATCTGCTTTCCAATGCCACTATCTTGAATAAACTATTTTTCAAGAAATATGGCATGTCGACTCACAATCACATTGTGGTCTTCTGGAATGTAGAAATAGTATCCTAATGACTCTTTAGGATATCCTATGAATCGAGCTCTAAAGGACCTAAACTCTAACTTGTCCGCTTGTTGTCTTTTGACATGAGCCGGACAACCCCAAATTCTGAGATGACTCAGACTTGGTTTCTTACCGTGCCATATCTCATACGGTGTGGTGAAACCTCTTGGTGCAGCTACCTTGTGATTAGTTCTTCTATTCTTGAGCCCATCAGATTAGGGTTAAGGTGAACTCGTCAAACCCTAATCTCTGTCATATGATGTAATCATTCGATTCGAGTCCCAATGTGAAAATTAAATAGAAACTCTTTCTATTATTTCACTCTGCCATGGCCATGGGCTTCAGGACTTGATTCTCATGATCATCAAGGGACTCCTCTACCCCGAGGTAGATAGATCCATCTTGATGACATCCAGTTCCTACAATGAACATGTCACAGCCAACATACACTCAGGGTTCCATATGGCTTAGGAGAACCGAGTAATGGTGTAGTCAAACTATAACACCCTCAAGGTGAACTGCCGATGCATCTCAGGTCAAAGAACCAGACACACTACTGCAGCATCGAGTCAGTCATATGACGAGAAGGTAGACTTCCTAATGACTATCGAGGTGGTCACGCTCAGTGCCCTCGTTCATCTAACGAGTACCGGTACTCTCGCCTCTGGTGTTCTCCACACCTAGACTCAAGACTCATCTACTAAAGAGAAGCGATCGTACACCAACCTTCCGGATCAATCACCATCCTCGTTGATGATCCTATGGTCGGAGCTATTTATGAGTTAATAATGATTATTCATGTCTTAAATTTTCAACTCTTGAAAAATATGAATTATCATTACCATTAACTCAAAGGATGTATCACAGACACTAAATACACATGTGTGATAGAAAATACCCATTTATTATAGTCAAAATTACAATTTTGCCCTAGAAGTGTATTACAAGTGTCAGCCAATTCTGGCTTCTAGGCACTATCTAACACCATTACCATCAGAACTCGACAACCTCAACTGGTCACACAAACAAGGTTTGAACTGGTGAGCATTCAATTGAACTATCCAGTTCATTGATCTAAATGAGATTCAATTAGTTCAGAAAAATCGTGCTAGCACTCGATTGATCCTAACGTTCTCCTTTTTACTATCATACAATAATTGGTCCTTCTGAGTCAAAGGAGTTTGTGCTCATCAGAGGCGTTCTCGTGGGTCTGACTGTAGCCTATCCAGGTCATAAAAGGGTTGTCTTATTTGTAAGATAATACCGCCATTTTTGGCTCACCTGCCATTTCTCGTCCTTTGACCTTGATCGAAGTTGACCTTTGACTGGTCAACATGTTGACCATTGTACACTTTGACTTTTCGTCACCATGTCCAATGCATCATTGGGAGCTGTGGAGCTGTCCCCTACAGAACCTGCAAGGAGGGAGCGGCGCACGCCCACCCTTGGCGTGTGCCCAAGCAGGAGGTGCCCAAGAGTCCCTATTGGACAGGATTCCACCTCCTTTTTGGATTCGATTAGAGTTTCTCCTAAAAACAAAGTTTGATTGGTCTTAGGTGCCATCTAAGGAGGAATCACAAGAAACTCTATTCCGCTTTCAAATCAGATTTAGAATCTGATTCATAAAGGGTTGTGATTGGTTGGGAAAGAAGAGGAGGTTGGATCATGCTAGTCTATAATAAGAGGGGGGGCCCTGCGCCATCAAACTCAAGGAATATCTGAAATATGAAATTGAGCATCTCCATGCCCCAAGGCTGCCTTCTCCTCTCCTCCTCCATGCTAAAGCAATCTTCTCCTCTCCTCTCGCATGTCCAAAGTATTTTGGTCTTGTTGGTGGCAATCCAGATGACAAGAAAGGCGACTGAAAGGCTAGAAGGTCACTGCTGGCAAAAGAAAACTGCTGATTTCGAAAGGAGTTTTGAAGATCCCTCCAGATTAGATCAGAATCTAATTTTGAGACTTATAGAGAAGAAAGGTCTCTTAGATCCAGCCTGAGTGGATACCGATAGAGCTAGGCACTTGCGTGACTAGATCCAGAATCTTCTAACTGGCTTATAGATCATCACATGGGTAATGAGATTACCACTTCAAGGTAAATTAAATTTGATTTAATTTATCTAAATTTATTTTAATTACTAAGATAATAAGAATTAGATCTAAAACATCTCAGATCTGATCTGGATCATAGAAATTTTTTTTTGAAGTATATCTCTTGATCCGATCAAATCTGAATGAACCTGATCCAAAAAATTAGGATTTTCCTTCACTTGGCTTATGTAATAGGTGTGCTTTCTAGACCTTTATCTTCCTTTCTAACAAGACGCGGCTCCAATAAGCTGCCTAGTTGATATGCTAAATACAAGAATAACTCTTCTCTAGATTCAGGCTTGGCGAGTAACAAAGGTGAGCTAAGATAGTTCTTCAACTCTTCGAAGGCTTGCTGACATTCAGGAGTCCAATTAAAGTTCTTGGGCTATTTAAGCACTTGGAAGAAGGGCATATAATGCTCTATCGATCTTAAAATGAAGTGATTCAGGGCCACTACCTTGCTTTTGATGCACTAAACCTTTTTTATTATTTTTGGTGCCATCATCTCTCAGATAACTTTGATCTTCTCTGAGTGGCTTCAATGACGCACCTTGGCCACCATTGAGATCTATAAAGAAACTTTTCTCGGAGATTACTCTAAAGTGTATTTTATAGGGTTCAGCTTCATTGTAACTTTGAACGGGTGTTGAAGGTTTTCTTCAAGATCGACGATGTGATTTAATGAAGATCAGCTTTTAACCAGCATATCATTTACATAGATCTCCATATTGCGGCCGATCTGCTTCTTGAAAATCTCATTGACTAGGTACTGATAAGTTGCACCAGCATTCTTGAGTCCAAAGGGCATGACCCTATAACAAGAAAGACTATGATTAGTAATAAAAGCAGTCTTCTCCTAATCCTCTGGTGCCATCTGGATTTGGTTATAGCTGGAGAAGGCATCCATGAAGGTAGGAGTTCAAGCTCAAATAGTGCACCACCCAATTGGTCAATCTTGATAGGGATTAGCTATCTTTTGGAAGTGTTATTCAAGTTTGTAACGTCCATGCACTCCTCACTTAATCATTTATTTTTTAACTGAGAATGACATTTGCGATCTGGTCCAGATAGAGCACTTTTCGAATGAATCATGCTTTAAAGAGTTTGTCGACCTCATCCACAATAGCCTTTTGTCTTTCAGGTGCAAAGCTGTGCTTTTTCTACTTTACTGGCCAGCATTTAAGGTCCACACCAAGATGATGCTTCATTATCTTTGCATCAATCCCAGGCACATCTGCAGGCACCCACGCGAAAACATCAGCATTCTTTTACAAGAAGGAAACGAGCTACTTTCTGACTTCTCCTTTTAGATTGGAGTCGATCTTTATAGTGTATTCCTTATTTCCAGCATTCAAAGGGACCTTCATGAGGTCATCGATGGATTTCCCCCTTTCTTTAGATAGATCATCAGCATTAAGCCCTTCCACTAGATAAGGATCTGCTTGCCTTCCTCCTTGTAGGGCAATATTGTAGCAGTGTAGAGCTATTGCCTAGTCTCCTCTAACCTCTCCGACACCATGCCTTATTGAAAACTTCATTTTAAGGTAATAAGTTGAAACCACAATCCGAAGTGCATTCAAACTAGGTCGGCCAAGGATTGCATTGTAAGCAGAGAGTATACTTCACCAACTAAAGAAATCGAGTTGGCTCTAGATTGCCTTGGCTTCGCTCTGGCTATCACTGGCAATGTTATTATTCTTCCACTTGCACTGCATCACCCTCGTAATCCCACTAATTGGCAAGCTTATTGGTCTAATTCATGCCTATTCAAGTATAGATATTTTTGAGAAAGCATCATAAAATAAGATAGTCAAACAGACTTTCATTATTCATTAAATGGTTGTAACATCATAATCAAGCAATATTTAAAGTGACTACACCACGTATTATGTTAGAAGTGTGAAACTCCCTGAGCATCTTCTCTTGAAAGTGGATGGGTTTTTCCATCTACTGTTCTTTGCTGGCTCTAGACTCATTGGCCTCCCTTTGTTTGTCCCCGCAATATGTTATGATTCCAAGGTAGACGATCTTCTTGCGGTTCATCCCTCAAAATGGTTAGCCTATGTGGGCCCTTGGATGATCTCTCTTCTCTTGCCAGGCCTGATAAAACCAATCTAGCGACCTCTTCTGATCAGTGCCTCGATCTTGTCCTGGAACTGGATACATTCTTCAGTATCATGACCATGGTCATGATGGTAGAGGCAGTACTTGTTGAGATTACGCTTGGCCAGGTGAGTCCACATCTTTTTTGGCCCTGGCAGCTGCTCCCTTATCTCCATCAACACTTGAATCTTCAAGGCATTCAAGGGAGCATAGTTGTGGAATCTTTTGGAGGGAGTTCCACCATGGTTTTCTATTTGAGCTTCTTTGCTGATGAGCTCGAAGGGGAGTTTGAGCTTGTTTGCACTTAAGAAGGCTTCGAAAGCACGGTCGAGCTTCACTCGACTTTTTTTCAATTATGAGCTTGTTGGATTCACTTGCTTGTCGTTCTTTCATGAATTCTTCATCTTTCAATCGAAAGGCTTCCTTTGCTCGGGCATATCCTTTGGCCCGGGCTAACATATCAGTAAAGTCCTAGGGATACTTCTTCTCCAAGAGAAAAAAATAAGATTATTCTTCTGGAGACCATCCTTCAATGCAACCATAATAATAGATTGGTCCAGATTTTTGATCTCCAGGGCAGCAGCGTTGAAGTGGTTGACATAGGCTTGAATGGACTACCCTTTGGTATGCTTTTGTTGACAAGGGAGTCTGAACCTCATCTCTGGCGATGACTGCTGATGAAATGAGTCATGAATTCATGTCTCAACTGATCAAAAGAAAAGATGATACTTGATTTGAGGTTCGAGTAATAACTTCTTGCTTCTCCCTTCAGAGTGGAGGAGAAAGCTTGGCAAAGAATGGCATCAGGTGTGCCATTCTTTTGGAAGCCTTAATGGCTCAAATAAATTAAGAATGGCATCTTAATTTTCTCAAAAGAAGCAAAGCCAAAGAAAAGAATGACTTTAAATGCTCAAATAAAATTCAAATAAGAAGCTTTTGGAAGCCTTAATGATGGAAAAGATCATACAAATTAAGATGAAAGAAGCTCTTAAAAGTTGAAGTCAAAAAGTTACTCATATAGAATAATATGCAGAATTTTTCAGTGGACTCTCATTTGAGTTGACTCAAATTTTATCCAAGTCAATTGAAGCTAAAATAGTGAAGAAAAATAGTTTTGGTATGCAGAAATTTTAGTTGGCACGCCTTCAAGTCGACTCAAGATGGATCCAAGTCGACTCAAATGTAGAATGGCAAAAAAATAATTTTTCAGAGCAGAAAAATATACTGGATCGAGCAGTGGCTTGAGTCGACATGAGTTGCTCTAGTTGACTTGAGTTGCTCAAGTCGCATATGTAGAAAAATACAGAGAGTGTCATTTTTGGAATAAAAGCTTGGAGCAAACTTGAAGTTCATTTGAGTTGACTCTATTGTGAAAATTGATTCCACACATGGACTGGTGTGGTCATTGGTGATCAGCCAAACAATAAGGAAGAACTTAGAGATTACTATGAAAGTACGATCAATGGATTCAAGGAATAGAGAAGAATAGTAGTTGAGATTTTTAGAAGAAAAGAGCTTTATTTCAATAAATTTAGCATCATCTACAACCTTGATCTATTTTTAGTATATATACTTTACAAAAGAGTCAAGTCCAAGCTCACAGAAAAACTTTCCAAATCCAAAATAACCCACGTACACAAAAATAGTTCTGCAAAAACTGAGTCGACCCAGTTTTAGATTGAGTCGACTAACCTACGATTGCATAGACTCACTCTGAGACTGAGCCAACCAAGTTATGTACCGTGCCAGTAGTTCCAAAAATACTGTTTTCTATCTGAATTTTTCTCTGAGATATAGTCAACCTAGTCCTGGACTGAGTGGACCCACTTTTCAATTTAGCCAACCCAGTCTCACGGTGAGCCAGCTAAGTTTCTGAACTTTGTTACTCAGACTGATTTCTCTTTTGGCTTGCTTCTATCTTTTTATGACCTGTATTCTCATATTTTCAAGACTTGGGAGTGCCACTTTTGAGCTCACATTGTCCATCTTAGTGCTTCCAAGTCCTTGTGAACTCATCTCTTTCTTGCAAACCCATTCGTGCCACACATATATGAAACTATCTCTAGAAAGTACCTTGGTGAGTGCATCAGACTGATTCTCCTTTGTATGGACCTTCATTAGTTCAAGCTCACCTTCCTCCATCAATTCTCTAATCCTATGGTACCTTACATCTATATGCTTTGTATGCGCATGATAGACTGGGTTCTGTGCAAGCAAAAAAGCACTCTGACTATCACTGTATAGTTTAACCTTGCTTTGCTCCACCCCCATCTCAACTATCAACCTCTTAAGCCAAAGTGATTCCTTTGCAGCCTCAGTAATGCCAATATGCTCAGCCTTTGTGGTAGACAAGGCTATGATTAGTTGAAGGATTGATCTCCAAGACATTGGTCCACCATACATGTAGAAGAGGTATCCAGTAATAGATCTTCTTGTATGAAGATCACCTGCATAATTCACATCTACAAATCATTCCATAGGACCCAAACCTCTATCCTTAAATCCTCTCGGCTACTTACCAAACACCGAATCATAATCCCTTGTTCCCTATAGATATCTCAATATCCACTTCAATGCTTTTCAGTATTCCTTTCCAAGGTTAGCCATATATCTACTAACCGTGCTCACTATATGTGCTATATCTAATCTATAGCATACCAAAGTATACATCACCATAAGGGACTCCATCTATGTACTCTCTCTCTTGTTTTAACTGGGGGCTTTTATACTTGGAGAGAGACATATGGCTCAATAATTGTGTCTTTACAGGTTTGGCCTTCTCCATCCCAAATCTCTCTAGAACTTTCTGGATATATCCTTCTTGTGATAAATGGAGCACTCCTTTGCACTTATCTCTGCAAATCTCCATTCCAAATATTTTCAGTGCTGGATCCAGATCTTTCATCTCAAATTCAATTGATAATATCTTTTCAGCCTTTTCACAGCCTTCATACCCCTACTGGCTATGAGCATATCATCAACATACAA